>WPIO01000200.1:0-386759 GCA_009760855.2 Cristatella mucedo
ATAAGACCCGCACAATTTTTATCCAGGCGGGAATGGACCTGCGATTAAAGAGAGATTATATCGAAAAATAGTGTTGCTAAAAGTGAAGTTGCGCTCTCGTCGCTGACAGCGCCATTTATTAAGGTAGAGTTCGAGCCGATTCAAAGGGAATTGTTTAGAATTTTTTCTGAAGAGGCTCGGACGAATGGAACTGCTGCCGTAGGCCGGCAGGTAAAGATAAATACCTTTACACGGGTCTCCTTAGCTTTGCGACTTCTGGTCTTAGGGCGCCCGCCCGAGGTTAACCGTGGAAATTTTGCTCTCGCCAAACGAGAGGTAGAGAGAACAGTAAATTTCGCGCTCATGCCGACTAGGGCTACGAGTGCCGTATCAGAGTGGCGACCATTTCGCGATGGGCATGCGGAGCTGACTGTCGGCAGCATTATTTAATTATTTGTACTGGCTTGTTATTATTTTGTTTAACTATTTGTATTTGTATTGCACTATCTAAGATTCGCGGCCGCAGAGGCTCAGGTCACGCGGGCGGCGTCAACAGCCGGCCCCTACTGGGCGACCTCGAGTGCTTCGTACAAGAAGGAAGTTAAGCTATTGGTGAAAAAGCTGCAGCAGAAGAACACGTGAATAGGGTAAATGCGCAGGTGTGAAGCAACGAATAATATCAAGAGACCACCACAAAATGCATGTAGTGCCTACACTGTATGGACGATATCAGAGCGGCGCAGAGCTAACTGAAACAAATGGAAGGCTTTTTCGATTTTTAAGTAAGCACTAACTTTTAATGTCGCTTCAAATTGACGACGATCAGGCTAAGCAAAGTGTCTAAGCAGGAAATCAATGAAACGTAGCAAACTGGCAAAGACATAACATTCTTCACGGAAGGCGATCGAAGTGCATCTGGCCGTTCATCACTTCCGCTTTTGCATTTTTTGGGACTCTTCTGTCAGCGGCAGCGAACTCTGCGCATGCGCAGCCCTGACCTCTGCCCTGACCTCTGTCCATTTGGGCTCATTGCTTGCGGCGTCAGCAAGGATGAAAGGGGGCGGCGAAAGGCGACAGCTGGTGCTTCGGCGAGTGAGTGCCGCCGCCGCCGCCGAGCAAAGGAATAAATGAAGCCGCAGCAGGAGACAGGACGTAGCCTTTCCCCGCTGCAGACGACGCTGACGGAGCAGAAGACGTTGACGGAGCAGACGACGTCGACGGCGAAGGAGCCGCGCTGGGCGGCGATGCAAAATGCTCGCCCGAGTAGCCAGCTGTAGTCGCTTGAGAACCCGGCGCGACTTCCACGTCGTCCCGGAAATGCTTTACTGCCGAGTGGTCAGCAGCGGCAGTAGCATCAGCGGGCGCCAGCGTCCCAGAGCAACTGTCGCTGGGCGAAAGCGGCGGCGTGCCCGGGACAGGCTCGGCCGGCGCACCGCGTACTCCCGCAGTCGCCGGTCCGACAGAGGATTGTTCGGTCGGCGTCGCATGTAGTTTGACCTCGAGTTCAGCCCCGAGTTTGGCCTCGCGTTCGTCCTTGAGTTCGGCCTTGAGTTTGGCCTCGAGTTTGGCCTCGAGTTTGGTCTCGAGTTCGGCCTTGAGTTTAGCCTCAAGTTTGGCCTCGAGTTCGGCCGCTAGTTCGGGCTCACTGCTGCTGGCGGGACGAGCATCGTGGCTCGGCGGCGTCGCCGTCGGCAAAAGTGGTTCGCCGGCTCGAGCTGGAGCGTCGCCTTCGGCCGAAGGATGCGGTCGCTCGCCGGCGACTTCCGCTTCAGCTTTCGCTGCAGCCGGCGGCGGCGGTGGCTCGACGCGCGCAGCGCCCCGTCGACGGCGCAGCTCGACTTCCGCTTCCGCTTTCGTTGCAGCCGGCGGCGGCGGCGGCGGCGGCGGCGGCGGCGGTGGCGCGACGCGCGCAGCGCCCCGTCGACGGCGCAGCTCGACTTCCGCTTCCGCTTTCGTTGCAGCCGGCGGCGGTGGCGCGACGCGCGCAGCGCCGCGGCGACGGCGCAGCTCGCGGCCGCTCGTCTCAGGCGGCGAGCGCTGCTTGTTGTCCGGGGCTCGCGTCGCGGTCGACGAACGCGGGAGCGAGGGCGCCGTCGCTCCCGCGTCCCTCGAGCCGGCGGCGGTCGGTGGCCGCTCCGCGTCGGCCTCTGCCGTTGACGCCGCCGTCAAGCCGGCCTCGCGCTCGACCAGTTGCTTCGAGGCGCTGCGGCCATTCGCGCTAGCGACTCTCCGCTCTTGCTCGAGCCGGCCGCCATTATCCAGAGACGGGCTCCCGTTATCGGGCGTCGACGCGCTGCCGATTCCGGAAGACGCGCCTTTCCCAGCTGCCTTGAGCGCGTCGAAGCCGGCGAGCGTCGCGTCCGCTATCGCGTTCTCCGGCGGGCTGCAGCTAGCCGGCTGCGCGCCTTTCGCCTCTTGCCACCGGGGCGCGCGAGACCCACCGCGGGCGTCGGCAGGTTTCTCGCAGGCGCCGTTGGCGGCGGCGGCAGCGGTGGCGGTCGTGGCCGCTCTCGTCGCGGCAGCTCTCGGTGCAGCAGCAACAACGACGGCGGCGGCGGCAGAGCGGCGTCCGTTTTGGCCTGCGCGATATTGCAAGGAATTAGCTCGCAGCGGAATAGCCTGCGCATCGTCAAGCCGCCGCAGCCGCGGCGGCGGCGGCTGAAAGGGGAGCAGCTGTCAACATGGCGGCGCGAGCGGCGGCGGCGGCGCCTCTTCTTACTCGATCGCCTTTTCCGACGAGCGGCGACGAGTCCAGCCGCTAATCCAGCCAGCGCCAGGGCTGTGGCGGCGACCACGCCAACAACTACTCCAAATCGAATAGACATCGATGCTAAATGCACTTTGCGCTCACTCAAGAGTTTCGATTCTGAGCGACTGCTTTATCTTCGAAGATTTTGAAGATGGCGTCGCCGAATCACGTTCGGAAATGAACGCGACGGCCAACAATGACGGCGTTCTGAACCGCGATCGATTGACCTTCAAATTCTTGCTCGAGGCAGGTCGTACGGGCTCAACGCAGCTGCAGTGCGTTTGCAAGCGGCAAAAGACGGAAATAGCCTTGCTCTTTAAGTTGTTTAGCTGCGTACGTTGGGTGATTGCGAATTAGGAAAAATATTTAAAAAATCCAAGTACCTCTTAACAGGAAGCCGTCAGCACTATCTGAATTACCTATTTCACTAGGTAACATTTGTCAACTTTTGCGAGTCACATTTGTGTTTTCCTAATACATTGAACCTACAATAAATAGAAAATAGATCATTTTTTGCAAAGAACTATGCTTCCGCTGTCACCACGGTGGTAGTTTGTCATGCTCCGGATTTGCCATTATGCATTTTTTGGACCTAAGGCTCGCACGGTATAGCACGCGCTTTGCCGCAACCCGAATAAGTAAGGCTCAGTTGGACAAAGAACGCTAAATAGTATCAATATATTTGTATTAGTACATATGCCTTAAGCACAAAACTTTTAGTAAATTGTTAATGCAGATGTAAGTGAATAGTGAATGGCAGTATTCGATTGACAAAATATCAATATATTGATGAAAATAATAAGTCTTTTGTATAATTATATATATACCCTAAGCTCCACTCCACTGAAACTGCTCTCCTCCGCGTTAGCGATGACGTTCTACGTGGCAACGATGACGGGAATGTCACTACCCTAGCTCTGCTAGATCTGTCAGCTGCCTTCGACACCGTTGATTACGATGTTCTACTTGAACAATTGAGAACAACGATCGGTCTGGCAGACGAAGCACTGGCGTGATTTAAATCGTACTTGTCTGATCGTGTTCAATCCGTGTCATGTGGGAGTCAGGTCTCACAAACGCGACGGGTCACCTGTGCAGTCCCTCAAGGGTCGGTACTCGGTCCCTTGCTGTTCTCCATTTATACTCAACCTCTGGGAAAAGTGATTAAGGCCCATTGAATAGGATATCACTTTTATGCTGACAATACTCAGCTGTATTTGTCATTCAAACCGTTGGAATCCGCTGCAGCAACTAAGAAACTGAATGCTTGCCTTGCCGACATTCGATCCTGGATGTCGGAAAGCTTCTTGAAACTAAATGACGATAAAACCGAACTGCTGCTCATAAGACACCCTAAGCGTGCGGCTGGATTAAAAGGCTTTGCTCTTCTAATAGGCGATGCTCTTGTGCGACCATCACAACGTGCTTGAAATTTACGTGTCGTTTTCGACAGCTGCCTAAATTTTAAAAGCTTCATTCACAAGACTACTTCTACAGCTAGCCATCACGTCCAATCCTTGTCCAAAATTAGGAGCAGTTTTCCACAGTGACTTGCAAAAAATTTAACTAGGTCCTTAGTTCTGTCTGGGCTTGATTATTGTAACTCCCTTTTGGCTGAGCTACCAAAGACAGCAACTAGGCCACTGCAGCTGACTATAAATATGGCTTCAAGGCTAGTCTTCAAGCCTCAGAGGTTTGAGCACGTGTCCCCTTTGCTAAAAGAGCTAGGATGGATGCCGGTTGAGCAACGGATACAGAGCAACGTTCTTACGCTGACCCACAAGGCCCGCCACGGCTTGGCTCCTTCGTACCTAGCTGAACTGCTTCACCAGTTTCAGCCTCTTCGCGCACTTAGGTCCTGTGTGGACAACAAATTAGCTGTCCCATTCCTACGCTTAAAACCGTTAGCGACAGGAGCTTTAGCTCTGCAGGTCCTAGACTTTGGAACTCGCTTACACAATTCTTACGCAAAGACCAATACTCTCCTGCTGCCGACTATGGCTCATCCTTTTCAGCGGTCCAGAGCTGCTACTTCCATGCTACTCACTACCTCAACTGCTTGCTCTCCTAGCTCTGCTATGCTTCCCACATTCTCTTTGTTTCGTGAGATGAAGTCCTTTGGCTACCGAATGCGTACCGAAAGCCACTTAGGCTGTGAGTGGGCTATACAAAACTCTCCTTCGTAACACCCACAGTCTTTATGACTTTGCGGAGTTACAGACGGAGATACATAAAATCTTTATCTTTATTCAAGTGCTTTACAGCTTATGGCAGGAGAAGCAGTAACAATAATAGTTAACGAAAAGCATGGTATTCTGCCCAGGAAAGCATTCAAAAGCGCACCGTTATTATGGCAAGACAGACGATTCGAAGAATTAGGATTTTCATTAACCGAGTAACACTTGGTTTTCCCCCATAAGTTGGTAAGCTGGCTTCGCCATTAATAAATTGCAGATGGGTTTACTGCCATCCAAGTGAAAATGTGAGCAATACATGACGTTAGGTAGCACACTGAGTACGAGATGGTGGAATGCAGCGATTGATCAAAGCACAAGTGCAGCTGGATGTCGTCTGCATAAAAATGAAAGCAATAATTGAGCTCGGCGATCCCTGTGGCACCTCTTACATCAAAGGCTCATTGGAGAATCTTTTTGTCTGACATCTACTATCTAGATTTGTCTACTGAGATCATAAGACCTAAGCCATTGCAAGACTGCCCATAATGCCTAGGCTAGAAGACAGGCGACAGCCGTAGAAGAATTAAGTCATCAATCGTTTTAGGGATGCAGCAGAACTAGAAGAGAGACTTTAACTAAACAAGTTCGCAATCTTAAAGCATGAAGAAGTTACCAAGAAGATGAGCAGGATAGAGAAAGTGGCTTGAAACAGTTTAGTTGCAACGGCTCATGACTTTCCTGGGCATATATTCCATAGCTGAAAATGTGTTCAGGCGGCTCAAGCTCTCATAGAACGACGCTTCCCATTACGGTCAAAATTGTCAAAATTTTAGCATTAATCAAACCAAAAATCAATCACACATGGGAACGAATGTTCGGGAAAACTCAAGAAATGGTTCGAAACTATGATTGCTTTGGAGTTTGATTTTCGAAAGATAAGCAAGCCTACTCTTCCAATATGTCAGCTGCTGCAGAATGTCCCTGAAAGTACAGATCCATGATGCTCGACACACACAAAATTTCCAGAACAACACAAGAGCATCCACAGGAGAGCAAGCAAGCTCCAGAGGCGAACGCTTCAATCAGGATTTACTGAACGTTGAATGTCATTAGCAACGACAGTCTAGCAACAATGTAATAGGAGCTATGAGTGATTCTCGGAGAAAGCAGTATAACCGCAAATCTAGAGCATCTACTTACTTTTGAACCAGTTTTAGTGGTTATTTTTTTATGAATTAATACTAAATTCTTGATAATTCGATCCATTTGCTGTGGTTTGACTAAATGTGAGCTTCAAGACAAACATTTATCATTTCTCTCATCGGAATAGGTTATATCAAGTTAAACTCTGCCATAGTCGCAAAAGCTAAACTTTATTGAGAATAATAGCCACTTTCTGTAAGTCTGAGGCTTACAAAAATTAGAAACAATAATTACTACTAAGAGACTCAATTCTGTTGAAAAGCCTTGTTATTATATAATATATTATCTGAGGGCTACAGATCTGAGAGTTAGCCAATGTGGGTCAAATGATTTGCAGCCCAGTCTTTGTAAGAGTTTTGTTCGAGATTAAAAGCGTTAGCCGAATGCAAAAGCTTTCTTGTTTTAGGCGAGACTTACCATTAAATCTGAAAACTGGTGGCGTCTCACTTGTGGCACGCAGCTTTCGTGTTTGCATAGGGAAAAAGAAGGAAACAATTGCGGGCCATTTCCTTAATTGCAATCGCAGGATTAGCTTAGTTCAATTAGTAGCTTGAAGTTTGCAATAAAGCCAGAAGACGCCACACAGCGTCAAGCGTCTTACGCCGGCAGACTCCAAACTGACTTCTTAGTTCAATGAAACTGAAATGAAAGCACGCGGAGTTCGAGTGGCTTATGGGAAAGGGCCGGTAGAACCTTTACCTTAGCAGACCGAGTGCTGATTTACTTTCGCGACGCGATCGTGTTTGTTCAATTCGTTACGCTAGATTGGCCGAGGCAGAGGTTGGATTAAAGTCAAGTCGTTGGATGTGTCAGCTGTTCCAGAAATGAATGCTGTACTTAGGGTCGTCTGGTGAGAAAATCTGACGAACGGGTCATGGAAAAGATACGAACATGGTTCTAACAGTTAAAGAAATTGGCTGCTGTTTTTAGATACCTTCTCCCGCGTAGGCGCAACCTGCGCTCGAGTTTGCATTGCATCAGCGGTTGCAGGTTTAAAAACATCATGCTGAGACGTCCTACCCTATTTTTGCTGGGGCGATGTTTGCGCTCAAATTGAGAGAGAGAGAGAGAGAGAGAGAGAGAGAGAGAGAGAGAGAGAGAGAGAGAGAGAGAGAGAGAGAGAGAGAGAGAGAGAGATGGTTTCACGTATCAGGCTGTCGAAATTCATGTGGACCGTTCTAGCCGTACGCTGTCTTGCACAATAATACCGTTCTAGTTTGTAAACCCAGTGATTCGTCACATCCAAGTAAGTAACTAGCTAGAGGACCTTTATTTCAGGCATTTAATCAATCTCTCTTTCTAGAATCTTTGCGAACGAGGTAGACAAAAAATCCACCATCCCGAAAGTGACATACTGTCGGAGACTTCAAACTTCTTTCCTTAATCTTCTTTTACGCCCACCGGCACGCCTGCCCCTGTTGCCATAGTCTCATAGAATATTTCCAACTTTAATAAAACAGTTAGCCATCGAGACACCGCGCCTTCAGCTATACTCCTGAGGTGCTTATATAATAATAATAATAATACAATTGATTTAGCGCCCACAGAGTTCGCAGTCTCTTATATTTAATGCTGTTCTAAGTAACTAATATAACAGATATAACAACTCTGCCCACACCGTCAGGTTCTGGCTAGCATCTTTCGAATCTCCTATGGTGAGGCAAGTTTTAGGAAGTAGACAATGCTTGAAAAATATGATATATATTTATTATATATATATATATATATTCATAATATATATATATATGTATATAGTATCTTTATTTATATATTTATTTATAAATTTAGCCACATCCGCCTAACTTCCCGCCTGTTATTTCCTGTCAAAGGAACAGGAGCGAATAACTTGTGATCACTTAAACTCCTACCCACCTTCACGTGAGTTCTGAATTAGCATGCTCCTTTCGGCTTTTCGCTGCTCAGCATTGATAAGAAGTGCATAATAATCTGCTCAGGAAGGCTTACTTTGGTAGAGTCTACCCGCTTGTTCCGATATATCCCTTCGAGACCATTGCTCACAGAATCTTTCTTGAGAACCTTTCTGATCGCCTAGGCGATACAGGCAGTGTTTAACAGTGATTTAGGTCCTCTGTCAAGAGAGAACATTTAGAGAGAAGATGTCCTCGGTCAATGGACATCCAGTAAGCCTTTGAAGCATGACGTGCTTCAGAGATCCGTTGAAAATCCAACACTTTCATAACAAATGCAATCATTAATCACAATCGATACTTTCATTTCTCAGATGACACACAAAGAGCTGTACTTTTGATTTGATCACTTCATGCCTTCCAGCCTGCTGAACCGTCCCTGCGTCCTTGATTCGTGTAATGTTAACCTTTGCACTTAAATGAAAATTAAAATTCTCAAATTGAACGAAATATAGAACAGTCGCACTACCTTTTAGGAAACTAAATGTTAGTCACAAACTTGAAATCCTAAGCCTCCGCATCGGCTAGCCCCGTGTATCTCCCTTCGACTCTGCAGAAAATCCATTCATTAAAAAATGACTTTTTTTAAATGAATACATGAGCTCAACTGTAAATACGGCAAAATGTTTGGTTTTCTCAATAATAATAATAATAATAATAAGAAGAACAATAAATTTTATAAAGCGCCCTCAGAAAACTCAATCTCTTTCTAGGTACTTTACAATTGCTGCAAAGAAATCATGATCGAATGGTTAGCTGTAGCATGCTCAGTAAACAACAAGAATAATATGGTTAGGGGTGAATTTCACAGGGTCAGCATGCAAACGTGGTTAGTGGCAGCATGCTATAGTATCAGCACGCATAAGCACATAAACGACGAATGACATAGACCCGCTAAATGCTGTCATAAATAGGTTCGTTTTTAGTTCCTTTTTAAATGTAGTCAAATCAGGAGATGTCGTGACGCAGGGCGCGAGTGAGTCCCGGGATTTTGAAGCATACGAACTAAAGGCACAGTCTCTAAAGGATTTGAGGTTTGTACGAGGTAAAGGTAAATGATTAGATTCTGAAAAGCAGATGACAGGACGCTTAGCCTGGTGGGGGATTAGATCTGATGGATAGGCTGGAGCCAAAGAATGAAGAGACCTGAATCTGATCATCTGAAGTACCTCTGAAATATGGAGTACCTCAGGGCTCAGTGCTAGGTCCGGTTCTTTTCACGGTTTATACTCTGCCTCTTGCTGATGTGATTGCCAAGCACAATCTAGGCTTTCACTTCTATGCGGATGACACTCAGTTGTACCTTTGCTTTGATCCCTCCCAGCCTTCGAGCACC
This sequence comes from Cristatella mucedo, assembly GCA_009760855.2. Classification (NCBI taxonomy): domain Eukaryota; kingdom Metazoa; phylum Bryozoa; class Phylactolaemata; family Cristatellidae; genus Cristatella; species Cristatella mucedo. Next base: position 9,373 of record WPIO01000200.1, read on the forward strand.
TCAAATTCTCTCAACTCACTAGCTGCATGCATTGATGACATCCGCACATGGATGGCAGCAAATTTTCTAAAACTTAACGATGATAAAACCAACTTACTAGTTATGGGCAAACCCAGTGTGATCCAGAGATTGGAAAGGCTGACTCTCAAAATTGGCTCTGTCAGCATATCTCCTGTCGAATCAGCTCGGAATCTAGGTGTCATATTCCAAAGCGACCTCTCGTTAGACGACCATATCAGCTCCACAGTCAAATCCGCCTATTTTCAGCTTCATAACATTGCTAAAATTCGGGCTTGTTTAGATAAGGATACCACGTCCAAGTTGGTTCATGCATTCGTGACATCCCGTCTCGACTTCTGCAACTCACTGCTTACTGGCCTACCAGCATGTGCGATCAGGCGATTGCAGCTTGTGCAAAACTCTGCAGCTAGGCTTGTCTGTCGTGAGCGTCGCAGTTGCCACCTTACTCCACTTCTCACCGACCTGCACTGGCTACCAGTCAAGCAACGGATTGACTTCAAGGTTTTGTCGCTCACTTTTAGGTCACTTCATTCTTTCGCTCCAGCCTATCTCTCAGATATACTACCCCATCGGGCCAAGCATCGTACCACCCGCTTTTCGGAATCCAACAGTCTAGAAATACCTCATACAAACCTTAAATCCTTTGGAGACCGTGCATTTAGTTCATATGCTCCCAAAGCCTGGAACTCCCTCCCGACCTGCGTCAGGACATCCCCTGACCTGACCACATTTAAAAGGAACCTAAAAACACACCTATTTAGGACAGCATTTAATGGGTCCCTGTGATTCGTCTTTCTTGCGCTTATGCGTGCTGACACTGTGCATGCTGCCACTAACCACATTTGCATGCTGACCCTGTGCATGTCACCCCTAACCATATTATTCATTTCGTTTGTTTTTCAAGCATGATTTTACTTACCATTCAATTGCATTTCCCTTTACAGCAAATGTAAAGCGCCTAGAGAGAGATTAAGTTCTCTGAGGGCGCTTTATCAAGTGAATTATTATTATTATTATTACCTGAAAGCGAGTGACAAAACCATAAAGTCAATGCGTTGCTTGACTGTGAGCTGGTGCAAGTCGGCGAGAAGTGGTAGGATGTGGCAACTTCGACGCTCACGACAGACAATCCTATCTACAGAGTTTTAAAAATTTGCGCACGATCACCGATTGAACCACAAATCCCCGCTGCAGCATAAGGACAGGGACGCCGTGCTCCGATTCGCTAGCGTTCCTGCTGCCTGCGCCGAGAAGCAGGAACGCTGCACTCCAATTCGTAAGCGTCGGTGGCGTCCTACTTAGCATCGGCGTTGTAGCAAGCGGCTGGACTTCCATCGGGTACGGTGAGTAACAGATGGCCACTCAATAGCCGCATATGTATCCAGAGGCGCCTATTTCATCGTTCGCTCCGGCTTGCTGTTGCTGTTACCCCGAGGCGCGTCTTTCACAAAATTGCTCCGGAGCGGTGCAGCTATCCATGATGCGACGATATCTGATTGTTTCGTTTGAACAGAGAAGGAGGAAGCGAGGGCAGGAACCCGGCAGCAAATTGTGGGTCTCCTGGACTCGCTTTTCGACTGCCAGTCAGTGAAATAGGATCGCTTCGTCGTAATTTCGGACGCTTTTGTCGTAGTTTCTTCTCTGTCGCTCCTCGCGGTTCTGCCTCAGTTTGGGAAGAGTTATCCGTCCACAGAAATGGCGACAATACGCCGAGGCGAGTTTACTCTTCAGATCTTCAGCTGCATTCGCTCTGGGCCTTCGGCGAGGCTTCGAATCGGCGAAATTACCGGCGGCGACCATTGCCGCGTGCGTTTTGGCATCGTTTTGGCATCTGAATGGTATCGTGCAGGACTTGCTGGCTGATAATGACCGTGCATTTCAAGCTGAACTTAAAACTTTAAGCTTATATCCTCTTATTTGGTAGCCTTATTTCGTCCGATGAACCGCAACGAGTCCAACAAATCCGGCCACAGCCAAGGCCGCGGCAGCGCCAGCGGCAACAGCGACGAATCTAAATCGGCTAATCGTGGCCGGAGTAAAATATTTCCGATTTTATTTTTTTTACTGAGCTTCGAATGTGAGCAACTGAAAATGGATATCGCAAATTCCGTAGCCTTGAGGTAGCCAGATCTTGTTCCGAAGTGAATGCAACCGCCAACAACTTCCGAACTTCCGAACGAGGATCCACATTCAAATTCAAAGTGCCTGAGTGACTCCAAACTGCCTGAGAACTGCTTCAGCTTTATATTCATTGATTTGCCTCATAAATTTAAGTATTTATTCGTTCATATTGACTGAGAGGCGAAAATCACGTCACAAAGAGCGGGCGCCTTAGCCTCCTGGGCTATCGGTGAATTTGGGGGGAGCCCGGTTACGGGAAAGTTCTGTCGAAGCAAACACCTAATTTCGACGCGCCGAGAGAGCTGTCAACGTATCGCGAAAGACTGATTGCAATTGGCCAGAGCTCGCAAACTGAGCAGCATAAACTGAGCCGCAGACGGCCCTGGTGAAGCAGTGGTTTCTCTGCCGCAGCCACCGACGCATCGCTGCCGACCATCTCGTTTCGTTGCTCGCGCGCCGCCCTGGGTGTTCATTGCCGATGCATTTTTGCCGATATGCCGATATGCCGATATGCCGATCGTCGTGCCGGAAGCAGATCGAGATGACAACGCCGGTCCACTACACCAGATCCCGTACGTGTTTTGGCGTTCGGAGCTACGAGCTGACTTGGTCAGTCCCGCGAGTGAGCGAGACAACAGCGGCCGGCCGCGCGAGACAACAGCGGCCGCTGAGGAATCAACCGATTTGCACATGGCTTTCGACGGACTGAAGCCATTCCTTTGCTCGTCGAATGAGACGATGACCCCACGCCTGGCCGTCCATAAGGAGATTGCAAGGCGATGCCAACCAACCGCCGAAAGCCTATCCGCATGGTGCACGTTATGGTGCCGGCGCCGATGGCGATCGCTTCCAAAGAGGTCGACAAGCTGATGCCTTCGTCCAATGAAAGTGCACAGTCATTACTAAGGCTTAGGCCGCCGTCAGAGTTCTCGTTTATGCCAAATCTCCGTCGTTCGAAGGTTGGCACGTACAGGTCATCGTCGGGAAGACTTTCTTCGACGTCGGTGTCGTCCTCGCCAGCGAATACGACCCCCTCAAAACTGCAGCGGTGCGTTTCTAACAGCGAAACTGCGAGCTACGATGCACAAGCAAGAACCGGCGCCCGAGCGCACGTACGAATGTACACGTACAAAAACGCCTCGCGAGCGCTTACCGCTACCTTTCGCTGATACGTGAAGCTGTCGCTACTGCGGCCGCATATGCCGGTGCTCGCTGCCAAGCCCCTGTGGCCACCTCCGCCATCGTTCACGGCTCTGCGGCTCGCGCCGCTGCTGCTGACGCTATCACACTCGCTCGTGGACGTCGAGAAGGGCTCGTATTATGAGTCTGTCACCACGTCACAAGCGTCGTGGCTGCAGTAGATCTGATTCGCAGGCCACTGCAACCTTCAAAGCGGAAGTCAGGCTGTTATTCAAAGAAGCCATCTTGATCTTCAACAGCCGCTGAGCGTCGGTTGAATGCTAGTAAAAGTTTTACACATGTGTACATCTTAAGCATCGTACAAAATTCTTACACATGTGACATGCCTAATGCTACAGCCGATGATCACGACGTCGCCATCTGAAGTCTGTTGAGTAGCGGATAACAAAGTGTGGCATGCAAGCACCTCGTCGAGAAGACACAAACGACTATAACTAAGCTAAGGTATTGATCAGATTACAGAGAGTGAAGAACAAAAAATGCTGTTTTCTTAAGGGTCTCTAGAAGTTGGCAGCTTCTTAATGCAATAAACCTTGTTGACCTTAACCGGGTGGATGGCACAATTTTTCACGCTACTGCGACGAATTGTGTGTGTCCGTGCGCAGTCGGTATGTAATTAAAAGAGTTTGAGTGTATTAGATACATATATTCTCAACCGGTATTCTGCTGCATACTTTCAAGGCATATTGAAAGCCTTGCCGCTCCCCATAACCTTTCCATTCGTTCCGGGGGAGGACCAGAATAGATGAAATAGGAGCTAAACATGTGAATGTTAACTTGAGCCTCATTTTCAGAGAGGAGAACAGTGGGTAGGTGGTGGCAAAGTAATACTTTAGCAAGCTGTTGACACTGTTACTAAGGAAAAAAATGAGAGATCAATGAATGTGAGAGTAAAACTGAATGAGCACTGGATTCATCCCACATAAACTAATACCAGTTCCCGGGATAGACAGAGAGTTGCCACGGACAAGCTCACGATCGCGTCTGGATGGCAGGAACACGTGTAGCAGCACTCATTCTATGACAGCGAGTTGCACAAATTTGAAGAGCTATCGGACAAATGAATGAAGCAACCGGTGATTAAAGGAAAGCTGACATACACTAGTCAACTGAGCGACTGTAACCTCTGCATGCACATAGTGTGTTGCCGTAGCTATAGCAATTATCGACAACAGACAAAACGCAGCATATGCTTGCTGTTGTGATAGTAGCTTCTAGCTAATGGAACGAGAAAAAACTGGCATGCGACGATCAAATGAGGTTACGTACGTCTTCATAAAAGTTGTGGTGACAGCACTGTACTCTTTCCTGTAGCCAGCCGCTCTATCTTACAGAAAACATTGAGTATGAGAAACCAATTGAAGTTTACATTGCTAGTTCAGTTGCCGGCAAAGCTAAGGCCCTGCAAGTGTTTACGCTGCTGCCTAGCTCATTCCAGTTTATACAGACCTGCAGGTATTGCTTAGCGATGAAACCACTGAAAATTTTGGGTTCCAGCAGATAAGTACACCACTTTTTGAGACCACTGTATTGCTTGGCCAGGTGTGCTAGGTCCAAGTACTATGCAACCGCCAGCACCGAATCATGGTTTTAGCAGACCGCGTACAACCGGTCGCACGGCGCGTCAGCTTCCAATTTGTGCCAGCGCCAGTGCCACCCACCGCGAGCACCGAGGCACACGTGGTGGCACTTGTAGGCTTCACTCGCACAGGCGCCACAGCCCTCGGCCGGCGCACGTGCGGATCGATAGCAAATCAGTCGACACGCCCTCAACCTCATCACGTATCCACCAATGGTACGGCTCTGCTTACTCAGGTACCTAGTACGCATGCGCGGCGCCGTAGGGTGCTCGTCTGCTTGACCCTCCCCCCCCCGACTCTACCGAGCCCGAGTCAACTAAGCCGATGCGACGTCAAAAGTCTGCGTGGTTTTAGCAGTCTAGCACCATAGCTGTCGCTACGGTGCGGAGTATGTTTTCGGTTTTCCTCCTACGTGGTCCCGCTGCCTCTAACGCAATCAAATGCACTGAGCCGGGTGCATGCACAGGGTACAGAAGGCCGACTCGACCAGGGGCCAGGCTGGTCATTTCTGATGAGCAAGTTTACTGATCAAGGTTGAGATCGTCTTCTTGACGCAGCTTACGCTTCGCCACACAATGTGGCCGTGAGAGGAAATAAAACTCAACCTGACATCGTGTACCGTCTCGAGCTTTGTATGGACGATGGCTCGACTGAAGAAAGAGCTCCAGCGAATGACGCGATAACGCAAGTCGACGTCTTTACACGGTCGAAGCAGCCCCACAACAATACTACGTCAGATCGAACCCATACGATAGCTCGAGCTGGAAGCGGAAATACAAATTATGAGCAGCCGCAATATCATTCGCGAGACGATCGCAACTTAAAATGGGTAATTTGCGTCAACAATGTCAAAAATGAATTTTCTTAAATTAAAAAAAGAAACACATCGCACAATTTTCTCTTGTTGAGGTGATCCTGAGTGCGTGAAGGTAAGAAGTTTATTAACGGGTAACACCCCACAATCCTTACTTACCCAGTGGGCTACAGATGAGGCCATTTTGCTTAAAGGCTATAAGAACGTCGGCTCGCCATCCGGATAAATCGAAAGAGCGTAGCGACATCCGAGGTAATCATTGCCATTTTTCGGTCGCGCTTGTTTCTCTGGAAATTATTTCGCCATTTTTTTGCGAAAGCGGGAATTCCTGGCGCACGAAGCTCTTGAACTACGGCGAGCTGCTGGGAAAGTGCTCGCTCCCGTGCACTTCATAACGCGATTATCCGTTTTGCGGCGGCTCACGGCCAGCTAGAGCCGCTCTATCTCAATAACTGAAATTGGTTCGTACGCCGTCAAGACGGATGTCCGACCAAGCTGACACTAGTATGGCCTCTCTCTGCACCGGAGGATTCAAAGCCGCAGTGCGACGTCACACGTTGCGGTTGTCAGGCTGCTCACTCGCTTTCTCGCCCGGCTGCAACAGCTCGCAGATGCTAGTGTGTTAGCTAGAGCAAAACCGCACGGCAAAACCGCCGATTGTCGTTTGCGAAAGAACCCTCGGCTTCCGTTTATCTTTCTGCATCTGGTTTGAAATTTGCCTCTGCAATTCGCCGTTCAGATTTTGCTCGTTAACTGAATAATAATACTCGTACACTATTTTTTAGACCACCATTTACTAAGAAGACATTTTATTTCTTCGAAAAAGCCGCTTATATATTCAATGTTGAGGATGAGTATTTTGCGCGTGCTTGGCCGGCGACCTTTCGGGTTGCACACTGTCGTATCCGTTGTGCTTGCCTTGTTATTGTGTAGTAGCTTCGTCTTGCGGCCCGACAAAAGCAACTCAAAGTTAGTAGAACGTTATTAAAACTTCTAGATAAGGTTATTTAAGGTTATATAAGGTAGATAAGGTTGTTAGGTGATTTTGCTGTATCCAAAATTTTTATTGTATTAATTGACATTGACCAACTGCAGGCACGCAGCTGGCATTACCCCGTCGGGCGTTTACAAGGGACATTAGGAGACTTCCTGATTCACCTGCTAGAGGAAAGGACACATTTTGCATGCTGACCATCAATTTTAACGGTACTTTCATGCTTTCAAAGGCCCAATTCATGCAAATAAGATGTTTTTATTTACCAAAAAATCCTACATGATTTTAAGCCCATTGAGTGCAGCAGTTGCCTCACCAGCTGCAGACTTTGCGTTGCTCCTTGTCGGCATCAGAATGTTGTCGGCGTGGCCTGTCCCTTCGATCCGGTGAGCCGTGGGGTACCTTCTGTTGCCATTTGGTCATTGACCTTGGTTCGTGTGGCGCTTGCCCATGCAACTCCCCTTGCCTCTCATCTGTCTGACGAATGTGCCAAATAGTAAATATCTTGCAGTGCTTTGACTTGTGACTATCATTAAGGAAGTTCATAAGAGTAGTGTCTGATTGCCTAGATGTGGGTCTGCATTTATCAATTCTAACTTCAAGCAGACGGACAACTACCTATTGATCCTTCCAGAAGACACTATATGATATTTCAAAAATTTTAAATCTTATGAATGACAGTCGAATTAGAATCCAGCATATGTGCATTGCCCCCTTATAATTTTTGTTGTTTCAAAAGTAGGCAAACATAATCTATTCATATAACCTTCCTTTCGGTTTTTGATGCGAAACTTTAATCCTTGTGCTGTTATGAGTTTGGCTATGTAATGTATTGTATAGATATGTAATGTAATACATAGACACCATGATTTATCTGTAAGAACCGCTTGTTATGTATATATGCTTTTATACCAAGAATTGCCTTCCTGGTTCTCCAGTGCTTTATGTTTAAATCCACCTCCAGTGTGTGCTGAAGTACTATCCCTGCTCTATCGTTACAAGTGCAGAACGTTATCTGGTTGTCGAGCCTTTTTATTGGAAAACCATTAAGCATTGAAATAAAAAACAGTCAGCATAGCTGGCTACCAAGTAGCAGAGTCCACAGTTGCCATTTGGGCAGGTAGCCATGGGAAACCAGAGCTAGCACTCACCGGTGCTACCAACCAATCGCCCAGACGTCCGATGGTCGGAGCATCTATACCTAGATCACCTTGTTCTTGCCAGAGAACTTGCCTCGGATCGCATTCCCTTTGCAGTAAATGTAAAGCGCCTAGAAAGAGATTGAGTTCTCTGAGGGCGCTTTATCAAGGACATTATCATTATTATTATTATTATTTGGAGGCCTCTCGCCGTCAGCCTGAGGCTTTTTCAGCTTACGCTCCATCGTGGCAGCGTCGACTGTCACCTCAATTTAGAGAGGCGCATTTGGAAATTTTGATTTGAACTTTGCAAGCCCCTCCTTTGAAATTTCCAATCCAGATCCGATGCCCGAGTCTACTGTTTTACCTGCATACACGTACAGTCTGAGCGGCGGCAGCAGCAGCTTCCGCAGCAGCTGCTGCCGCCGAAGGAACCCGATCGAAAGTCAACCAGAAAACGCGGAGCAAAACTCTGCCTTTGACTCTGCAAGAGCCGCCCGCAGACTAGGCGTTTCAACTAGTAGAGGCACCCTTAAGTGGGAGTCTTGCGAGGCAGGCTAATACCTACGTACCCATACTATCACAGATGCCATCCGCACCCACCCAGTATCCATGGGTATGCGTACCCAGTTGAGGGCTCTGCCAAGTAGTCAAAATGGCAGCAAGCACTTATATATTTGCTGCTAGTTTGACGTGCTGATCCTGCTCAGCGTGCTGCTCCGACTTAGCTCGCTGTTCATGCTCCTCCTGCGAATAATTACTGTAATTTGCTCGTGCTCCCAAGAGCAGGCTTTAAGCCCAGCATTGAGTGAAGTGCAACTGTCGTCGTGATAGCTCAGTCGGTACGGGGCGCTAGCAATGAATCGCCGGAATTGTCGGAAAGCAAAAGGCGGTGCTCGCTGGAGGCAAAGTTTCTGTGCACTCAGACTACTCGGTCCCTTACTGCGACATCGACTGCTGAGAGAATTCTCATACCACAGTTCCGATTAGAGCATACATCAAATAGCTCCACAGTCTGCCCATCAACTTCTTTGAACGGAATTGAAGAAAGGGCCCTTACCCTGACACATGGCATCCACCGGCTCTGTGGCATCTTGATTGTCAAGTCCTCTGTGGCTGCACTTGTGCATCCAGATTTTATTCTTTGAGCCAGCACCTCAATGTCAGGAATTTCCATGACTCGTTTCTTTCCTACACAAAACGAGATGGGAAGTGTCAAACAAGAGAAAAGCTGTTCCTTTCCAGTTTCTGCCTCAGAGAAATAATCGAGAGCTGGTTCGCAATTTTGCTGCTTATGTACAGCAAAGTATGGCAACCGTCAAAGACACGCTGTAAGCTCAACGACAGGCGTAAAGGCCACTGTGCACCTTGCATTAGTAGAGCCTAACGGCTTCGTCGAGTCAAACGTCTGCAGGCACTCCTAGCGGCGAGGGCATCGAGCCATCAGATGGTGCTGGGGCCTGCTAGCCCAGTGCTGCTCCAGCAGCTCCACGGTAGTTAACGCGTCCGAGCCGTGCAGGCATCGTCAGAGTGCGTGCTTCCGAAATGTGCCCAGGTCGCCTGGCATATCGATAGACTTTGTCTAGACTTTGTCGTCTGTAACCTCAGCATGCCGTTCCTCATTAAGGCAGGCCGCACAGCTCTTACTGCCGTCACGTTTGGGATAGTTGCCTTGAGGTTGCAACGGCAATGGCCATATTATCACTAAACACTCAATCGTGTTTCCTTGCTGCAAATGAAAAGTGCCTTGAAAGAGATTGAGTTCTCTGAGGGCACTTTATCGAATGTATTCTCATTTATTGCTTCAGCACGCTGGGCCTGGGGGGGCTTAGACCTGCGACGGCTCTTAGTCCAACGGCTGTCAGCCTTCTCCAGCGGTATTCTTGTGTCATTACAATATTTACTGTCCGACACTCCAAATTTCCTCTGCACCGGTCATCGCATGGACACAAGGCATGTCAAGCTACCGTATCAGTTTTGATTTTTCATGAGGCCATCCATGCACACCTGCTGTAGCGTGCAAGAATTCGTACAGTTTCATGATCTCAATCGCCGCTAAGGAGATCTGAGGGGGTATATCAAATACATTATTATTGTTACAATCGGCCAATTAAATCAGATTTCGCTTGTATTACATTTTTCGATGTTACTACAACGATCCGATGGACCGTTTATCAGATAAGGCTGATTGAAACAGATTCATAAAGTTTATTTGGTACTGAACATACTTCGAACCGGCAAAAGTCCGCCGGGACGACACCCGGACGAGACCTATCCGTGGCAGAGGCAGACTGTCCATCCGCCTGCGCCGTGCTCGGGTGACTTTTCTTGTCGGCCACGGTTACTATGAAACGCAATGCAGCAGGCAGGGCCGTGATCCCGAGCTGACGCACTCACAGACATGGCGATCGACATAAGGTACACGTGCAGCCGCAAAATGGAATAGTACGTCAAGAGCCACAGAAGATTCAAGCGCAGCGCTTTCCAGCTGTTGCTACTAAGAGATTCGATCAATATTACTTAATAAAACTGCTTCGCTCCCGCGCCTACATAGGCCCGGAGCTGCAAAATCAAAACAGCAAGGTGAAATATGCTGCGAAGCTGCCCGTAAGCGAAGCCGCCCCTATGCCTGCTCACCTACCCAAACAAGTGCCCGCTCGACCACCAACCCTAGTGGTGAGCGCTTCGGCGTCCCAAATGCAAGGGACGACATGCCTGGTATTTGATGATATCAAGTACGTGGGCCAGTGTCGGGTAGGCTATAGGGGGCGACAGCAAGGTGAAATATGCCCGCGAGCGCGATAACTACCCAAACAAGTGCCCGCTCGACCACCAACCCTAGTGGTGAGCGCCTTAGCGTCCCAAATGCAAGGGACGACATGCCCGGCATTTGATGATATCAAGTACGTGGGCCAGTGTCGGGTTGGCTATAGGGGGCGACAGCAAGGTGAAATATGCCCGCGAGCGCGATAACTACCCAAACAAGTGCCAACCCTAGTGGTGAGTGCTTCAGTGTCCCAAATGCAAGGGACGACCTGCCCGGCATTTGATGATATCAAGTACGTGGGCCAGTGTCGGGTTGGCTATAGGGGGCGACAGCAAGGTGAAATATGCCCGCGAGCGCGATAACTACCCAAACAAGTGCCCGCTCGACCACCAACCCTAGTGGTGAGTGCTTCAGTGTCCCAAATGCAAGGGACGACCTGCCCGGCATTTGATGATATCAAGTACGTGGGCCAGTGTCGGGTATGCTATAGGGGGCGACAGCAAGGTGAAATATGCCTCGAAGCCGCCCACAAGCATGCTCACCTACCCAAACAAGTGCCCACTCGACCACCAACCCTAGTGGTGAGCGCTTCAGCGTCCCAAATGCAAGGGACGACGTGCCCGGCATTAGATGAGGATCTCAAGTACATGGGCCATTGTCGGGTAGGCTATAGGGGGCGACAGTACCGACCTTGTGTAGTCGATGATAGTGTTGAGCCTATGGGCAATGGTCAGCACCGTGCAGTCGGCCAAGGTGCTCTTAATGGTGGCCTGAATGAGATCGCTCAACGCCGGCCTGCATTGCACGTTCCGACCCGCTCGATCGAAGTTACAATCCCATTAGTGACAATCCTAGGGCCACTGCTCGGTACTAGGCCAACAGCCAGGTTCGCATAAGGAGCGTCTTAAGGTGGTCCACTTCCCGGCTTGGGCACTAGACAAGCCGGTCTTGAAGTCGGCATCCTCGATGGGCGAGACCGGGCGATGCCCGCTCCCTGCAGATGAGATGGATGGCTTGGCTGACTGCACGACTGGCTGAGATGTCTTAGTTGCCGCAGACACCGGCGGAGTTGTCATGGTGAATCATAACATGCTCGGGGTTGAGCTTGCAGGGGCGTCAGGGCTCTCTATACCACTGCGAGTCATCAAGTGGGAGCCAGATTGCCAGCTGACGCCTGCCTACAACACAAGCAACGAGATCCACAGAAGACAGTCGGTGCTCATGCGTGCCTGCCCGACGTGCCCAACTCAATGGCTCCCTCCAGCAGCCTGGGCGTTCTGTGCAGGCAGCTCACCGACAGGTCATGGATCTCGGATGTAGGGCAGCGGCAGCTGACCGGCCCATTCCTTGTCCTTGAAGCTGCTGTCCCCCGCAGCAGCACTTTGATGGCTTCTCTGTTACTGGGCGTTTCCTGCACGTGCAAACGAATGCACTCACTCAGAGCACAGAAAAGAGCGAATACAATGTAATGTAATGTATCTCCGTCAGTAGCTCCACAAAGTCATACAGACCATGTGGGTGTTACGCAGGAGAGTTTTGTATAGCACACTCACAGCCTAAGCGGCTTCCGGTACGCATTCGGTAGCCAACAGACTTCGTCTCACGAAACAAAGAGAAAGTGGGAAGCATAGCAGAGTTAGGAGAGCAGTTGAGGTAGTGAGTAGCATAGAAGTAGCTGTTCAGGACCGCTGAAAAAGATGTGCCATAGTCGGCAGTTGGAGAGTAGTTGTCGTTGCGTAAGAATTGTGGAAGCGAGTTCCACAGTCTAGGACCTGCAGAGCTAAAGCTTCTGTCGCCAACTGTCTTTAAGCAGAGGAATGGGACAGCTAATTTATTGTCCACACAGGACCTGAGGGCGCGAACAGGCTGAAACTGATGCAGCAGTTCAGCTAGGTATGAAGGAGCCAAGCCATGGCGGGCCTTGTGGGTCAGCGTAAGAACTTTGCTCTGTATCCTTTGCTCAACCGGCAACCATCCTAGCTCTTCCAGCAAAGGTGACACGTGCTCAAACCGCTGGGACTTGAAGACCAGCCTTGCAGCCATATTCATAGTCCGCTGTAGTGGCATAATAGCTTTCTTTGGTAGCCCAGCCAAAAGGGAATTACAATAATCAAGCCCAGACAGAACTAAACAGCTAGTTAAATTTTTTACAAGCCACTGTGGGAGACAGCTTCTAATACAATAGCTAGCTTTGCCCCGAGCTGGATAAGTGCTTCGCTCAAAAGAACCTTAGCCCGTGGCTGATATTCTGGCTTGATTCGTTCAATCCACGTTGTGAGTTTGAGTCCTGCAGGTGGCTTTTCTGCAGTATAGCCACATGCAAGCGGCAAACCTTTATATTTATTGTTGACGGTACACTTGAATCCTTGTGCTGCCATATGAGGTTGAGGCTATTTGGATTTGATACATATTACGTGCCTGTAATACTAGCCTCTATATTTTTTCTATAATAATAACAATAATGCACTTGATAGAGCACCCTCAGAGAACTCAATCTATTTCTAGGCGCTTTACATTTGCTGCAAAGGGAAATGCAATTGAATGGTAAGTAAAATCATGCTTGAAAAACAAACGAAATGAATAATATGGTTAGGGGTGACATGCACAGGGTCAGCATGCAAATGTGGTTAGTGGCAGCATGCACAGTGTCAGCACGCATAAGCACATCTACGACGAATCACAGGGACCCGCTAAATGCTGTCCTAAATAGGTGTGTTTTTAGGTTCCTTTTAAATGTGGTCAGGTCAGGGGATGTCCTGACGCAGGTCGGGAGGGAGTTCCAGGCTTTGGGAGCATATGAACTAAATGCACGGTCTCCAAAGGATTTAAGGTTTGTATGAGGTATTTCTAGACGGTTGGATTCCGAAAAGTGGGTGGTACGATGCTTGGCCCGATGGGGTAGTATATCTGAGAGATAGGCTGGAGCGAAAGAATGAAGTGACCTAAAAGTGAGCGACAAAACCTTGAAGTCAATCCGTTGCTTGATTGGGAGCCAGCGAAGGTCGGCGAGATGTTATTATTATTATGACCCTGTTGTCACTCTTCTTTCTGACCTTTTCGACAAATTCTATCAGGAACCTACCTGTTTTTCAAGTTTGCTTACATTCCTAGGTCATTTATTCAACTCTTACTTTACAAGCATCTAGTGGTTTTTTGCTCGTGCCAGCTCAAGCCACTGCTTGATTACTAATCCAGCTGAGCGGCATAGGGTTACATGGCATGACCCTTTCGTCTATTTCAGTCGTACAAGTACTGATGCCTTGTTCTTGGTTTGTTAATTAATTATAACCCTGATTATATATCACCAATGGACTGCATACTATTTCAAATTACTAAGGGCATACAAGGTAACGAAGTTGGGTAGGAGTTTAAAGCTATGAGTTAACATTTCAACTTGACTTGAGATATCTCTTAAGTCAATAGATATCAAGATTATGAAGAATGGTCAATTTAGATCAATTGTCCTAATTTCTAACAGCAGTCTGAACAGACAGGCATTACTCACTGTGCGCCGTAATACATCTCGTGCAACTCCAGAAAACCACCAGGACTATGCCGGTATTACCCAAAACCCGTAAGTGCCGAAACTCCATGCGACATGTTTTATTGTACATCATATGTTTATTTATTTCAATGATTTATCAAGTTTCATTGATGCTGTTCGCAAAAATAGCCGACATTTTCTTTTTTCGTTGAAGAGTTCTTAGCTGCTTTGGATGCCCCTGTGGAGTTGTCAAGCTACGCTTCGTGTATGCTTGATTAACAACGTTGACCAGTTCCATCAGTTTCTCGTTGTCCCAGCACTGGCTAGCTACTTCGGAACGAGTCCAGTGCAGTGATGCTTAGTCAGTCAAACAGACTATGAGTGCCACACACGATCGTGACAGGACAAAATGTCCCGAACATAATGTCTCTGACAAAATGTCCCCATACAAAAATGTCCCAGACAAAATGTCCCCACATGTCATATAAGATTAGTAATATTAATCTTATTTCGAACAGATTTTATTAAAAGAAAGAGTTAAATAAATATAAAAGAGTAGGAAGTTATATCCAGTTATTTGGAGACAGTCTCTTCTCATACAACATCAATTCTAAGGATTCTATAAATGTCAGTAAGATACTGCATTCTGATACGGTTGTAGTAATCAGAAACCACGGTGAACAAGGCTTCATCTACTTGCCTGTATGTCTTGGGTTTTTTCTCTGTGGTTGTCCAAGTTCCAGTTGTCTGCGAAACAGTGCTATGCTGTGTTGTTCCATCTTGATTTTCTTTGATAAGGCAATCGCAGCTGGATGTGCAATTCTAACTGAGTTGTTGAAGCTGTTATGCCATCATTCGACTGCATTATTGCTACGAGGTAGTTTATTAAGGACGCGGTCGCATTGGTTCCACAGCGTAAGTTCAAACCTTGGTGGAGTTCTTCTGTTTCGCCTCTGTCTCAAAATAGTCCAGAATGACATCCATATTACGATAATCATCATCATATGTAAGCTCCTCAAAAGCTACAATGACATCCGCAGTAGGAACAAATGCAAGAGCCACTAGACGCTTTACCTTAGTAGCAAATTCAGGATCATTATTTCAAGTGGCTGATAATCCATGCTGTTGCACTTGTCTCCATATGCATTGCCCGAAATGAAACATACAACCCACCATTTTTGCATTCGGGAATTTGTCTTTGAAGGCGTTGATAGCAGCCAGCTCGAAGTCCGTAACAATGGATAAAGGTTGTCCGACGTTCGACAGCGTCGTTATTTGATTTAGAAAGGTTTGTCTAGTCCTTCTCGGTTAAGCCATTCTTCGGCTTTTGACTCCTGACCGCTCCATTATATTCTCCTTTCCATGCTTCTCTATTTCTCCCAGTTGCAGCCCAAAAGTTCTTTTGTGCTAGAAAAATAACAGCTTGGTATTTTTCAAATGCAATCTCAAGCTGATGGAAGTATGGGTTTGGCTCGACAGGGAAAACAAGGCAGTAGCCGATGTCTAACTGTACATCGCACCTATGGTCACAATGTCCCTCATGCTGACTTGGGAGGCTTTCAGCTGTCAGAACTTCCAACATCGTGTCCCAGCAAACGTTGAACGCGGCTAAGAAAAAGCAAATGCACAAAGCAACAGCAGGTTTCCCCGTCCTTGCTTGACACATGGTCACCTGTTGTAGGCGTGCTCTACCTAATCGGGTATCAACTTGGCTTCATTAATGGACGAATCCAGCTGGGGAAAACCAGTCGGATTATCGCTGTGACCCACTGTCCAAGAGAAGGTCAAGCAGATGCATTCTATGGCCTGCTGTCGGCTGGTCCGATGGAAGCTAGAGTCTAAGAAAAGGCCCGGAAATCTTGGATAGCTGTCTGTTCTGCTGACGTGTCATCGTCTATTCATCAAGACAGGAAAGTAAAAGCAGGTAAAGAGAGCCTAATGTGAAAGCTTCGTTTGCATGACAACCATAAGAGCCGGTGTTTTTTTTTATTCTCGCATGTGGTTAGTAGTAAGGTGCCCTGCTGCAAGGCTTAAGTTTATTAATAACATTTCGCACAGAATGCTAGCATATTACTACTAGTCTAAGACCCTGCGACGAAAGGGGTCTCTGAAAACTTAAAATAAGATTATGGTCTGCTTAATGATGACCTGATCAACAAGCCAAATTGGGGTAGCAGCATGAGTGATTCAGTTGCCAGCACTTAGTTTGCAGTTAGCAAAAGTGATCTGCTGCCAACCGCACTCGAACCCGTGGCTGAAGCAGCAGCACTTTAGCTATATGTGCAAACTTAGTAACTCTAAGTAAGAGTCGGACGTATCGTTCTGTCTCACATCCTAACCAGGCTTCTGGCTAGAGATATGAGGATATTAAGAATTAACTTTAGAATCTGAACACGTGTTCACAGGGATCTTTAAATGGCTAGCTTCACTTTGATGGACACTCGATTGTTAAAAACTGAGGTTTTTTGTTCAAGTTCCAAAAAGAATAATTTACTTCCCTTTTACTTAGCATTTGTTCTGAGTTCACATTTCATTTATAATGCACTGAAGTGTAATGCTCGTTGAAAGTAAGTTGGATAGCGCTACTGTGAACCGGGACAAGATTTACCAAAGTTTTGAACGTTTACTTGCAGGTGCGATGATCAAAGAATCCACGAATTTCGGATTTCCTCATCGACAAAGGTCAATTGCTACCATCATGGACTATAATTCATGTTCAGCTGCTCTTACATTAACATTCAAATTACTTGCATTAAAATTTGCTAGCCTGAAGAATGGAACGACTTTGATTATTGTTATGCTGGAGCACTTAAGCTCCACCCTCAGGGCCAGGAATGAATTTGCTCACGGCCGTTAGAGTCGATTTCAGATATGAAGGATTATAATAATTAAGTCTTACTTTGAAGCTTTTATCAATAAACATTGTAAGTTTGGATTGTGGAATACCGGCTCTTTCATCAATTGCCTGTTATATGTAAAACTTGAAAAAGATGTCTATAAAAGTAAACGTTTCAGGAGTCATCTGCCATAGTGTTTGTTATAGATGATGGTCAGACTCTTGCTTTGCTTGAACCTTTACAAAAAACTAGCTAAGTCAATAAATATGCGATGACTCTTTTACTTAAAAGCATCTAGGCATTGAAACAGTGATTCGACGAACGCTAGAAATTCGCAGCAAAGGTTTAGCCCAACTAGATATAAACAAATGAAATTCATTAGTATAGCGCCCTATAGGAACTTAATCTTGTTCAGGCACTTCGCATGTGCTACGGGGGGGGGGGCTCGAGCCCACGAACTCAGTCATCAAATACTCGCACTTTGATCTTGTTGGGTCAGGCACTTATACAAAGATGCCAAACCAGTGAGGCATTACATCATATAGGACCTGCGTGCCGGTTCTTTTACTGTGGTAGTCTTGTACACCATGATTAAAAAATTTAGTACACACCACGGTACTTTAAAAAAATTAAAAACCATTTTAAGGCACAGTTCTAAGCTCAAGCAAATTTATCTTGTCATTGTAACACGCACCCAGAAAGCATTGCAAGTTTGTTGGGGGACGTTTCGCATAAATTATATCTAGACTCAGACAAGCAGTTAAAAATGTTGCCTTACAAAAGTGTGGAAGCCTTATTCGACCTCGAATCTTGAAGTCGATGGTTACCAAAATGGATAGCTTTGACTCAATCTTATTCTCAATTCAAGGCTAATAGCGCCATCTAAGTCAATTATCGAGGTAAGAGACAAGCAAGAAATGTATATGACAGCTAGTAGTAGGGTCAAGAGCAGCAAGAAAATCTGCCTGCACACATTTTCACTAACTTTTAATGTTTAATTTTGCTAGTTAGAATGCTTCCGAGGTAAGATTTATAGGCTACGACAGGAAAGTAAAAATTATTTTGGCATGATCTTTGCATCAAAACATCTGACATGCTGTAGGGGAGCTCTCCACGAATTGGGAATAAACTCTCGGAATCAGTTAGTGCTAACTGATTTAAATTCGCTCAAAAAAACAGCCGGTCAGTATCCCACTGTACTACGCCCAGCGGTAAGACACTAGAACCCTTTGAACCCCAGGGCTTGGATTCTAGTCTTAAAATGAAATTAGCTGATTTATAAGCCCCTTTTGTATAGCAACAGAAGAGCCTTGACGGCTATCATCAGCAGCGACAAGAAAGGATAGCCCACCGCAGGATTCGAACCCACGACGTCGGGACGGACGTCACGAAAAACAACCGCCCTGCGACTTATGCCACCACGCTCCACCAAAGCCTGGTTTACATGGCAGTGGGCAATCCTAAAATTCCCAATGTGAGCACTGATGATTTTAATAATTTTAATAATAATGATAATACATTTGCATAGCACCCTCAGAGAACTTAATCTCTCTCTAATCACTTTTGCTAATCACATTTGCTGCAACGGAACCACGATCGAATGGTTTGTGGTAGCATGCTCAATGACAAGAAGCGTGACATGATCAAAGGTGACATGTACAGGGTCAGCATACAAAACTGACTAGTGGCAGCGTGCACAGTGTCACAGCCCACATAGGCTCAGAGGCCCACGCAGGCTTGCGTTTTTAGCTTCTTTTTAAATGTCGTCAAGTCAGGGGATGTCGTAACGCCAGTCGAAAGTGAGTTCCAGGCTTTGAAACCCTACGAACTAAAGGCACGGTCTTCGCATAATTTGAGGCTCGTACAAGGTGCACGTAAACGATTCAATTCGGAAAAGCGGGTGGTACAATGCTTAGCATGGCGGTCCAGTGGATCTGTTAGCTAGCCCGAGGGCTAAAGAATGAAGTGACCTAACAGTGAGTGACAGAACCTTGAAGCCAGTGCGTCGCTTGACTGGGAGTTAGTGCAGGTCAGCTGGAAGTGGTGCAACGTGGCAACTGCGACGCTCCTGACATGCAAGCCAAGCTGCAGAGTTTTGCAGTAAGGTAAAGGTTAGAGTTTAGGAAAGATTTGAAAGGTGTAAGCCATTGCACAGACAGCAGAATTACATAAAAAGGCTAACTATTGTTTCACATTTTCACTAAAATCTCGTACTTATCAGGGGTCCCCTTGTAAATTCAAACTCAAGAAGTTGCGAATTCACGGCACTCGGAAAGAATTCTTTAGGGGCAAAAAACAAAAAAGGAGTAGATTATCTAGACTAAAAGATAGTCTCCTTTACTAAACCGAATATCAAAGCTTTTATCGAAGTCGTGGCTTTTGGCTCCTTGCCTCTCTCAAAATGAATAATACCAATATAGGTAATTTTAGCAGTAATCATAATAACCTATTTTAAATAGCAGCCTAAGATCAGTTGCCAGATGTGCATTCAAGCACCTTATTGGCTACTAAAAAGGCAGTTAGCAATAGGAAAGGAAAAGCTAGGTACCGAGCTAAGGCGAGCAAGCAAAAGCAGGCAATTCTCATGCAAGATGTGCATGGAAAAGGACAAAAAGTACTTAGGGCCAAAAATCAATGTAGTGTATCTCCATCTGTAACTCCACGAAGCCACAAAGACTAGGTGAGTATTAATAGGACTTGGGTAAGTTACACTCAATCATGTAGAGGTAGGCAAAGTACACAGGGAAAAATAGAGATCCACTGGAGCGCCATATTAAATCATCTAGCAGTTTCCCTTAGTCACAACGTGTACAGTTTCATAATAATAATATTGCACTTGATAAAGCGCCCTCAGAGAACTTAATCTCTAATGCACAACTACATCAATAGAAACGTCACTCGGACACAGGAAAAGCTGTGTCAAAATGCTAATTTTTCAGCTTCATTTTCAATGTCAAATCAGGAGAGGATGTCATTTCAGTTGGTGTTTATTTCCATCTTATGT
Source organism: Cristatella mucedo (assembly GCA_009760855.2). Lineage (NCBI taxonomy): Eukaryota > Metazoa > Bryozoa > Phylactolaemata > Cristatellidae > Cristatella > Cristatella mucedo. Next base: position 29,334 of record WPIO01000200.1, read on the forward strand.
GGGTATAGTAACTGAGCGCAAGGTCTCCAAGGGATTCAATATTCGTTGGGCAACGCTAGACCAAAAGAACTTCAGCAACTTCCGCCCAGTCTTCCTTCTACCGTTCCTACCAAAGACATTGGAACGAGTCGTGGCAGACCAGCTGAACTCATACATTGAAACTTCAAACCTTTCTAGTAAGTTCGAGTCTGGTTTTAGAGCTAATCACTCCACAGTGTCAGTACTGCTTCGGGAGAACAACAACCTGCTTATTAATACAGACATGGGTAGAGTGTCTCGTTTTGCTCGATCTTTCGGCAGCTTTTGATACCATCGATCACAAAGTTCTTCTAGAATGCCTCTCATCTCGCCTGAGCATCACTGGTACTGATTGGCAGTGGTTCAGGTCCTATCGCAGTGGGAGATTCCAGAGTATTGACGTGAATGGACAAAGATCATCTGAGGTACCTCTGAAATATGGCGTACCTCCTCTCTCCGTGCTAGGTCCGGTTCTTTTCACGGTTTATAGTCTCCCTCTTGCTGATGTGATTGCCAAGCACAATCTAGGCTTTCACTTCTATGCGGATGACACTCAGATGTGCCTTTGCTTTGATCCCTTCCAGCCCTCCAGCAAGTCGAATTCTCTACATTCCCTTGCAGCCATGCATTGACGAAATCTGCACATAGATGGCAGCAAGCATTATAATATTGAATGGTAATAAAAACAACTTACTATTATGGGAAACCCAAGTGTAATTCGGAAATTAGAAAGGCTATCGCTCAAAATCGGCACTGCTAGCATATCTCTTGTTGAATCTGCACGAAATCTAGATGTCACGTTCCAAAGTGATCTTTCTATAGACGATCACATGTACGTCGCAGTCAAGTCTGCTTACTTTCAGCTACATAACATTGCTAAAATTCGTGCTTGCTTAGACAGGGATGCCACATCAGAATTGATCCATGCATTTGTGACATCCCGTCTTGACTTCTGCAGCTCGCTGCTTGCTGGTCTACCGGCCTGTGCAATCAGGTGCTTACAGCTGATGCAAAAGTCTGCAGCTAGGCATGTCTGTCATGAGCGTCACAGTTGCCACATCTCACCACTTCTCGCCGACCTGCACTGGCTCCCAGTCAAACAACGAGTCGACTTTAAGATATCGTCACTCACTTTTAGGTCCCTTCATTCTTTGGCTTCAGCCTCCTAATCAGATCTACTCCCCGATAAGACTCAGCATCGTACGCTTTTCGGAATCTGACTGTTTACCTATATCCCGTACAAACCCCAAATCCTTTGGAGACCATGCCTTTATTTTGTATGCTCCAAAAGCCTGGAACGCACTCCAGACTTGCGTCACGACATTTCCTGACTTGACCACATTTACAAAAGAAGGAAAAAGAAACTAAAAACGCACCCATTTATCACAGCATTTACTGGGTCCCCGTGATTCGTCCTTTGTTTGCTTATGCGTGCTGACACTGTGTATGCTGCAACTAACCATGCTTGCATGCTGACCTTGTGCATGTCTCGCCTAACCGTTTTATTAGTTTTTTTTTATTGAGCATGCTACCGCTAACCATTCGATCGTGTTTCTTTGCAGCAAATGGAGAGCTCCTAGAAAGAGATAGAGTTCTCTGAGGATGCTTTATTCAGTGTATTATTATTATTACTATTAATATTATTATTGAGGGCACAAATAATTTAACAGAGCCAGGACAGCGGGTGGTGTGATTGGAGATGTGATTTTATTCTAATTCCGATGGGTAGGCCGTAGCAAGAGAGTAGAGAAACCTAGAGGTGATTGATAGAGTCGTATTGCCAATAAGCAGATTGATCGGCATCTAGTACAGATTGGTGAGCGGTGGTGCAATCTGACAGGTGCAATGCTTGCGACTAATAAATCTTGATGCTGAGCTCGTTACCAACAGTGAGCGTGTTATTGCATGGGCAGGAAGAGATATTAGTAGCAAGTGATTAAAGCTTAGTCGGGATGTCACAGCACCCTTACCCAAGCAAGCCTGAAATTTCGGAATATTACTTAGTTAAAAGTAGACACACTGCACAGTGAAGATGACGTCCTTGTGTAGTCTATGCTGGGTGAGCCGATTTTGAAGAGTTAGGGCTTCTAGCTTCTGAGCGAGACTTGGCTTACAGGTAGTTAGTTTATTTTGTCGTCGTTAAATTTCAACAACTTTCCCATTCAAGCGCTAAAGTTAGCTATATTTGTTGTAAGAAAGGTGACACGGAGTTCGAGATTCTAATAAGCAGAGAAGTATCAGAGCACAAGTGACAAAAAGGCTAGCTAATTTGACAGCTTCTTTTCTATACCGACAGAAGAGGCTTTGTGGCTATCACCAGCGCTTGCAGCGGCAATAGAGGATGGCCCACCGCAGGATTTGAACTCACGATCTCGGGAACGAGGTCGTGATAAGCAACCGCCTTACCTAGTCTGCCATCACGGCTCACCAAAGTGCGTGCCGTTTACATATAAATGAAAGCCTAGATTGTGCTTTACGATTGTAGTGAAAAATGGGAGATCGTATATTGTAAAAACAAACTTGACCAACAACGGATCCTCGGTGAATCCCAGACGAGAATGGCTCACTGGATAATTGCTTTCCGTGGAAAAATTTTGTCTGAATTATTCCACCATCATACTACCTAAATAATTGTAATGCTGTGCCTGTAATACCTATTGTAGACTAATATATAATTCATTTATATAGCGCCCCAAGAGAACTTAATCTCTATTCAGGCGCTTCACATATGCCTCGGGGCTCGAGCCCACGACCTCAGTCACCTTGGTCGGGGCGAGCACCTTAGCCGCTAGACCAAACCAGCTCGGCGCTTAAGATTGAGCTGATAATCAAAAGTATCAACAGATGCCGATATCCAACGGAGCTAGCGTACATGCTCTCTATGCTGACCGAACCCATTTTGTGAATTAGGCTTTACATGTTTAAATGTAGGTCGACGGCACGAAGATCAAATTGACTTTTTGATCCGTGATACAATATTTCTCCGCTTCAGGAAAACGTTTCGATGGGTCTTCTAGCGTTAATGTATGCGTGCCATGTTACAAGCGCCTAGAGCTGCTCTTTAAACCTGGTAGCCTCCATCTGGAAGCACGGCAGTCCCGGCAGCTAGGGCATCCGAAAAAGGAAGCTGCCAAAAAAGGACGTCCTGGCCAGCTTCTTGCTAAGCGCTACTTTTTTTAATCCTCTACGAGGAGCATCAACTTGATGCTTTCAGCTCTTTCGGAAGACTACCTAATACGTAATAACAATATCAATTATGCTCGATCAAGTCGACCAGCTCGGCACTGTGCTTCGGGTTCTTCAGATGTGCGGAGTTGCTTTTTTCCTATGTGCGATTAGAAAGAGGCTCCCGAGATCCCGTGTCTCCTCTGGGTCGGAGCTTCCGGCTATACCAAAATGAGGCGTAGAAAAAAATGTATAGGCTGGCTAAAGGGCTTTCCCGGGCAGCATTCAAAGAGAGCGTCTCGATCTTGTGCCAGCTCCATCAGCACCACTTTTCACAATCATGGCTTCGCCCTTGCGACAGCAATAGGTTATCCTTATCAGCAGTCCTGGGCTGCTACTTCTATGCTACTCACTACCTCAACTGCTCTCCTGACTCTGCTATGCTTCCCACTTTCTCTTTGTTGCGTGAGACGAAGTCTGTTGGCTACCGAATGCGTACCGAAAGCCGCTTAGGCTGTGAGTGGTGAGCCGTGATGGCTCACTAGGTAAGGCGGTTGCTTTCACGACCTCGGTCCCGAAGTCGTGGGTTCGATTCCTGCGGTGGGCGATTCTTTATCGCCACTGCAAGCGGTGGTGATAGCCGTAAAGTGATAGCTTTTCTGTTGCTATACAAAAAAGAGGCTGTTTAAGCAGCTAGGATTTTTTATCGTCACGTGTACTATGTATGATTGTACCGTAGAGTTTAGGTCTTGCAAATAATCCAGGCTCTTTTCATGGCGGGGCTATGCATTAAATTAAATGGGCAAGCCGGTAAGGTCAATGGGGCTATTTAAAATGAGAGCGTGCGAAGCCTAACGAGGTCGAGAGAGACGCGAGTGAATCACTTTTTGTAGTAGTGCTAGATGCCTATGCGAACGTTTGTTGAAGCCTGCCGGAATCCACACGAGTGTACGAGCTGAGCATGATCGGACCACTTATTCTATTTCCAAAGCAAATAAATTGAGCGTCTTTCGTCCAGGTACGCGATTGATGCGCTACACGTAGACATTTTGGGTTAATTTAAACGAACTTCACTCACACATTGAAAGAGGTACGACTACTTCAAGAAGTACCGCAGAGGCCCGCAACTAAAAAAAAGGATAGAATAGGCAGCCAGTTCAAATCAATCGACCATGGAAAATCACATACAAAACAATGGCCAAAGTGAAAAAGGCCACGTCATTTCGCCAAAATACTGCTTGTATCAATGTTGACCTATTAAGTGGACAAATATTGGCAGCCTAATATCACAAACTCTTTATGACCAAAGGCAGGATCTAGACAATTTTGCGTAGGCTAAGTACAGGATTGGTCGTTTGATGCACATGGTCAGCAGGAATGCAGAAAATGGGACATGCGAGTTTAAAAAGATTCTAAAAATTTGTTTTTCTTGTGCTCTTATTTGGAGCCAGTCAAAATTAATATGTTGGATTAAGTGCATAGTTTGACGTGACAGATATATGTTACAAATAATAGACTGAGATTGTCGCCTAGGCGCTACTAACGCTATTTAAGATATGGCTGACTCGTACTGTACTTGATTCGAGAGTAGTATATTTCGTAAGCTATTTCATGACTAGATGAAAATCAACAAGTGCTCTCAAGTTCATTCGCGCGTATTCTTCAACAACTGAAAATTCAACATTCGATAGCCTCTAAAAAATGTTTTCCCATAATTTACTTCCTCGTGGTTTGCCACCTGGCATAGATAAACAAGATCTTCTTCAAGACATCGTAGTTCCGGTCTCTTTCCCGAGTCGGAGGAGGGGGCCACATCCAAATGGGCTAATGCATTAGCGGAGGGCTCCAAGAATCACGGACTGCCGTTATGTCAACGCCGGATGTTTGGGTTTCTCTATAAATTTTCCCAGCCCCGACCACTGTTAACCGCCAAAATTGAAAGCTCAATTGAAAATTTAAAAAAAAAATTCAAAATTGAAAGATTAACACAGCGAGCAGCTGGCCTGTTTTCTTAACAGCTAGTGCTTGCATTGTCTGGATGGCAGTAATTCTCCAGTTAGCAAGTGTTGCAAAATAGCCCGAACTTTCCTGCAAGCCGACGCAGCATGCTGTTTGGGCTTGAGATTCCTTAACTTACTGAATTGGGGGCCCAATGGGTCGGACCAGCCAGCTTCTCTTATTTAGGAGTAGTCACAAAAATGGTGCATATTTGTGTTGTATGCAGCTACATCTTTGACATACACCCTCCCCCTGAGCCCTCATGATCTCAGCGATTATATTCCTAGATAAATAACTACGCCCGCGAAATCAGTAAAGCTGAATAAGCGTATGTCTCTTCGAGCACGAATTTTTTTGGAAATATAATTTATTTAATTCATGCCATCTACTAGCAGAAATTTAATGTTATGCACACACATATTCCTGTGCAAGCCAGCTACTTCTGTGGGGGCTGTGTCGCCATCAAGTCGCCCTGCCCTAGCCAGACGAGAGTGCAGTGCACAACGCCTCCGTTGCCGGGTCCTCCCCGCCGATTGGTTGAAGGCATTAGTGAATGGCTACGCGCTCACGTGATCTTTTCCCGCCAGGGCACATGCCCTTCTCTTGCTGACGTGATCGGACGCTCTGTCCGTCTCCAGCGCCCACGCGTGCATTGTACGTATAGAGCCTCGCGACCTCATTCGTTATATTATATCGTGCGGAGCGGTTAGTGGCTTCGCTCGCTGTCGGCGCACGCTCCGCCGCATACGCGCTCACGCTCGTTAACCTTCCGAACGGCAAGCGTAAGCCAGCCCCCTCCATACTGCAAGGGTACGCCGGGTCTCGCGTCCTATGCAGGGGTGAGAAGTTGTCAGAATGCGGACTACCCGCACTGTTAATGCCATTCATGCGAGTATGGTAATGACAAGACGTCTGTTGTTTCGTGAGTTTTCGAAAATAGTTTTTCCTTTTTTGTGTTGTTTTTGGCCGCGTTCAGCAGCAGCTTCTGATCATAAGCAGCTACTTTCGTGCTGAAAGCAGCGCCCGCAGCGTTCCTATTTCAGCCGTCCTGTCAAAGCGTGACCCGGCTGATTTAGCCTCTCTATATTCGCGGAATTATGGTGTAAAAACTACCAGACCGTGCTTTCTCAAACTTGCTCGGGGACTGTTTTGTCATTCCGTGACCTTCGAGGCCTTTCGAGAGCAGACCGCCTGAGCTCGTACCGATTACGATATTAAATGTGAATAGCGCCTCTAAGTAAGGCTAGTGAATCGCAGAAGCGCGTGACAATTAAGAAAAGTAAGCGACTTTGGTGGGGTCACTGTAAGGGACTCGAACGTCGCAAGCCAGGCTTGATCACGTGTCGAGTCGTGCAACAGGCAATCCTTAATGTCAGCTGAAAGCTGGTGATAGTCGCTAAGACTGCCCTGCTGCTATATTAATGAGGCTGTTGAATCTGCCCACTCACAACTTTGCTCTCAAATACAGTATGTAAATATTTTGGTGTCTAGGTACAGCATGTACACATAAATCGTGGCAGACCGGTTGAACTCATATATTGAAACTTCACACCTAGCTCGTAAGTTTGAGTCTGGTTTCAGAGCTAATCACTCCACAGAGTAAGCATTGTTTCAGGGGTATAACGACCTTCTTAGGAATGCAGACTTAGGTAGTGTCTCACTGCTGTTTTTGCTCTATCTTTCGGCAGGTTTTGATACTATCGATCGCCAAGTCCTTCTCGAGCACCTCTCATCTCGCCTGGGCATCTCTGGCACTGCACTGCAATAGTTTAAGTCCTATCTCAGAGGGAGACTCCAGAGTTATGATGTGATCCGAAAAATATATCAGAGGAACCACTGAGGTATGGGGCACCTCAAAACTCTGTTTGGTTCGGTTCTTTTGACGGTTTGTTCTCTCCCTCTTGCTGGTGTGACTGCCAGGCACAATCCAGGCTTTTGCTTACATGCAGATGGCACTCAATTGTATCTTCTCTATGATTCCTACCAGCCCTCCGGCACGTCGAAACTTCTTAACTGCCTTGCTTCATGTATTGATGACATCTGCAGATGGACGGCAGCAAATTTTCATAAGTTGAATGCTAATAAAATCAACTTACTAGTTATGGACGAACCAAATGTGATTCACCAATTGAAAAACCTGACGCTCAAAATCGACTGCCAGCACATCTCCTGTTAAAACTGCACGAAGTCTATGTGCTCCGTTCCAAGATGACATGATTAGACGATCACATCAGCTCCACTGTCAAATCTGCCTACTTTCAGCTGCATAGCACCGCTAAAATTCGGGCATGCTTAGACAGGGATACTACATCTAAATTGATCCATGCATTTGTGAATCCAATCTCGACGCCTGTAACTCACAGCTTGCTGGTCTACCGGCCTGTGCAATCAAGCGCTTACTGTTGGTGCATACCTCTGCAGCTAGGCTTCTGTTGTCTGTGTCGCAGTTGCCACAGCACACTGCTTCTCCCCGACCTACACTGGCGCCCAGTGATGCATCTCATCGACTGCAGGCTCTGTCACTCAGTTTTAGGTCCCTTCATTCTTTGGCCCCAGCCTACCTGTCAGGTCTTCTCTCCCACTGTCTAATCGTTTATCTACACCTAAATCTTTTAGAAACCATGCCTTTAGTTTGTGTGCTCCCAAAGCCTTGAACTCACTTCCGACTGGCATCATGACATCCATTGACTTGACATTTAAAAAGGAGCTAAAAATGCACCTATTTATCACAGCATTTAGTGGACCTACACGATTTTCCCTTTGTGAGCTTATGTGTGCTGTCATTATGCATGCTGCCACTAACCGTATTTGCATGCTGACCCTGTGCCTGTCACCTCTAACCATGTCATGCTTGTCATTGAGCATGCTGCCTCTAACCATTCGATCATGGTGCCTCATGCAGCATCATACAGCAAACGTAAAGTGAGCAGAAAGAGATTAGGTTCTCTGAGGGCAATATACTAGTGAACTATTAGTACTATTATGTATTGACATATCTGAGATCTCAGATGGATCGCCAGTGCAAGATCACCTGTTCTATTTAAAGTTCTACCGTTATATGCCTGAGTCGTCAGATCATCTTCACTTGTTTGTGATTGTATAATAGTAAGTTCGAGGACATTTGATTACATAGAAAACCTTATTGAACCGATATCAGAGATGAACAGATTCGGTGTTGTACAAGCAGATCTGAATTCACGATGACATTTAACGTTTATCCAAGAAGTATTGGCCGAGTTGTGGAATTTGCAATGCACAAAGCTAGATTGTAAAGATCTCTGGCTCCCAATCAAGCATCGAATCGATTTCACTGTCCTTGATTTGTTTACAACTCATTCACTTGCTTTCACGAGCCTACTTGTTCTGACCTCGCTCATCCAGTGTGCCCTCAGACCTCCCACTTCTCTGCATCTAGTCAGCTTGAGCTCTATCTTAGAAGCTGTATCTCACAGTATTTGCTTTGTCCCTTTGAACTATCTTTTTTCTTAGGCGTGCTAAATTTTTGCATATAATCACTAACCAGTTGACATGCTTCCTTTCCAGCATATGTAAAGTACCTGGATGGAGATTTAGTTTTTTTAGGGTGCCACACTAATGTTTCATGCTCATGTTATATCTTATTGGTAGTCTTCCTTTTTTGGAGTTGGCCTAGATTTCCCGAGTGTTTGGCATGACTTTGAGCTGATATAAGTTAATCTTGGAGTGAGTGCACGTTCCTTGGGCTTGTGTACCGTTTGTACAGTATTGCCATGCGTACTTATCGGAAGTATCATATGGGAGGCTGCTGCTTGGCTGTGTCTGAAGGAGCACGGGCATTCCCAGTAAATAAATAAATTAAAAAATCCAAGCTGATTGAACAGCCTCTTTTTGTATAGCGACAGAAGAGCCTTTACGGCTATCACCACCGCTTGCAGTGGCGATAAAGTAGATAGCATTGTTGAACCCAAAGCGAATGAGGCTACCCATGTTTGCGAGATTCCAATTGTACAATTCGTCGTCTCATTGTAAATACACTAGTAACTTCCTTTGACGGTATTATGGCTAGCACAAGCACTCTGTATAGTTGATGCTGCTGAGGTGGTTACCGTAGGTACACCGTGCTCTTGAGCCAACTTTCCTGCCAGTCATGCTTCTCTTCTCGTGTTGCCTATTAGATGCCGATCTCTGATTTCTCTGATCATTGGAGCTCCTGCATGTAACCAGGTTCGAAGCCAGGGTTTGTTTTACATAAGCAATACCCATGAGATTTGTATGTAGCGGAGCAAGATCCCACGAGTAGTGAAATAATGATAGCGATTGATCATAGTGTTTATTCGACATGAAGTCTGCAGTTGGCCGTTGAATGAAAGTATGAGTATTATTTTGTCCTCGGTATGGTGGTTAGGGTGTAAGAATAAGGGGCCACCCATGTCCCCTACCCTGCTATATGTAGTTGCCCTGCCCCTGGCTCCACCACTGCATGTATTTTCCTTATCGGTGGTGTGGTCTCATTGGTAGTCATGCTTTGTGAGAGTCTCTCATCTAAAGACCACTTTTTTAAAGCCCTGCATACTGTGTGTAGGGTCGTGATGGCTCCGTGGAATCATTCAGTCTGCCTACACCACTGTCATCACATAGAAAGCACCAGTGCTTCAATGTACTCCAAACGGTACTCGATGTCTGGAAGGTGGTGGCAGTCGAACTCGACCACATTGTCATTGATTTGGACAGGTAGCTGTTGCCTGGCAGCTGCTGTAGTTAGACCTGACCTTTTTTCCCTTGTGGTCACACTGCATGCTTTTATGGTGAGTCGAGTCCAGTGTACCATGCGTCGATCATTATTGAAGTCCTCAATCTTATGCATGTGCCTGGATGTGTCATTTTCGGTGCATAATGTTTTTTGTGTCGGTGCTGCCCCTTCCTCTGCTCCCCCACCGATGCTATGGCAGCCCCAGCTGAGCTGCTTGACAGATTAGCAAATTTGCCCTTTCTATTTGTTCAGGTTTATCTGTGGCATGAGCAAGAGCAATGACTAAGTGATCTGGTCCCCCCACAGCTTTGTTGGTAAGACCTGCTGGAGTGGTTTCATGTGGTTGTTTGCTGGCATTAACTCGTGCTGCTTTACTAATTAGACAGTGTTGCTTGGAGGTTTGTGCAACATGGACATGTAATTCTTTTTTAAACTGTCTTATCCCTCTCGTTTGGCTTCCCTCCTCCTCGCTGATGCTGTTCTGTGTAGGGTAGCATTAGCCAGAGACCCGTCTTGTCTTAGGGCACTACTGTAATGGGCAAGCAGTACTACTGCGAATTTTATGATAGCCGTCTGTGGAGAATCCTACCAATCGGTAGTAATCACCTGTGAGGCTCTAATTATCAGTTGATGAAGAACGAACCCACAATTCTGCCTTTTGTGACACTGCCACGATCCTTGCCGAGGAGTCCTTGAAACATGCTTGCCGTAAATTCCTCACGGCTGGTTTCTCCGACTATTGCAATGGCTGCAAGAGCTCGCACATGACGACGGTGAGAAAATGGAGCTGCAGGTGAAGAAGGTGCACGAGGACGCTGCAGCAGCTCAGAGCTCGGGGCGCCCCAAGGAGTTACACACGCTTCGTTTACTGACTGGCTTTCGAAGTGGACTGCTGCCCACCAAGCTGACTCACAGGGTGTGACATCGAAAGGTGCGCCACTGCAGCAGTGGTGGCGTGGTGCTAGAGTAGACTCGAGGTTGATACTGCTGCAGCCAGATTGCTACCAGCTGCCCCATGCCAGGAAGCCATGCCGACCCTGCTGTATCTTTGATTCTACCTTCAAGGGAGGCATTCATATCATCCATGCCAGAACAGTGGAGTTTAGCAGCTGTAGGCATCGGCATTCATGTTTATTTTGGGGTTATCGCAATGCTAATTCGGCTTGATGTTTGCTGCTGTTTGTTGTGTGTACACATATATTTGTCTCCCTGAAACAGCATCTAGGTGGGTGTTGGCAAGGTGGTCCGAATGCTTATCGAAGTGAGATTTGTTCGCCTCTTTTATCCTTTGTTTATTGCATGTGGCCTACTTCTGTGGGCATCGAATTGATCAGCATGTTCTATTTGAGGAATTAATCAGTAGTTAGCTTGCTAGAAGATATGCCCCACTTAAGGCATGGTATTGTTCCTTGCTCTCTGTATCGCTCTCCTCTGGCTGTGTATTGATGTCGTATGCACAGATTGTAATCACACCCTGGAGTTCATTAATGAGAGCTGAGCCTTGGCCTTGGTTTAGCTCGGTAAGCAGGTGCCAAGATCGAGAAAGTGGTTGTACGTTCGTTTGTTCAGCAGATCAACTAGCCCACATTTTTTACGTGGTCATTGTTGATTCTTGAAACATCCATCGGTTCCCAAGGAGAAAGTGTGAGGCTGGAACCCAAGTCTGCTGCTCGGGAGATCTCTTCCAAACTATCATAGAAACATCAGCCAGAGTTCTGTAGGTAGGGATTTATGCCTCACATGGTCTGATGAGTCTCGTTAGGAATGTAACATTATTTGGCAATAAATGTTTTTCTGCTTCCAGAAATCGGCAATTGTTAGTCAAAGATTGCTTCCGGGGTTAATTTTTCATTTTCACATTAGACTTCTACGATATACTTCATATCCCCAAGTTAAAAATTAATCGGCAACTAGTATTAGGGCAACGAGAGCATGGATGGTTCCTGATCGGCTGCTAAGTTGCAAGTTCTTCTCATCTTACAGCTGTGTTCTCAAGGCTGCATACTGAGCAGTAAATCTCAGGTAAAGCACATGTTTTCAGTAGTGTGGCAATCATTTGTGATTAATAATTTCGTCTTGTTTTATTCGATGCTATTGACAGTATGTGCTGCATACTGTCAATAGCATTGAAACACCAAGCTAGCTATGACATCACATGAGATAAATGAGCCATTACTCGTATCTGGCCCAAGGAGCTCTGAAAGTAGCTGGCTTTGGGAGCATAAGGGGAGCAGAAGACGGAAATGTCAGCTGTGCTCCAGCCTCAAATGTACCGGGTGTACTGGCCGATGCACATGCTGATCTAGCTGATTTAAACCGAGTGATATCGGATGACGACCAAATGGATCTTCCGTGCATGAGCAACAGGCCCATACGGGATTCTGAATGCGCTCAAATAATAAGTTCATTTGCTCTATACCGATACGATCTTCGTCGTCACCATACCCTGTAGATTGTACTGATGATAACCGTTGAGTTGACTTTCTTTTTGAAGGTCTTGGAGCTTAATGAGCTTCGGCTAGGAGCACAAGACCAAGTGTCAGTGCTTCAGCATCAAAAGCTCCGATAAGCAGCAAAGGTGCCAGCAGCCAGTCGATCTGCAGCTGCTTAGACAAAACGAAGTAAAAAGAAAAAGCAGATACTGCAATATCGGAGAGCCGATGAGCTCTGGAAGTAGCTGGCTATGAGACCATTACGGGAGCAGAAGACAGAACTGTCAGCTGTGCTTCAGCCTCCAATATACCGGATGTACTGGCCGATGCCCTGGCTGATCTACCTGATTTAAACCAAGGGATACATCGACCAAGTTCAACATCGACTTGACTTTCATTACCAGCGCATCTGCTTATTTTCCTATTCAGAGCAAAGCCACCTGCATGGCTCCACGATGAAGCTTCATCACCTGTCAGTCGATGCTGTCTATGTTGGTCCTATTACAGGAAAAAGTAAAAGTGAAGGTAAGCTGATTCAACTCCCTCATTTATGCAGTAGCAGAAGACTACCTTATGGATCTGCTGCGCATGAACAACTGACCCATACAGGATTCTGAATGCATCTCAAATAATAGCTTCATGAGCTCTGCACCGATACGATCTTCGTCGTCACCATACCGTGTAGATTATACTGAAATGACCATGGATTTGACTTTCTTTTTGAAAGCCTTTTAGCTTAATGAGCTTCGGCTGAGCCGTGATGGCACATTAGGTAAGGCGGTTGCTTTTCACCAACGAGGTCTTGGTTACGAATCCTGTGGTAGGCAATTCTTTATTGCCACTGCAAGCGGCGGTGATAGCCATAGAGGCTCTTTTGCAAATATAAGAGGCTATTAAATCAGCTAGTATGATTTTATTTTTTATCTGACTCAGCCAGTCCCACTTCTCTGTTAGAGTGTATCTCCTTATCAGTGTATCTATATATCGCCTTGGGCAGCATCGACACAGTGTGCGAATAAATTGTTCCTTTCTGGCATTTTGAAATGTCAAGAACGATATTTTTTAGTTCACATTGAAATATATGTAAATGTTGTATTTTTATTGTTCCCCGAATGCTTGCAATTGGTTCACTACGGAAAGCTCTCTAGCTTAACGTCTTCTTAGCCCTAGTGGAGTTATGGAAGAACCGCATGTGCATCTGTCCATTAATACTTTTGAATTTCTCTTATGAAAGCATCAGCCCAGCTTCCGATTCTCACTCAGATTTGGCCACCACGAACTGTGTTCCTGGGTCCATCTGAATTGGTCTGCACTGATAGCTCATGCCGGAGTTTACCGACTATCCTAAGTATTCCATGCCTGGCCAACCTCAGCCTGTTTGCATATGCACTCAGTCGCAAAAAAGTTTTGCAGTTTGGCTGCTGTCGTAAATTCTTTCGGGTAATCAGAGGGTTTTCCACGATTCCAGCCATATTAAAGTGCAATACATGGCGAGCTGGTTGGTCCTGCAGTTAAGGTGCTCGCCCCGACCAAGGTCAGGCTGAGGTCGCAGGCTCGAGCCCCGAGGCATATGTGAAGCGCCTGAATAGAGATTAAGTTCTCTTGGGGCACTATACAAATGAATATATATTAAATGAAGATGTAGATGGGAAATTATTCTTTGACAGCCCAAAAAGAAATTCTGTTTTGGGTTCAACATATGCTGTTAGTATGTATGCGTTTAGTTTGACTCGTCCCACCACGATTCTTTATTACCTCCGTTGCCTGTTCGGGCATAGAAGCCACAAGCTTCTGCATCGTCTGTTATGTTCATCATCGTTATGCTGCAGCGCATTTTAGTGAGCCTCAGTTTTACTCAAAATGTCAGCTCCTGGTTTACGCCGAACATCTTGCCTCACTGCCTGCCGATGTTGCTCCATAGTCGTTCTATGGGGTTCAAAACAGGCTGCGTCACTCTATCAGCATAAAACAATGATTTGTACAAAAAAAAAGTACTACGCCTAAGTTATTGTTGGTCGAGGAAGTTATATTTCAAAGCTCAAATACTCTCTGTTTAGGGTTGTTACATTTAGCAGCAAGATAACAAGCGTATGCTCAAACCTAGGCAAGTGAAGTACTCTTTTTTGACGAATCCACGGTGGTACTGATGCAGTGGCCTAGCCAGTCGCCTGGTTTGAATAACAACAACAATACATTTGTATTGCGCCCTCGGAGAACTTAATTGCTTTCTAGGCTATTTATATTTGGTGCACAGGAAGCATGCTCGAACGGTTAGTGTCAGCATGCTCGATGACAACAAGCATAACAGAGATTAGAGATGACAATCGTCGGAAGGGAGCTCCAGGCTTTAGAAGCACGTGAACGACGAATCACAGGGACCCACTAAATGCTGTCCTAAATAGGTGTGTTTTTAAGTTCTTTTGAAATGTGATCAAGTCAGGGGATGTTCTGACACAAGTCGGAAGTGAGCTCCAGGCTTTAGAAGCTAAGACGAACCAAAGGCCTTAGGTCTCTAAAGGATTTGAGGTTCGTACGAGATGTAGGTAAACGGTTAGATTCTGAAAAGTGGTAGTATTATGCTTAGCCTGGTGGGGGCAAAGATCTTATAGGTAGTCTGGAGCCCAAGAATGAGGGGACCTTGGAAGTCGATGCACTGCTTGACTGGGAGCAAGTGCAGGTCTGCTAGAAGTGGTATGACGTGAGCCGTGATGTCTCACTAAGTAAGGTGGTTGCTTTTCACGACCTCGGCCCCGAGGTCATGGGTTCGGATTATGTGGTGGCGATCCGTTATTGCTGCTGCAAGCAGTGGTGATAGCCGTAAAAGCTCTTCTGTCGCTATAAGAAAGAGGCTGTTGAATCAGCTAGTCTTTTTTTTCTGTCACTATAAAAAAGAGGCTGTTCGAATCAGCTAGTCTTTTTGTATGAGGCAACTGTGATGTTCGAGACAGTCAAGCCAAGCTGCAGAGTTTTTCACCCACTGTAACGCCTGATTGTACATGCCGGTAGGCCAGCAAGCAGTGCATTACAGAAGTCGAGACGGGATGTCACAAATGCATGGAATAATGTCTGTGTAGTATCTCCATCTAAGCAAGCCCGAATTTTTGCAGTGTTATGTAGGTGAAAGTAGGCAGACTTGACTGAGGATGTTTGGCTTGCACTAGTAGCTGACCTTTTCAGTAAAACTCTGGGCCCGTGGAATGTGCTGCAGGTTGTGGCCTTTATGCTTTGCCAGACAAGTTCTCTCTGTGTGCTATTCAATGGAGTATTCTTTCTAATCGCCCATACAGGAGAATGGCAGTGAAGAAATTAGATCCCGTTTGGGTCATATTGCTCAAATGTTGCATACCTGCTAGTCTCTAGCAACACCACATTCAAGCAACCAAATTGTATAGCTATTTAGTCATTTTGTACAGTTTAAATAAGCAATGCACTTAATATAAGTGAGGTGTGTTTCGTTTCAGCAGAGATGACATGGTTTTCTAGAATCACTCGCCATGCTAGCATATTTGGCTGTGCTAGACCAATTTGCTAACAAGGGTGATTATTTCGTGGGTAAATTTATGTTTCTTATTTTGATAGTTGGGGGCCAGCTGCTATGGATAGGTATAGGTGTTCCATGTCTGACTTGTGAGAGTAACACTCTCTGCTGCCTTGCCGTGGATTTCTCCTGCTTGTACCCTTGGTAAATAGGCCAGCAAAATCACGATGGCTACCACTTATCGGGTTGACATGTGAATTTCAGGGTTCTAGGAAGTATTCAGCCACTTTAGAGCTATCGGAATTAATTTAGCTCTCGGTGGAATTGGAGAAACTTTAAAAGAGCTTCGGCAATGATGTGATTTGCATGGTAAGCAAAGTGTGGTATGCAAATTGCATGTTCAATTTTGTTATTTATTTTCAGCTGTCATATCACCGTTTGACCCGGACTCTTGAGGCATGCAGGCTGCATTACCAGCGTTACATCTGCTTATTTTCCTATTCAGAGCAATGCCACCGGATTTGGCTCCGCGATGAAGCTTCATCGCCCGTCAGTCTATGCTGTCGATGTTGGTCCTATTACATGAAGAAGTAAAAATGAAGGTAAGCTGTTCAACTGCCTTATTTATATAGCAGCAGAAGAGAGCTATGGTGGCTTTGACTCCTGCATGTAGTTGGCGATAAAGAATTGCCCGCAGCAGCAATCAAACCCACAGATGCATGAAGTGTGAGCACCTAACCTCTGGTCTAAGACACTGGAGCTGGGTATATCCATTCGTAATAGGCCGAGTGGTGCGTCGATAGCTTATTGATGTGAGCACAACTCTTGCTTTGCACATTGGCATCGAATGCATGACAATACATGCTGACAATAGTAATAATAATAATACATTTGTGATAGCACCCTCAGAGAACAGTCTCTTTCTAGGCACTTTACATTTGCTGTAAAGGAAGCAAGATCGAATGGTTAGTGGTAGTGTAGAGGCTCGGGCCCACGATGGCAGCACCACTATGAACGAGTTGTGGTGTTGACGATGACGGCTGTATTGTATCATATGCAGGCAACACAAGCAAGCAGGCGTACTCACAGATGAAGTGGTAGTTGCCGTCGCGTAAGCAGACCAGTAGATAAATCAGAAAGAGAAAAGGGGGAGAGAGGATGGATAGCGTGCGTACAGGCCGATGCTCAGGCAGAAAGTGAATCGTGCAGCAAGGACACGCCACGTGCCGGCTTGGAGCGAACCCGTCGGGCGGGGAAACGTCGGCTGTGGAGTCGGAACCACGTTAACGGCGATGACATGCCCACAGTAGCATGCTCAATGGCAACAATTGAACCATGGTTAGAGGTGACATGCACGGGGCCAGCGTGCAAATATGGTTAGTGGCAGCATGCACAGTGTCAGCACGCGTTAGCACACAAACGACGAATCACACGGACTCACTCGATGCATTTGAAGTCATTATAAATGCTCTTGAAAGTGCAAGGATATTAAGAAAAAAAAAGTTTTGATCTGATCCAGTAGCTTTATTTGTACTATGGTAGAAAAGTCTTGGTGACTTGTAGTGGGGAGTAAAGAATGGCCTGCTGCTGCACCCACTGCAACTGCCCTGCACTCTTGATTGTGGTCTGACAGGCCGAGCTGGCAGCACCGACATCTCCTATTCAAATATGCTCCGGACCAAGTATTCCCTCGCTTTGCCTGCCAGCTGTCCAGCTAACTTTCCAGCTTTCCAGCTTCTCAGCTCCTCCGATACAGTGGCCAGTTAATGGGCAGCAGTCAGTGAGCTCTGTAAAATTCACCACTGGCTATGCTAATCCGTCGAACGAAGCTGAAGATGACTCTCGATGACAAACACTCGGTTACAGCTGCATCAGCTGCTCAAACAAGATTACAATTTTGGGAAGAACATTGGGTGGACTTGGAAATGCTAAAAGAGTCATGAAGGTAAAAGCATACTTTAATCACTGCCAGGCCGAAGGCACTGTCCAATGGTCAATCAGACTTCCGTGCTGGACTGGTGCTGTCCAATGTGGATGCAGCCTTTGCCATTAACCGCATGCCATGCTGTGGGTTCGATTTCGGCTGACTGGTTTCATCTGAGCTCTTGTGACGTCCTTACCGGTCTATCAGCTTTATTGCGTATTACCTCTTGCAGATTCCTTTTTAGTAGCTTCCAAGTGTTGCTACTTGAACCATCTCTGCATGTCCATAGGGATGGGGAGTCATGCCTGTTGCCCCTACCTTGTGGGATTTATCCCCTCAACAGCACATTTATTGATGTTTCTCCAAGACTATTGGAACGATTGGCATGCAAATTAGCACAAACAAGGGTAACAAAAGCTATCGTTTGATATAACCTTGGCAGCCATACTGACCTACTAATGACCTGTAAAAGTCAAGGTCACGTTTTTGCCTTGAAGCTCAGCCAAGCACAGATATGCCGTCAAATCAACACATTCACTACCAGTCCCTCTACAAATATGGCAAACCCCTCAAAACATGTAGGACACTTGGCTTCACACCCCCCCCACATCTATAGATTAATATATATGACGTGTCTATAGATAAATATATATGACGTGTCAACTGTTTGCTGTCATCACGACCACAGTTCAAGGACATATTGTGACCGGCACATCTTATGCCCGGCTGACCCGTAATGCCGAGATGAGCAGCAGGAATCACAAGGCTGATGAGCCTCACCTAAATTCTAAATTTCACTTCGATCGCCTGAGTATCGGCAAAGCTGTAGAATTGATAAAGCCCAGAGGACCACTGTTGGGAAAGCACTCAGAGAACCCAATTTAAGCTGTAAATGCATGTAGGTAATGAGAAAAAAGACTGCGTTACTTGTTTTATCATATAAATTTGAAGCACCTACCTAGGAGCGTGTAACTTCACGTTGATCGGATCACTATTAGCCTACCTGTGACAATTTTTGGGACATGTGAGTGAAATGATGACAACTGCTTAGCATAACAAACACGGCCAGGTTTTGATCTATACAAGTCTACCTACTAAGGTACAATATGTATGCCAGAGGCTGGAATGATATGTAACTGCAAGCAATCGTACATTCCAAAAATAAGTTGATCGGGTTGTTATTTTAGGAGATGACATACTACGACGTACTACTTCTGGTGTAAATAGGTCTTACAAAAAATTGTATTCACTACGTTCCGGTCATCTGTCAACCACCAAAACTTGGGATTGCATTTATGACTAGTTCATCTTTTATTATGCGAAATTCCGAAGACTTTTGTTGACCATTTTAAGCATTTCAGTGACACTCCTTGTTTAGCATGCTGCTGGCTTCTTATCCTTTAGAGCAAAGTGATGATAATCCCGTCTGAACTCGGGGCAAACATTAGGGTCGCAGAGGACGAATCTATAGGCGTGTCCGAGTTAGCTAGTTCTTACCGTCTCGAGAAGGCCATTGGAGCCCTCTCCTGATATCTCTGCTTGGGTTTGTTTTTGGAGCACGTCATGAGAGACCCACAATGAGTTCGATCATCAATGGGTTCTCAGCCAAGGAGTATTCGCCGAGAATTGAATAAGATATTAACCACTTGGATACTTGGCTCACTTCAGGGCATATCACTCTCGGGCATATCGACTACATCATATGATTCGACGAGGGCTGCCATCACTTTCAGCCTCTGTTCCTCGTGCTTAGCCGCTCATCGCTCTTAGTAGCCGTGGTGCCTTTCCCTGCTGGTGCTGTTTGCCCTTAACTGGGACATATGTCCCGAATCGGGCTGTCGGCATTCTCGCGGGCTGTTACTGCCTTACGCTGTTGCATAACTACTCAGGTGTAGTTTGTAAGCTTTCCTTGGGAGTGTCCAGAATTCGTTCGCTTCGTCGTGCTTCTACGTGCTTGGTGATTTCCGAAGTAAAACCATTACCGCAAACGTCTATTTTAGGACAGTTGAATGCTTCCGAACCATCCACGAGCCCTCTAAAGGCATCCGGAGACTTCCCATCTGAAGAAAAATGGTTTGCTTCAGTTGGTGTCCCGGTGGCCTGTAGGTAGTTGTAAAGAGGTTTACCGAGTTAGGCTTTTACAAATGACAACAGCATGTCCCCTGTACTATCAGCTTGAAATCTGGATATCTGGCTCCAGAACGACCTTTGCCAGATGACCTCATCGTCTTTACAGTCAAGTATGCCCACTTTCAGCTGCTTCATTTGGTAAAATTCTGGCCTTGAAAGTTGCTCCAAGCCATTTTAAATCACATTTATGCTTCTATAACTCACTGCTTTCAGGCCTCTGTGGCTGTGCAATAAAATAGCTACATATTCCTCATAGTCCTTGCTGTGTTCGTGCGCACTGTCATTTACTTGGGTGTGCACAAACCGTACATTTTTTCGTCAATCTTTTGGCATTATTTTCCCCAGCATCTGTAATGCTGGGGGAGCTGGCCCAAACCGGACGGGTGCAGCAGTGCTGTTTACCGGCGCTACTTCTTGATCGTCTCTGAAGAGTGCCATCTTATTGCTCTTTTTTATGCTGTGTTCTTTCCAGTGCTCACGAGGGTGCGCTCGTGAGCAACTTGTCGGGTATGTTATGTAGTTTAATTGCCGTTGCGCACTGCACAAAACACCAGCCGACGAGCAACACCACCAGTTTATTCGTCCTCGTACCGAGCCGGCGGAAGCGCCAATACCCTCCTGCAGACGTTGTCTGCTTCTGTCGTCTGCGGTACCGGAACGCTGTGCTCTGATTCGTTAGCGTTGTTGCTAACGCCTAGCTGCGCTCCGATTGGCTAGCCGGTGGTTGGAAGGGTCAACCAGCCTAGTACTGGCAGATAACAACATTTTGCGCCAACAGGCTGGGGTATGCATAAACGAAACCCTATGTTATGTGAGAGTGTCTTCGGCGGCTGCTGTTCTAATAGAGTCTCACGGAGACACGAACACACGAGCCGGCGAACATGAGCAGTGAACAAGACTCGCGTCCTTATTCCCCCCCCCCCTCCAGTGGGTAATATATGAGCTGGGGGCTGACTCACCACAGATAAGGGAGTGAATCTGTGGTGGGCCACATGCCTACGTCAAAGGCTGCACCGATTCAAAGGCTCAACCACCCACTGCGGCCGAGGAGCAACAGGAGCACACAACATCTCTTAATAATAATAATAATAATAATCTTAGCTGATTAAACAGCCTCTTTTTGTATAGCGACAGAAGTGCCTTTACGGCTATCATCACCGCTTGCAGTGGCAATAAAGAATCGCCCACCGCAGGAATCGAACCCACGACCTCGGGCCGAGGTCGTGGAAAGCAACCGCCTTACCCAGTGAGCCATTATAATTCACTTGATAAAGCGCCCTCAGAGAACTTTATCTCTCTCTAGGCGCTTTACATTTGCTGTAAAGTGAAATGCAATTGAATGGTAAGTAAAATCATGCTTGAAAAAACAAACGAAATGAATAATATGGTTAGGGGTGACATGCACAGGGTCAGCACTCATAAGCACATGAAGGACGAATCACAGGGACCCACTAAATGCTGTCCTAAATAGGTGTCTCTTACCCCATAGAAAATAGATATCGTAGTCTCGACATTGAAAGATTCCGACAGGCTTAACCGGCATGCAGACTACGTGACCGCCACTCGCAGGAGGTGCACGTCAGCTCTGCCCCTCGCTAGGAACCGGTCACGGGTGCTGCCCACTTTTCGGCAATGCTGGGAGACCCCACCCACAGTCATGTGGTTTCCGCAAGTCAACTTCGTTCGAACCCCGATTGCCGGCCTCAGGCGCTCGTCACCGGCTGATCCAGCCCTGCGAAGAACGCTCCGGCTCATTAATATGGCCACGTCGTCGTTCTCAGAGTTCCACACTGCCGAGTCGATCTCGTGGTTGTAGCCGTTTGCTCTCTGCACTGCGACGCTCGTGCGGGTGCTTTCCACCACCAAGACGCTCTCACTGATAGACGTCTCGGCCGAGACGTCGCCTTTCAAAGGCGAAGCTCCTCGCCACCGCGACGCTCTCGCCGCTGCACATCGCTGCAATGACGCGCTCGCTGCTGCTGCGATTCGCCGCCGAAACGTCGCTCTCGAGGGCCACGTGCACTTCCTCGAAGGATAATATTGCCTCGCCGCTGAATGCTAACTCGTGGTGCTCCTCTGTACTCTGGACTGGGGCGCTTGTGCCGGTGCACTCCACCACCAAAAAGCTCGCGCCGCTGCCCATCGCCGCCGAGGGGTCGCTCTCACGGGCGCTCCTCGTCGCAGTGACGCTCTCGCCGGCCGCCTGCGCCTCGTCGCAGGCTACTGTCGAAACACCGAGTACGTCTATAGCATCGCCACTGGAAGCTGTCACATGCTGCCCGCCCTTCGTCCTCTGCAGCTGCACACTTACTTTGCTTGGGTCCTCTTCGGTTGTTGCGGCTACTAGGTCGGAAGCAGTTCCATACCCGCTTTCTCCCTTGGTATTGCAGTCGGATGGCTCCGGCAGCTGTATGAGTTCCGCTCGTCTGTCCGGCTCTTGCGGGCAGTTGACGATGTGATCGACCGGTGGTGGAGCTGGCTCGTGGCCTAGCTTTGTCCCGGTCTCGGCTCCGGCGAGCTGCTCCTGCTCCAGCCGAAACCTCTCGGCCTCAAGCTCGGCCTCGTTATCCGTCTTCACGTGAACGCCAGAATGAACTCATTTTGCAGCTTGTGATAGTCTTGTTTTACTCCTTCCGGCTGTTCACCCTGAACGTGTATCGCCTCATCGCCTAGGCACACTGGCACAACATTTTTTAGCGGCATCGAAATCTTTAACCTTGCAACGGCCTTCTCTAGCGTTAGAAGCCAACGCATAAAGGGCTCTCCTCCGTTAAACATTTCCTACCTCAATGTCGGCGTCCCGTCTGGGCCATAGAAGGTCTGATACCTTTTTCGGCAGTGAACCATTCTCTGCTACCAATGTTATATGACAGTGTCTCCGGCGGCGGCTGCTGTTCTAATAGAGTCTCACAGAGACGCGAAGACACGGAGCGGGCAAACGTGAGGGGTGAACGAGACTCTCTCGTCTTTATTCTCGTCTTTATAATTATTTATTCGTCTTTATTTATTCTCGTCTTAATCTCGTATTTATTATATATTCTCGTATTTATTTATATTATATTATTTATTATTATTTATATCTCGTCTTTATTTTATCTTTATTATTTATTATTTATCTTTATTATCCACCAGCGGAAACATGCACGGGCTGGGGAGGGGCCGACTCACCACATATAAGGGAGTGCGTCTGTGGTGGGCCACATGCTTACGCCAAAGGCTGCACCGAGTCAATGGTTCAACCACCCGCCGGCTGCAGGCTGATCGTGCCTCAGTGGCCAAGAAGCAGCAGGCTCACACAACGGGTACACTTGAAACTTTAGTGACTAATCTAATAAACGTTATATTGAAGCATCAGTAGCTCAATGTGCTCCCCTCATTGCCTCATGAGCTGATCTTGAACCTTTGGCTTCTGTTGCCGGAGGGAGGTGGCTGCCGTGCTAATGGCAGATGCCTCACTCACCCTGGCCTGTACGTTGTAGCAGGGGTCGAGCAGCCGCGCCAGCCACGGCTCCTTGACCTTGCTCGTCTTGTGTCGGTGTTTGCTCAAGTGGGTCTGCTTTGATTGTCCTCGCTGTGCTTATGCCAGCTGTATCGCCTGAAGAGGTTGTTGGCGTCGACCATTTTTCTCCAGCTCGTTGCCATCGGATAGATGCTTTCGTTCGCTCGTGTCTTTCGATTTCGTCGACTGTGTCGGCACAATTGTAACAGCTGGGCTCATGCTGCAGCTGTTTGCTTCGGTTGGGCGCTGCCCGTCTGGTGTCCAAAAGCTAGCATGTGCTTCTGTAACTGCACGCAATCGTTCTCTCATGGTGCTCTGCCGGTAGACTGTGATATGCAGCACTGCAGTTCGGTCGAAAACACAAGCGGCCACAACTGGGTGTCGAAAGTTGACAGGTTGTTTGGGCCTGTTAGCGCACCGGCGAAGGCGCTTTACGAGGCGCCCATAGGACCGACGGATTTACATGCCCGAACTTCAGAAGCCTGAGTACAAAAAAGATAACCTATGCCTGCATCGCTAGCGATCGCCCCGACCCCGAAGGCGGATCGCTACTTCACCCCAAGATACGAGCAGCTAAGTGAGTAGCCGGTAGAACACACCTGCTCAGTCTAAGGTGCACTTAGTTATTCGTCGCCATGCGTTCGACTATCGTGCTTTCGAAGTGTTGTCTCTTGCATCGACTGCAGAAGCCGCAGCCCCGAGCTCTGGCACTCGGCTCCCTTAATTTATCTTGTATCTGAACTCGTGACCTCCCGAATAGCTGCTATGTTCTTGTATTCCACTCTTGGTGTGTCTGTTCTCTAGCTTTTTTCGCCTGTAATTTATAAGCCGGCTCCAGCACCAGCTTGCCATCCTCTCACTCTTTGTCTATGAAGCACATTCAGTCGGTCCGCATCCTGACCGCTCTTTGTCTGCCCAAAGCTCCATTCTACCTGGGTATATGTCTCTCTGTCAGACTGCCGCCTGGCTCGGCTCTCGGTTAACTAATGTGTCCCCTATCTGTGGTTTGATTCGCACAGCAGAGAGCCAGGCGATGCCCAACACCAACAGTTTATTCCAACGCACGGACCCCAAGGGCTCACGGCTCCTTTCGGCCCCTTCTCCTGCTCGACTCCCTGCCACCGCTCATCCTCCTAGTTGGTGGGAGGACAAAACCGGCCTGTGGGTAGACCGCAGCCGTCAGACCACAGCTGGGCGGGCACCTGCCTGTCCCTAGGCGACAGCCACCAGCCATTAGACCCCCGGGGTGGTTTAGGGTACTAACGGGGTCTGCCTGCGCTGGCGCACTGTGCCTGCGAGCCCAGCGATGCGAACCATGCAGAGAATCACAAATCACAACTTCCCCCTCGATCTTAAGGATCAGCATCACTGGCAAGCTATCCGGTCAAGACGACACGGTCCTGGTACCGGTGAGGAAGTGTGGAAGTGTCGCAGCGCTAGCCTGGGCCGCTGTCCTGGTTCAGCTCTGTCGCCTTCAGGTGCCAGGGGGCGCCTCTTCCTGCCCTGGTACGAGACGCAAGTCGGACACGTGGCAATGCACACCGTCGATCTCGATTCCAACGCCCCGGCCCTCGCTGGTTACCGTGCCCTTGGGCCACCAAGTCGTGCAACTAGCGCCGGCGGGGCTCACGAAAATTCGCTGGCCGACCGCCTATTGAGCAGTCGTCGGGCCCTGATTTGTCTGTGTCCTGAAGAGGGGGCTTTTCCACTCATAGGAGAACAGCCTTCTGCTGGGCACCGATTCCTCGTGCAACCCTGCGGTTGGCGAGATGTTGTACCAATACACCATCATCAGGACGTCCTTGCCCGTGCGAGCCACCATTCCCTTCGTCCTGTGATTTCGCTCAACGATGCCGTTGCCGGAGGGTTTATAGGTGCAACGCTAGATGGGCTCCACGCCCCAACGGTCGCAACGACCGCGAAGAGCTGTTGAATGAAAGCTCGTGCCGTTATCCACGAGCAGCTGCTGTGGAGGGCCACGCTCCCTAAAAATTTCCCCAAGATTTCGCACCAAAGAGTTTTCTCCCTTGTCGGGTATTCGCCTCCAAATAGCGAAACGGCTCGGTCCACAATCTACCATGGGCAGATATTTTTGGCCCTTGAAATGTATTACGTCGCCGGCTAGGCGCTGCCAATTCTCGCTTACATTCAGCACGCCTGGACTCCATGCGACTGGTGCAGGATCGATCGACTTGCAACGAGGGCAAGCCGATCGATGGCTTCGATGTCCTTTCACCGGATAGCAGCTTCCGGGTGGCACATTTTGGCAAGGTGCAGTGTCCTGTCTACCCCGAAGTGGTGAAGGCTGTGGGAACTCTTTAAGTGGACGCCGGCAAAGACGCCTGCTCTGGAACAGCGAGACAGCTTACATTCGCCCTCATCCATTTCTGAGCAACGAGGGTCAGCTAGTCGGCTTTGTTGTTAGACGATCGCACCAGGACTACAGAAGCCTTCAGTCCACACTCTGTCACCGTGTTGGCGATCAGCGCTAGCCTGCGTTTGATATCCCATCCCGTGGGCTCGTACAGGCCTATCTCCAACCAGCAGTGATTGTAGCCACCGGTGAACAGTTGCTGACTCTGTCCGAATCTCTACCTGCCGCAATGACAAAGCAATGGCCAGATTGAGGCCCTTGATGATAGCCTCCAGTTCAGCAAGATTGATGTGGGCTACGTCGTCAGCTTTTTGCAGCCCGGAGGCATCGTCGACGATTCTTCCTCATATGTCCAGGCATGTGCCGATGGCAAGGCTGCTGGCGTCACACCAGATGATGCCACTATTCAGATTCGGTACATTCCGTGCCTGAAACTGGATCGTCGGCATGCAATCGCTGCATCAATTCACTCGCCGTGGCTATGACATTTTCACTAACGTCTGAGTCCCAACCGACATCGCCAGCGGCTCTCTTTAAGTAACTGCAGGCCGGGCGAAGCCAGCCTGCGATTGGGAAATGTTTGATCAGCTGCCCGCACCACGAAAACAGCTGGCGTCGAGAGGGGGCATCGGGCAATATCGTTGAGCCAACGATGCTCCTCACTTTACTTCGGCCTGCATACACGAAGGCCAAGGACCAGCGAGGCTTTCCGGCGGTTTAGCCTGCACACCAAATGTTCATAGCAAGTCGATTACCTCACTATTTGAGACGATGCTGTTATTGACAGCAATATCGACAACAAACGAATCGGTACCAGTACGAACTCGCTCATTCATGGACAGGACCATTTGTCAGAATCGCGGTCATTATTTTCGGGGCGACATTAAGTCCAAAACCTAGTCGTGTGCGGTAGTATCGACTGCCCTTGTACTCCGACCTGATATTGCCAGAGAGCTGGATCAACATGCATCTGCAAGTATGCATTCCGCAGGTCAATCATGCTCAAGCTCTCGCCCAGCCGTCGCCACGCTCTGAGTTTAGTGCTACACACATCGCTGCCAGTCGTGTGACTTGAGATAAACTGATTTAGTTCTCGGTAGTCCATTACGGCCTCACTTTGTAACCGCGCAGAGAAGCTCGTCCCCCGGTTCTTTACCGGTGGATGGTGTAGTGCAGTGCTGCAGCGTGGTTAAAACACAGGCGGTCACAACTGGGTGCCGAAAGCAGCAGTTTATTGTGGGCCTGTTAGTAGTGGTTACACGCCGGTGAAAGCGCTTTACGCAGCGCGAACCGGACCGACGGAGTTAACTGCGTGAGAACTCCCGAAGCCCGACTACAATAAGCCACCACACGCCTGCGTCGCTAGCAGTGGTCCCTTCCCCGAAGGCAGACTTCTGCAGCACCTCAAGATATGAGCAGCTAACTGAGTAGCCGGCAGAACACAACCGCACAGTCTAAGTTGCACTTAGCTGTCCGTCGCCGTAGGTTCGACTCTCGTGCTCTCGAGGCATAGTCTTTCATCGACTACCGAAGCGGCAGCCCAGAGCTCTGTCAGTCATGTCGTTTATACTAGCGCTCTCTGCCCTCTTGACCTTGAGCGTAGCTGCTATTTTAGTCGGACCCTAGCTCTCGGTGTCCGTCCTCGGCCTATTCCCGTCTGCTTGTAATTTATTAGATGGCTCATCCGCCAGCTTGCCATCATTTTGCTCTTTGTCTAATGAAGTACAGTAGTCAGTCCATATCCTGACCGCTCTTTGTCTAAGCTCCATTCTAACCTGAGCGGATCTCGCTGTCAAACTCCGCTCCCAGTTAACTAATGTGTCCCCTACCCAATTCTTTTGGGCTAGTCTGCCCGCTACCTACGGGTTGCTCTAGAGCCCTAGTCAGACCCACTAAGGCAAGGGCTAGTATCGCGGCTAGCCTGAGAGCTGCACCAGTGCATTACCCTCTTTCCTCGCGAGAGCCCCGTATCTGATCAGTCCGGGGGTCCGGTGTTGAAAAAACCACTGGCCCAAGTGGGTAAAAAAGCATGGAGCCCCATAATGGACTGATCCGACACTTTGGCCCGTCCGGGGTGGTGTCAATTCAATGCTGTGGTAGCTTTGCATTAGCACCACATATCTCAATATCGAGGATTAGGCCTACGCTCGCGATCGTGGCTCAGCAAATAGCATTGGTTATCTTTCTGCCCAGCTGAAGAACGGCAGTCGTCTCCTGGGTTGCCCTGCCGCTCGGCCAGAGGGCGAGGGCTCGGAGGTGTCACTCCGCCTTCAGCCATGCCATGTCTACAGGCGTTGGTAGGGTGATCTGTCCGTGGCGATGGCTCTGGCATAACCGAATGGTCGCCGTAAGACTGTGGTGAAGCCGGGTCCACAGCTGACGATGTCGTAACCCGAAGACTCGGTAAGAGTGGAAGTGGGTGCACATAAGCCGGTTTACAGCGGTTGATGTAAACCGTCTGAGGCCTCACCGTCGGCTTATCGTCATCTACAACTGAAACATTGGTGTTAGTTTTGCCCACTATGCGTAGTGGTCCCTGTGAGACGCAGTGCTGCCGTGAAGCCATTCACCAGTCAATGGTCGAGAAAATTACGGTAGTTTATTACCGCAGCCAACAAACATAACGTGTACCGTATTCAAATACGGAAACACGGACAAAGAACAAACAACAAGCTGGTCCAATACATACTAGTCCTGAATAAATGCTATTGGCTGAGGTGGCCTTGGCAGGGGTCTGTTGGCCTAGGTACAGCCAATCAGATGTAGTCCGAAGCTCCAAGAATAGCCGGTCTCCCGACTCAGTCAGTGATACACTGCAGGTCAAGGTTAAATCGTCCGGCACAATGGCTGTGAAGCAGATTCAGCCAACTCCTCCCCTCGCTGAGCAGCCACTGCCAGTCATGCAGTTGGGCGAAGTCCAACAGCAGTCGAACAAATTGCATGTTTGTTTTTCCCGGGAGGTTTCGTCAGGAAATCTGCTATGTTTTCCTCAGACCTGCAAAATAAAGCTTTGATAATACCATCATTGTACATTTGACGGATAAAATAGTGCTGCACGTCGATGTGCTTGGTTCTTGCACGATGTATCGGGTTTGCAGCAATGGCTATGCAGCCCTGATTGTCACTGTATATGGTAGTAGGCTTCGTTTGTTCGAAACCTAACTCCTTAAGGAGCTGTCGAAGCCAGAGGGCTTTACGAATCGCATGACTAAGTGCCATATATTCAGCCTCTGTTGTTGATAAGGCGACGGTAGATTGTCTCTTAGACGACCAGGTAATACTGCCTCGACCAATGCTGAATACATAGCCAGTAACCGAGCATCTCGTGTCCGGATCATTTGCCCAGTCAGCATCACAATAGCCTCTTAACCGTGCTTCCGGGTCAGCATTCAGATTGAGGCACCAGTTGGCAGTCCCTTTAAGGTAAAGTAGGATTCTCTTTACAGCCGTCCAGTGCTCTGAGAACGGCTGGCTGGAGTAACGACTGACAAGTCCTACAGCAGCTGCAATATCTGGACGCGTAGCAACCATCAGATACATTAAGCTCCCAACTGCGCTTCGGTAGGGGACTCGTTGCATATACTCGGCATGCTCTTCGCCATCTTGCATCATAGCTATTGCAAGCTTGATGCCAACATCGGCAGGAGTAGATACCGACTTACATGTATCCATACCGTAGCGTTGTAGCATATCCATAATGTAGCAAGTCTGATTGAGAGTTAACATTTGGCAGCCTCTGTCTCTGGTTATCTGGATGCCGAGGATCCAGTGAGCTTCTAGATCCTTCACAGCAAACGCCTCAGAAAGTCGCTGCTTGACAAAGGACAGACCTATTGCAGTACCACAGAGGACTAGGTCATCAACGTAAACAGCAATAAATGCAATGTCACCACATTCATCGCGCCTGTAGAGGCTATTGTCAGCCTCAAGTGAAAGAAAGCCCTTAGCAACCAAACGAGCTTTATGAAAGTTTACTGACCCGTCTGCGTTTTGCTTCACTTTGAAGACAAATTAGCATCCTATGGCTTGCCTGCCCTCAGGTAGTTGGGTGACCTCATAGACATCATTCTTACGTAGGGAAGCAAGTTCGTCATCAATAGCAGCCGTCCACAGATGTGCTTCTGTGCTTCTCAGTGCATCGTTCAGGGTCGTGGGCTCATCGCTGCAAGCGATCAGCGCCTCAGCCACTGACCCGTATTCATCGTCATACAGTCTAGCAGGCCGTCTAGAACGAGTTGACCGTCGAAGAGGTGCATCATCTAACTCGGCGGGAGTGTGTTGCAGCGTAGGTTGAGCCCTAGATGCATTGTCAGTCGAAGCTTGGGCATGGTGCACAGACTCAATCGAAGCTGCTCGTTCGAGGTGCTGCACAGTATCGTCCCCTGGCACGCCGTTGTCCGAACGAAGCTTCTTAATAGGTTGACCGCACAAATTTTCAACTACAGCCCTGCATTCCTTTAGGATGGGGTTGGCATGCTGCTTTCCTTCCACGCAGGCTTGGCTGAAGTTGAGGTCCATGTGGTTAGGCTCGAAGTCTAGTCCGGCAACCATGCCTTTGGTTTTAAGCATGTCCAGGCTCCCACCTGAGATATGGCCGTACCGCTGGTGCCAAAGCTGATAAGATTCATCTGATTTGCATGCGTGAGTAGTTGATACAGTTTGCTGTCTCATAGAGTTACCTAGCAGGTAGAAAAGTCTCCCTTGTCTTAC
The DNA here is from genome assembly GCA_009760855.2 of Cristatella mucedo. Lineage (NCBI taxonomy): Eukaryota > Metazoa > Bryozoa > Phylactolaemata > Cristatellidae > Cristatella > Cristatella mucedo. Next base: position 59,791 of record WPIO01000200.1, read on the forward strand.
GCCTGCAGCAGCCACGTCCGTTGATCCAGGGCTGGTGAAAGACACATGATCACCGTCAAACTCGACCTTATAGCCTCTTAGGACGCATTGGCTCAAAGAAAAAAGGTTCTTGGCGAGTTTGGGTACGAGCAAACCATCTCGAAGTTCGGCTTCCCGCCATGCAGTACCTACATGCAGCTGAATACGCAGCGTGCCCATGCCGATCGCTTTAAGTACTTCACCGTCACCCACCACGACACTGCGAGCAATTTCCTCGCAGTTTGTAAAGAGTTCTGGCTCGTTGCACATATATAAAGAGTTCGGGCTCGTTGCACGTATGCTGCGTTGCTCCAGAGTCTATTAGCCATTCCAGCTGTGATGGAAGCTGGCAGGTAGTCGAGTCAGCAGTCAAAATGAAGGAGTCCGCAGCTGCTGCATTGGCCTCCGATTTGGCATTTTCGTCTCGTTTCCTCTTGTAGCATTGTGAGGCCTTGTGGCCCACCACTAAGCAATAGTGGCACTTACCAGAAAACTTGAAAGCTTGCTGTTTGCCGTGAGTGGTAGGCGAAGCGGCTTTACTGGCTTTCCAAGTTTCATTCGCAGCCACAAGAGCCAGCCCTCTCATGCTCTCGTCAAGCGATGCCCGATTTTGCCGCCTCAGACGTTCATGCATCAGCCTGCTCTGGACAAATTCAAGTCGCGCATGTACCTTGCTTCAAGGGCCATTATCAGCGGCTGCCAAGACTCCGGTAGCCTATTAAGCATGCGTAGGACAATCTGTTCCTCCGGAATAGTGTCTCCTGCGGCTTGAAGCAAATTTGCAATCGATTTAACCTCGCTTGCATAATTGTATACATCGTCACCTTCTGCCATGTGGATAGATGCCAGCTTCTGATGTAGGAGTAGCCTACTCATCAGCGTACTGGAAGCGTATATGGCATCCAGCTTCCGCCATGCCTCCGAAGCCGTTGCCATTGTTCCAATACCGGAACTCATGAGCACTGAATCCGAGACCGCCATGACGAGCACAGACAAAGCCTTCGCCGTGCGCCAGTCAAATTCTCGGTTTCCCCTAACGTAATCTTCTTCCTCTTTCTTGCAGCTCTTACCGGTAAGAGATGTGACTTCCACGGGCCGTCTCTCGTCGCCGTTTACGACACCCCACAGGTCGTTGGCGATGAAGTAGAATTTCGCCCGAGTACTCCACAGCTGCCAGTTTTCACTCGTAAACTTCTCCAGACCAACGCCAGTGAATGCTGGGCCCATAACCTGCGAGACGCAGTGCTGCCGTGAAGCCATTCACCAGTCAATGGTCGAGAAAATTACGGTAGTTTATTACCGCAGCCAACAAACATAACGTGGACCGTATCCAAATACGGAAACACGGACAAAGAACAAACAACAAGCTGGTCCGATATATACTAGTCCTGAATGAATGCTATTGGCTGAGGTGGCCTTGGCAGGAGTCTGTTGGCCTAGGTACAGCCAATCAGCTGTAGTCCGCATCCAAGAATAGCCGGTCTCCTGAGTCAGTCAGTGATACACTGCAGGTCAAGGTTTAATCGTCCGGCACAATGGCTGTGAAGCGGATTCAGCCAACAGTCCCTGCCATAGATGCTGCAAGTTCGGTGACCTGCCCTTCCTAGGTCGATGCGTGCACTCGTAGACGTGGTGCCCGATACTAGGAGCCGACTTGCTAGCCAGGCGATCGTAATACCGTTTCTGCTTAGCTTGAGCTGCCTGGGTGCTAATTCGGGCCCCTTCCTAGGCCACCTGAAGTTTATCACGGACCGCTATTGCGTAATCGTCCACTGGGTCACAAGGATCGTCCACTAGCAAGACCAGGTCCACGGGTAGCCGTGCCTCCCTCCCGTGCTCCATGAAGAAAGGCGTGCACCGAACCGAATCGTGATAGCTCGTGCGGTAAACAAAAAGTACTTAGGGCACATACGTATCCTAGTCTTGCTGGTCCGTCCTCAGGTACATAGAGAGCATCTCTACCAGCGTACGATTAGAGCGCTCAACCAGACCTTCTGTTTGAGGATGACACGGGGATGCATGGATCCGTTCAACAGAGAGTAGGCGGCACACGCGTTCCATCATTCGAGAAAGGAAATTAGCAACGCGATCTGAGAGGATTTGCTTAGGTACGCCATGCTGGCATACAATCTCCTACACGAACATGCGTGCACACGTGGAGGCCGTTTGGTCGGGAATCGCGAGAACCTCTGGCCACTTGGTGAAACAGTCGGTCATCACTATCAGATAGCGGCTCCCTGCGTTAGAGTCAGGCATCTGCACGATGTCCATGGCGACTCTCTGCCACGGTCGTTCTACGAGGATGTTTTGGAGTGGCCCCCGAGCCCTTTCCTTTGGAGGCTTTCTAGTGTGGCATGAAACGCACGTCCTTACCCAGGTAGCGACGTCCTCGGTCATGCTTGGCCAGAAATACTTATCCTGAGTTTTTTAAGCTTCTTCTGATGCCCTTGATGAGCTCCGAAGAGGCCGTCATGGCATTCTCGAAAGACCCGTTCCCTCAGGTTGGCCGGTAAAACTAGTTGCCTGTTTCGCCTAGCTGGATCCTTTCGGTAAAGGCAGCCGTTCGGCATGATCACAAACGTGTCGCAGCTCAGCGTTGGCATAGCGGATATGCTCATCGGAGCAGCTGCTTCGATCATGGCCCTGTAACGTGGCTAGTAAACAGTACAGCAACGGATCGCAATTTTGAGCCTCGCGGACGAAGGTTGGATCAGCCACAGCAGCCATAATAGCATTAGCTTCTTGAGGCTCTGTCTAGTTCGGTAGGAACACGCGAGATGTGTCGGCGTTGGAATTAGCCTTGGCGAAACGGTACCGGACCTCCATGCCGTGCTCCTGCAATTCAAGACCCCACCGAGCAAAGCGGTTGGAGTCATGGTTGCCTCACAGGATCCATACTAGCGGTTGATGGTCGGTGATGACCAAGAACTAGTGCCCATACAGATACCTGCGGAAGTGGCTTACTGCAGTCATTACCGCAAGAGCCTCTCGTTCGACAGTCGAATAACGGCGTTCGGTATCGTTTAAGACACGGCTTTAGTAGGCGATGGGGTGCTCATTGCCATCAACTACTTGTCCTAGCACTGCCCCTACAGCAGTCGCGCTTTCGTCAGTGCAGAGCACGAAGGGTATTGAAAAATCTGGAAATTGAAGAACCTTAATGGCCTAGAGGCTACGTGACACCTGCTCGTACAATGCACACCAAACCACGGCCTTTGGTGACCAGTTGGATACATAGGCCACCAGCTGTAAGCCCCCCCCCCCCCCCCCCGCTGGGGCATAGCCAGCGCCCCAATTCCCACAACCAGGTATTGAGTCCGTGCCTCCTCCCTCTGCCGCACGGGTTTCGAATGTTTCCGTTGCATTGATGGCCGCTTTTACGTCATCAGCTCTACTCGTCACAGTAGCAGTCCTGGCAGCACTAACCAGCGTCAAAGCAGTGCCGACCAACGTCGTAGAATTGCCGGCTAGCATCGTAGCAACACATCCTGGTGTTGACGTCGCAGCACTAACCGTTGTCAAAATCGCACTGGTGACCGTCGTAGCAGCGCTAGCCGGAGCAGCCACTCTGACCGATGATGCAGCACTGAACGTAGTCACATCACTGACCGTCGTAGCACCTGGCGGCGTCTCAGGGCTTGTCATCGTCTGATCGTAGTTGCAGCCGTTTTGTAGCCCGTCATCGGCGCCGTCTCGGCGACCTCCACCACTGCTGTCCTCTTTTCAGACGTCTGTTGTCTGGCAGCAAGCAGTTTTGCAGACTAGTGTCTTCCGGGCAGCCACTTCGTGGGGCGGTGCCATCTTGTTCGCCTCCTTTCGGATCGCTGTTTCGTCGATCAATAGCTCTTCGTGGGCAACATCCTCTGCCTCCTCGAGGGCCGCTGGCTCAGAGGTCGATACTTTAAAGGCCACCGCCATAGGCTGCTCCTCAACCGTTGCTGCCACCTGCTGCCGCTCTGGAATCATTGTGGCAAGCACTTGTGGCCCAGAAAATTTAGATGGCAACAAATGTGTCTCATTACTCGAGTTAGTATCAAAGCTAGTACAGATGCGGCCTGAGCAGGAGTGTCTGCCACATATGTAGCACACATCAGGCACCGAGGCAGATGATGGGGGAAGAATCCTCCTGGCAAGTGCCACGAGGTCCACTAGCTGTAAGTCCGCCGGTTTGCGCTGAGTTTATGTGCTGCGTTGGGAGCAGCTTTGAGAGGCACGCTTGTTCTGCCGTGCTCTACTTTTCAGAGCACTAAAAAAATTGAGAAAAATATACTTCCCTTATATAGTGCCCTAAGAGAACTTATACTTTTCAGGCACTTTAAATATGCCACGGGGTTCGAGCCTATGACCTCGGTCGGGGCGACTAGTAGTCGGTCGATTTAGCAGCACCAGCCTAGTGCTTGTATTCTGCCCACTGCTTGTATTCTTTGAGTTGAGCACCCGGCCTCAGTAACCCGATGATGTGCCTATTTATGGTCTAGGGTGTTTAGATCCGGCGACTGACTGACTGGGCCACTGCATCAACGTGCATCAGCATCACATCAGATTCTTAAAAAAAAGCGCACTAGTGACTTAGCTGTGTGCTTACGGTCGTGTTGCTTTTGCGTTTATACGTGGTGATGGCTGTAGGTCGGCGAGCCTCTTGCCCAGAGCTTCAGTTTCTGCTGCGAGGGCGCCAAGAGCGCATCGTTATCGAGTTTTGAGGAGTCAACCACCGGATGTGGGCAGGCATTCTTCGGCTATGAGGTAGGCGAGCTCAGTAAGTTCGTAAAAGGACTTTGCCGGAGAAGCCGCTATCGCCAGGCGATCCTTCTCGGGTAGGCGTTGCATGAAGCAGGTGCAAAGTAGTATGGGCTGGTCGAATGTGTCTGCCTTCGGGCCAACGAGGCAGCTCATGGCGAGGAGCAATCATGGCTGGGCTGCAATGGTCTGCCAGCAGCTCGTCAGTCGATAACAACTCGAGCGTGCAATCGTCCGAGAGCGAAGTGTGACTTTGATGTAAGCAATAAGCACTGGTTCCTACGCTAAGCAGTACATACCATCTGGAGCATTCCAGTCTTATCACCGACGCATGCACAGCAACACACCTTAATTAAAGTAGCGCTTGTAAGCTGTTTCGGCATCTGAATGTGTGCATACTGCATTACCACACACTTTGAGAGCATTCGGTGTTATATTTCACCATCAATGTGCAATCGACTTCTGACCATAGCAAAATAAGTTAGACAATTAACAAGTGTGGTGTGCACCTTGATGTAAGAGTAACAAACAGAAACGGTCACAGTGCTTGCTTTTGAGCACATCTTAAGGCACAGTGTGTGCTATAAATACTAATGTTGCATAGTCGTGCCATTTTCCAAGTCTTCCTGTTCTTATTAAGTAAGCCTAGTCAATGTGTTTGTTGATGTGCACTTGTAATACTTACAAGATCCCGTGCTCTTGTTTACATCGACATTATGCAAGGTATTGTCACGGGAGTGTGCTGGGCTAATACTAAGAAATAGACAACATTGACTACGACGTGCAAGTGATGCATACAGGCGTGAGGCCGCCAGGTTTTTAGAGAATGTGTGAACGTCCAAGGTCGGTCCTAGTAAAAGTTTACATAGCTTTCAATAGGATATGTATACATTCATAACAAAGCATTAAAATGTGAATGTTCATTTTTAGATTGCATCTACCACCTCTGACAGAGCACGTGGAGACAAGTATAGGCTGCCTGACCAATGCCTGTAGAGCTGATGCCACCATTCATCGTCTCTAGTAATTAAAGCGAAAAAATCTGTCACACTGCAAGATGGTGCACTTGCGTCATGCGTCACGATCGCATACTTTCGTCAAGCGGCCCAAGATGCGGATGCGGTCAAGATGGCCCAGCAGTGTCTTCCCTTAGGGAATCCACAGGCTGAGTGAGCTGCTTGTTTTTTTTTAGCAACGGCTTAACCTTTTGCCAGTAAATAAGGTTTATTGTGATTTAATTATTTATTATATATTACTCGACACGGCTTTTCATATTATAAGGTTATTTAAAAAAATGGAGCTCACATTACACGATTTTTCAGATGCGAATTCGCGAGGGATTATAGTATCTGTATGAAAATGTACCTCGTGGTGTTAATTATGATGAGGTAGCAGAGTTTTTTGCATACTTAGATGCTACTGGCTGGACGTAGCAGCGTTTGGAGGCAATTTCGAACGACGGTGTGATGCTGTGAGTAAAATGCTCCTATGTTTAACCTTGCATGATATGGAATGCACGTGGTGCTACTATGGCCAGCTTGGCTTGCACAAACAACGGTTGCGAAGCTTGGAACAGTGGACTGTTAAGCAAGCTCATCCTTCCTAGTACCGCCTCCAAAATTACACAAGACCAGGGAGAGACAGCAGACACACGCCATCTATGATTGAGGGCTAACTCCACAGTCACGTCGGGCATGGTCTCCACAGCTCAGAAAGGAGCAGCTGCTGAGTGCTATAGGCACTGCCGTGGCTGCTGATGCAAGCGCAGTTGATTTAGGTGTCATGAGGCTATCGCAAGTTGAAGGCCGGCGCCATGCCATTGCAGGAGTGTGAAGCTCCAGCGAAAAGGAAGCCAGGCGATAGTGGTATTTTGTCATCTGAAAAATAAATGAAACAAAGATCCAAGAAGTGGGAAGAAAATTGGCTCCTGACGAGCCAGCTTTTGCATATATGCCCGAGTCAAATGCACCTGCGTTGGGAGATCAAATGCCGACCGCTCTCTATGAGCTCCAGAAAACTAGATGTAAACCAATTCCAAAATAAAACTGCAGTTTATTTCTATTAGGGCATTTAAAGTTTATAAAAATACACTTGATAAAATGTCCTCACAGAACTATATCTCTTTCTAGGCGCTTTACATTTGCTGCAAAGGAAACACGATCGAATGGTGAGTGGCATCATGGCATAAACAACATGAATAACATAGTTAGGGGTGACATGCACAGTGTCTGCATACTAGTGTGGTTAGTGGCAGCATGCAGTGTCAGCATGCATAAGCACATAAAGGACGAATCACAGGGACCCACTAAATGCTGTCATAAACAGGTGCGTTTTAAGATTTGGTCAAGTCAGGGGATGTCGTGACGCAGGTCTGGAGTGAGTCCCAGGCTTTGGGACCTTATGAATTAAGTGCACAGTCTCCAACGGATTTGAGGCTTGTACAAGGTGGTAGACACTTGAATTCCAAAAAGCAGGTGGCATGATGCTGAGCCAGGTGGGGGGGGGGTAGATCTGATAGGTAGGCTGGAGCCAAAGAATGAAGGGACCTAAAAGTGAGTGACCAAAGCTTGAAGAGTATCCGTTGCTTGACTGGTAGCCTGTGCAGGTCGGCGAGAAGTGGTGTGATGTAGCAACTGTGAAGCTCACGACAAACAAGCCTAACTGCACAGTTTTGTACCTACTGTAAGTTCCTGGTCACACATGCCCGTAGGCCACCAAGCAGTAAGTTTCAGAAGTCAAGACGGGATGTCGCAAATGTATGGACCAACTTAGATGTGGTATACTTATCTAAGCAAGCCCGAATCTTAGCAATGTTATGTAGCTGAAAGTAGGCAGACTTGATTGTGGAGCTGATGTGGTCGTCTAACGAAAGGTCACTTTGGAACATGACACCTAGATTTCGTGCGGACTCAACAGATGTATTGGCAGAGCCGATTTTGAGCGTTAGCCTTTCCAATTTCTGAATCATGGTTGGCTTGCCCATAACTAGTAAGTTAGTTCTATCACCATTTAATGTAGAAAAAATTGCTGCCATCCATATGCGGGTGTCATCAATACATGCAGCAAGTGAGTCGAGAGAATTCGAGGTGCTCGAAGGCTGTGAGGGATCAAAGCAAAGGTAAAACTGAGTATCATCCGCATAAAAATGAAAGCCTAGATTGTGCTTGGCAATCACATCGGCAAGAGGGAGGGTATAAACCGCAAAAAGAACCGGACCAGTATGGAGCACTGAGGTACTCCATATTTCAGAGGTGCCTCCGATGATCTTTGTTCACTCACATCAATACTCAGGAGTCCCTCCTCTGAAATAGGACCTGTACCATTCCACTGCAGTGCCAGTCCTGCCCAGGCGAGATGAGAGTCGCCCAAGAAGGACTTGGTGATCGATAATATCGAAAGCTGCCGAAAGATCGAGCAAAACAAATAGAGATACTCTACCCATGTCTGCATTCCTAAGTAGGTCGTTGTGCATCCGGAGCAATTCTGACTATATGGAGTGATTAGCTCTAAAGCCATTCTGGAACTTACTAGCAAGGCATCTCATCCGTGACAAAAACATGACAGGAGAGTCATGTTTTTGTCACGGATGAGAAACTAGAGATGGAAAGTATGAATCAATAACACGTCAATTGAGTTGCCACAGATTGACATCACTCGGCGGTTTTGATGTAATAGCAGGTTGCTTACGAGGTGGCAAACGATTAAATCTAATCATATAGACTCTATTAAAAAGATTTAATAGGACAGCCTGCCATCCTCCGAGACGTCAGGTTACCTAGCAACCAGTGAGATTTCTGCTGGTAATTCGTGAGAATATATATATACATAGAATATATATATAGAATATATAATATATATATATATTATATAATATATATATTCTATATTCTATAGAATATATAATATATATATATATATTATATAATATATATATATTATATATTCTATATATATATATATATATATATATTCTCATGAATTACCAGCAGAAATCTCACTGGTTGCTAGGTAATTTGACGTCTCGGAGGATGGCAGGCTGTCCTATTAAATCTTTTTAATATATATAATATAATATATTGTATAATATATATATATATATATATATACCAATATTGTATAATATATATTGCATACCTATATTGTATAATATATATATATATACCAATATAATAAAGAAATAATGAAATATAATAAGAGTTATTTACACGATATGTTTCGTGCGTAAATACTTAATACAAGCATGCATACTTACTGAGCTATCAAATTGCCCTGCGACATTCTTAGTAAACTAAATCGTAGCTCACATTTCAACACACTCGATCGCTACAACAGCCCACAGCCTCACACACCCTGGAAATAAGTAAGTATAGTAATATAATGAAATGAATCAGGATGACGGTAATAATAAGACTGTTGCAAAGTCTCCTTAGAGAAGTTGATCTGATACAGGTTATATTACATATACTTGACATAAGGCATGTCAATTGTCTATTAACAACATACAATCGATCAGCACTGCAGAAACATACAACTGGCAACTTCTGGGTACCCAGCAAACGATGTGAGGAGTAAGTGCGTTTTCAGCTTCCTGTAAACTCCAGGGTATGTCGTGACGTGAGTCGGAAAAGAGTTGCAGCGTGCCAAATAAAGGAGTAGTATATCAAGGATTTGAGATTGGATAAACGACACGAGTCCAACGATTATTGGTATGATGATGATGGTGGCCTGACTAGGATGTAGTTTGGATAAGTTGGCCGTAGCAAGAGAATAACGGTACCTCAAAGTAAGCGAAAACGCATTCATATTGACAAGCTCCTGGACGAGGAGCCAGTTCAGATTGATTGGAAGTGGTGCAAAGCTGAAACAGTGCCGACCACAACAGACATGACTAGCCGCATAATCCTGCACAAACTTAGAACATCGTATTGCACACAACACACGCGAACACCAAAAACAAAAACCTGTAAACAAATGGACAAAGTCACAAAACCGGCCATTAGTCACGATCACCCACACTCACAGACATACCGAAAACAAACACGTGAACACACGCAAGGTTCGCCGACTAGGAAAACTTAAGGAGTCGCGAAACAAACGTTCGAAGTGATGAAATCGTTTGCTTCACGAATAAATAAAATTATGGATTGAACTGAGCTCAGAGCCACTGTTGTCATCAATGTCGTAAACCTAAGATACGATGCCAGATTGCTTGCATTACAGAAGACAAAAGACGAACAGCTACAAATAAACAACTCCTGCTTATTTAAAGGCGATAAAGGCACCGGTCGTCAGTACTCGGGTGTCTCTCGGACAGATTGTGTTTTCCCATTACTCCTTGATTTAACAGCGCGTGAGTATAATCTCAGTCGGCTAACAGCCGGGTCGAGTAGTGACACCTCCCCAAGCATTTAGAGAAAGACAGGGGCATGAGGTAGACAAAAGCTGAACAAAACCACGAACTACAAAACTGGCGGTGCAGGAACGTAGTAATAAAGTTGTCCATACCATCCCAAGATAACCAAATATCCTTCTGAATGTTTTACAACCAACAAACAAGAGTTTAGGACCAGTCAGGCACCATGCTTCGACGCCAAAGTGCGCAATAAATATATAGTTAAAATATAATTCTTTTGTATAGCGCCCCAAGAGAACTTAATCTTCATTTAGGTGCTTCACATATGCCTCGAGGCTCGAGCCCACGACCTCAGCGAGACCTTGGTCGGGGCGAGCACCTTAACCGCTGGACCAATAAGAATTCTGCTGCCGCAGATTAGTACCCGTACTTAGTAAGTATGCAAGCAATCGCGAACCACCAGTAAGAACAAAAGGCAAGCTGAAAAATGTCATGGAGTCAAGGACAACACAGTTTATAGCTTCTATAATTCAAACGCAAACTTACCTAACGAATCATGCCAAACCCCGATTACTAGAAGACGAAATCACGCGACGGCTAGCGAGCTCACTTCGAACCGTATAGGTGATGGCTGCCAGCAGACGGAGACTGTAACAATTTGGAAAGTCAGATGGAAATGTTTTCACGCGATTTTGGTTCACAAAAACTAGCACATACCAATTTTCGCCCTAATTGGAATTTATTGTAGCGCATATTATTAATAATTATTTATTCCTTCTTATGTAAACCGTGCATTTCTGCGTAAAATCAAGTAGTATTTATTGCCAGGCATCACAACCGGCCTGCACGTGCGGCTGAAATCGGCTGTACGGCGCTTTTCTGGCAGTTAACCGTGCAATATGATTCTTCCGATCGGTGCTTCTAAACACATGGTTGCACATTCGAACCTAATATCCCATTCTAATAAAGACGTGCGACTCAGAACTGCAGTCCGAACTTCTCACAGCTATTAGCCCCTAAGCCGCGACTCATTCCCTCATGAATCGGTATCCACCGTCCGCAGTGTCACGTGGCCAAAACTGGCCGCAGTGCCATAGATGCCGACGGGCCAAACACTGAAACTGAGGGGACACCGGTCTCCCTGCCCACTCCTCGCTACGCCTCCGCAAAGTGACCATTAAAAAAGCGTGGCCCCCGGAGTTTAGCAACGTCGGGAGATACACGATGAAGCTGAACTGCTGCATCAGTTTCAGCCTGTTCGCACCCTCAGGTCCTGTGTGGACAATAAATTAGCTGTCCCATTCCTCCGCTTAAAGACAGTTGGCGACAGAAGCTTTAGCTCTGCAGGTCCTAGACTGTGGAACTCGCTTCCACAATTCTTACGCAACGACATCTACTCTCCAACTGCCGACTGTGGTACATCTTTTTTTAGCGGTCCTGAACTGCTACTTCTATGCTACTCACTACCTCAACTGCTCTCCTGACTCTGCTATGCTTCCCACTTTCTCTTTGTTGCGTGAGACGAAGTCTGTTGGTTACCAAATGCGTACCGAAAGCCGCTTAGGCTGTGACTGCGCTATACAAAACTCTCCTGCGTAACACCCACATGGTCTTTATGATTTTGTGGAGTTCCTGATGGAGATACAAGAAACATGAACAAGACAAGTATCTTTCTTTATAGCGCTCGTTGCCAGTGCGATCGCCAAGTTAAGCGCTTAGAGTTCCACGAGAGTCTGTAAGTCGGGCAGCATCCGTCGAACTACCAGCTGTGCGCATTGCATAAAATATGAGCACCTTTCGTACACCTGTGTGCTGCCAATAAAAATTTCAGGTTGATGTAGCCCACCTCACTCTTGCATTTTAAAGAGGCGTGACTACTCCAAGTAGTTCTGCTGGGGTCAGAAACTTCAAAAAGGTCAGAGTAGGCATACAGTAAATATCAGACGATGACGGTGGACAATCATTAGCAAAACTACACCAGCCGTAACAGTATATGTTGTCAGCCCGCCGAAATATTGCCTTGATCAAAGCGAACCTGCAAAATTGAAAAATCATCAGCCTAGCGTCGTGAACTCATTCAGACTGAAGGCAAGGTTTACACAATTTCTCATGGGCTATATAAAGGACGGTTCTAATGATAAGCATGATCGGGAGGAATAAGTCCGCAGAACATATCGATCTTTGATTGCTAAGGGACGCAAACTATTGGTTGCTTCTGAGCTCTTGCTGCTGGTTTGCTCAAAATTGCTGTTTGAGAGAGAAAATGTATGGATTGACGTGGCGGATGCGTTTAGCAAGTAACAAGTTAGTGTGTTCCTAGAAACCCACTCGTAATTACGCCATTTTGACGCGGGTGACACGCATCGTATGGGATTTAAGAATGATATATTAGTAAGCTACTTTACGGCTAGACTATGATCAAAAAGCTCACTTAACGATTTCACGTGCTCGTGGTCTTCAACAATTTAATATTTAATAGGCTCATATTCGATAGTTTCTAATGTTTACCCATGTCTACATTTCTTGAAACTTACATCTCAGCTGCCTGATTCTAAACAGGAGGTGGTGGTCTCTTCCAGATGGGCTGAGGCAATAGCAAACGGGTCTTGGAACTATGGTCTGATGTTGCCTAGCTCCATGTGTTGGAAGCTTTTCCATGCCCAAACCGCTTCCAGCTGCCAGTATTGGCAAATGGTCTACGATCGGAGTAGTCCCACCCCATCCGTTCCGCTAAGGCCTTAGAAACTTTAGCCCAGCCTTCCATAACTTCGAGGAACGACGACGCTAGGGCGACTAGCCGCAGCACAGACTTCATAGCACGGAGATTCTTTTGGGCATGGCCCAGGCTAACGGAGCTCGACTACACTTAAACCGGCTTGAGGCAGATCATTTGACATGACGTGTTTCGTCTGGTTAGCTGATTCAATAACATCATTGAAATAGTGTCAGAAGAGCCATAGCGGCTGTCGTTCCTGCTTGCAGTGGGCAGTAAGGAATTCACTGTTGCATGACTCAATGCCGCGACAATCTGAGTCGTGAGTTGCTATCGCCGTAGGCCCAGGCTAAGACCGTCTTCTCTTCCACATGGATGTGCACAGAGGTGCGTGCAGATTATACCTGTGAATCTAAGAAATTATAGGGATCGATGAAGATAGACGTCAGTACTCATGTTAATAAAGGATTAGGCATTAGCAAGGGCGCGTATTTGTGCTATCTATTCCAAAATGACCTCATTAGATTTACGCATTTCCTCCACTGTTGAGTCGCCTCACTTGCAGTTAAGGAGTACCGCGCTTCCTTTGCAGCAATTTTAAAGCACCTAGAAAGAGATTGAGTTCTCCGAGGGTGCATTATAAAATGTATTATTATTATCACTATTATTATATTAACAGCAAAATCCGGACCTTCTTAAATAAGAGTACGACAGCCAAACTAGATCACGCATGTGTGACATCCCATTCAGGTTAATGCAACACTTTTTTTTCATGACTTTTAGCTGTACCCTAAATCTTTCTGTGGTAAAACTCGTCGGCTCGTCATGTCTGTTGTCTACGGTTGCTGCCCACAGCCTTCTACTTCTGTGTGAGTATAACTAACTGGCTTCCAATCAATCATCTAATCGATTGCGAGATTCCATACGTGTTTTATAGGTTGTGTCACTCACTCGCACCATCCTACTTATTCGACCTTCCGTATTCTCTAATTTTCTCTTGCAGCACCTGTTCCTCGGCGTCTGGTAATCTTGCAGGCACTCGCACTATATTGCAATTGTTAAAGGGATTCCGTCTTCAGCTCGCACGCACAAAAAGTATTAAACTCGCTTTCTCTTGCAATCTATACTTGAAATAACTTCTCAGCTGACGAGACATTTTTCTGGTAAGTTTCTCTTTACCCGTGAACTTTTTTTTTTTTACGGTTCACTTTACGCACTTACCCGTGCTTGATTCAGTACATGCTGGGAGACACTGGTCATAACGACCGGTTGCCGTGAACGTCTTCGTTAACGCTGTAATATGCTAAGCCACGTGTGTTGATTGCTTTTTCACGCTCAATTAAGTGCATGTCACTACCCTTACGTACTAATTCTTTTGCAGGGAGAGCAAAATCATTAATCTGCAACGTCTTCAGGATACACCCCGCCCCACAGGTAACTCTTGTTTCGGTATATAACATGGACAGCGCAACTAATGGCACTTAAGTAGGCATATTTATATATGAACTTTCGATATTAGCTATACATATTATTTTTTCAATTGAGAACGCCGAGTTTCAGTTCCGTAAGCGTATACACTGTCCAGTGTATCGTAGCTACTACAACGGAACACCGGATGTAGTATCCGGTGCGGTGGAGTGCAGTCGGAATTCGCCCAGCGTGCAACGTTTCTGCGTTTATTCGAGTCCGACCGCGACACGACGTGTTTGGTATCTTGAGCTTCTGGAGGTAAATGGCCATTTTGCGTCTTTGTGACTTTTTTGGGCCCCGCACAATCACCAGCTGCTACACCAGAACCTCGACGGCCCCTTCTGGGGCTGCAATCAGAGCCCGCTTGGGTATACCGTTATGTGCTGTCACATTAGGACCCGACCGACGTAACCTCTATGCTCTTCGAATTATATTCAGACAAACAGAGCGTGCTTTCAATAATCTTTCAAGCGGCTGAAGGCTGCGTGGTCATTGTACGATCGAAGCATAAGTAGTACTCCCGTAAGTAGTTAACGCAACCGATACTGCTCGCGGACATAGCACCTCTATTCACGGCTTATGAATCGTCGTAGCGGGATAAAATAGGCGCATATCTGCAAAAAGTAGTAAGCAGCCGTGGTCGCTAAAATCGGCTCGCTCTTCACAACTCAGTCCGTGGTCATGGGCTGATCCTGCAATAGGCAATTCTTTATTGCCAGCTGCAAGCGAGTGACGCCGTGAAGGCTAGCCTTCCGCTATAGAAATGAGGCTGTTGTATCAGGCGATCTGTAAATTTGGCTTCAAGTACTCTCGCAAACACACACACAGCAGAGTGCAATTCGACTTGCAACACATGCAGCTGAGGAAAAACCAGTCGCCGAGGGACAATAAGGAAGGTCGAGGCGGCATCATTCTTCCTGGCCCGGCAGCAGTGGCAGCAGCATCCGGCAGTGGCGGGTAGCGGCAGCAACCGGCGGCAGCAGCAGCACTGGCAGTATATTGGTAAATGTGCACATACTAGTACATGCATGCATATATGCAGTGTTGGGCTGGGTAGACGAGGCATGTGCTTAAACTTATTGCTCGAGTCGTTGACTCGGCCGCAGCAGCTCTTAGTTCTCTTAGTCGGAGGTGCAGCCCTAGTTCAACCGTTGTCCCGGCGCTCGCTAGCTTGTTAGAAGAGTGGCTGCCTTCACGGATTATCAAATTGTTAGTTCCCTTTTCATGATTAGTAGCAGCTGTAGCTCAATAAAGAGCCTGCAAAATATCTTACTTGCTCCATAGCTCTTTCTAGAGTTTAGGCTAGGCTGGTTTATGTCTCCGTGTGCTGGGCTGCTAAAAATGCCATTAGGCCTTTCTAGCTGGTGCTAGATAATAATTATAGTGTAGCAATACAATTCGTTTGTATAGCACCCTAAGAGAACTTGAATCTCTATCCAGGCGCTTAACTCTCAAGGGCCGCGTAAGCCCAGGATGCAAGGTGCTCGCTCATCAGGACCAAGGTCGTGGGTTTGAATCCTGCAGTGGGCGATCCTTTATTACTAACAGCAAGCAGTGGTGATAGCCGTTAATACTTTTCTGCTGCTATAAAAATGAGGCTGTTTAATCAGCTAGTATTTTCAAATGTCGCAGGGCTCGTGCCCACGAACTCGGCTATCAAATGCATTCACCTCGACCACGATTGTTTAATCCCTGGGCCAAACCAAGGCGAATACACAAGTAGTGGGGCAATCGGCACAGTCTACTGCCTTGCCAGCTGGCTGTCCGAAATTGTGTGTAGTTTTGCATGAGTGAGCGAGTGAGCAAGCGAGTGAGTTATAGAGTTAATGGGAGTGGAGTTGAGTGGGTATAGGTGGACTGGGTATGGGTAGAATGTGCACGCTCATGCCTGTGTGTATGTATGTGCTGCGCTCTCTGACCAGTGTTTTGTCCAGGAAGCCAGTGGTTTTTGTCTGTGACACGCGGTTTCTAGTTTTCCTAGCTTCATCAGTAGCTACCAACCTGTTGTCATGCCAGCCTTTTAGATGTTGCAGTCACTGTTATGCTTGTGCATGCGAGTCAGCATGCCGTCTTCTGCAGTGGCGAGCTCATGTAACAACTCTCCGGCTGAGGAGCTGCTGTTGATGGATTTTCAGATGTTCCTTTTTTGTCATTTTCAGGTTTCCGGTTTTTTTGCTGCACGTGCAAGAGCCATCGCTTATTGATCTGGGCCACTTCTGCAGCTTCGTTGGTAAGGCATGCTTGAATGGTTTCGTCGTTGTTTGTTGACACCAACTCCCGTGCCACTTCACTAATTACATTAATAATTAGGCTGTGTTGCTTGACTATTCCTGTGCAACATTGGCAAGTAGTTCTTTTTGGAACTGTCTGGCGTTTTCTCCTTCTTGTTTGTGCCTCCCCCATGTGGCAGTTGTTGGGCTGCCCTGAGTAGGGCCGTATTAGCCATAGACCCGTCTTGTCTTAGGGCGCTACCGTCTTGTCTTAGGGTACTACCGCTGCGATAATGGGCAAGCAGTATTACTGCGAGTTTTGTGATAAGTCGTTTGCTGACAATCCTACCAATCGGAGGAACCACCTGCGAGGCTCTACTCACCAGCAGATGAAACGAACCCACTATGCCGCCTTTCGCGACGCTGCCACGATCCTTGCCGAGGAGTCTGAGAAGCGTCCTTGCCGAAAATTCCTCACGACTGGTTTCTGCGACTATGGCAACGGCTGCAAGTACTCGCACATGACCGACGGCCAGAAAGTCGAGCTGCAGGCGAAGGCGCGCGAGGTCGCTGCCGCAGCAGCCGCTCAGCGCTCGGGCGGGCGCCCCAGGAGGAGCTGCAGAAACGCATCGTTTGCTGACTGGCTTGCAAAGTGGACCGCTGCCCAGAAAGATGGCGCAGAGGGCGAGACAGCAGCAGCAGCGAAGGGCGGGCCACTGCAGCGGCGGCCTGGTGGCAGGACAGGCCTGAGCTTGATGCTGCCGCCGCCTGATGGCAGCTACCAGCTTCCACCTTGCTTGGCTGCCTTGCCGTCGCTGCCGCCATCTTTGATTCCACCTTCCAGGGAGGCATTCATGTCATCGATGCCCGAACAGTGGGGTTGAGCATCTGTTGGCATCGGCTTTCATCGGCATGCACACTTTCGTGCTTGTTGCGAAGCTGAGTGAGCTGTCACTGTTTCCGGCTGCTTGTTTAGTGCGCATGCATATCTGGCTCGCTGGAGCTGCAGCCAGTTGAGTGCTGGCAAGGTAATCGACGTGTGATTTGTTTGACAGTGTTAATCTTTCCGAATTGTATATGACGTACCTGCTTGGACATCGAATTGATCAGTATGCTTTGCACGATGAATTAGCTAGTAGTCAGCCTGTTGGCGATATGCTCCACTAGAGGCTCCTGTCTATTTTCGTGTTCTCTTCATTGTACTATTTTTGCAGAGAAATAATTTTAAGTCTTGGTTGTTTCGCCCTAAGAGAACCAACTCTATCTCTACGTAGGAGCTATAGGATGATTGCTGTAGGAGAAGCAATAACCAATAGTTTTATAAATGCTTGGCATTCTTCTTATTCTGCCTGTAATAGCACGGAGGTATCATGTTAAGGCAAGCATGCAAAATAGCTTATAATACTCACGGCTGCTTGCTAGTCGGACCTCCGGCTTGGAACACCTACTTAATCATACACACAGGTAAATGCAAAGCACACAGGAATAAAGATCCACAGAATAAAGACAGCGCTCCAGACAGTTGCACTATACAAGAGCTATACTAAACCATGTAGCAGTTGTTCTTAGTCACGACGTGCACAATTTTATAATGTACAACCACGTCCAAGCACAATTATTATTCTTATTATTAATTCATCCAGACACAGAAAAAGCTATGCAACAGGAAGATTTTCAGCTTTATTTTGAATGTTGTCAAATCAAGAGGCGATGTGACATCAGTTGTTAGTTCTAAGCCTTGGGTACATAACTACTGAAGGCACTAGATCCTAAGGATTTGAAGTTAAGGGTGCAAATAATTGACCTGAGTCAGAAGAGCAGATTGTGTGGCTGTAAGTCTGAAGTGAAACTTATTCAGATAGGAAGGCCAGAGTAAGGGAATGATGTGACCTAATGGTGATTAACAGCACCTTGAAGTCGATGTGCTGCTTCATAGGCAGCCAGTGATGATTTTAGAGCGGTGGTTTAACATGTTAGTTTCGACGTAAACCACGGAAAGCCTGGCTGCCGAGTTTGGCACCAATTGTGATAGTTCTATTGCACAGACAGGAAGACCGAGTAGCAAGTTAGTAATGTCATATGTCATATGCAGCGTGCTCAGGCGTTTGTTGGAGAGTAGATGACCGGTGTCCTAGGTCATGCTTGGTAAGCAGGCAGCAAGATCGTCTTAGATTTTAGGATTTAAATTTTAATTTTTTCAGCAGGAGATGAACTAGGCCAATATTTTATGCAGAAACAGTGTTGATTATGGAAAGGCCATTCGATTGCCACAGAGAGTCCTACTAAGATTACTCAGAGAAGCTGCCTACTGAGTGCTGTTGGGGGAAACATCCTCACACGATCTACTTCATCTCGTTGGGAATACAACACTGTCAGAGAAGTGTTTCATCTGCTTCCAGCTATCTGTAATTATTTGTCGAAGATTGCTTCCGAGGGCGATTTTCTATCATTGCGTTAGATTTCTAGAACATGCTTGATATCCTCCAAAAGTTCAAGACTAATTATTTTTAATGTATTAGCGCAGCAAGAGCGCCCGGGCTCCCTGTCGGCCACACAGTTGCTAGTTCCCCTTGTCTTACAGCTACATTCTTACTTTCTTACTTCTGCATACTGAGCAGAAAGATTTATAATTTAATGCACACGTTTTCAGTAATTGTGCATTAAGCAGTGTTAATAGTAATATGGTCACAGTTGCTTTCTACTTATGATATTTCATTCAGCACACAGCCAGCTAGCAATTGCCTTAACAGGAATGGGCCATTAACCTATTCGAGCTTCATGTCAAAAGCCTCATTTATACAGCAACATAAGAGCCTCGGCGGTTTTCACGACCATTTGCTGCATACAAGAATGAATTGTCTGCTGCTGGACTCGAATCTGTGGGTGCCCAAAAATCAGACCTCAGCCCGAACAAATAGCTAAGAGTTGCAAACCTTCTGGTCATCAGCAGCACCCATGTTTAAACACCCAAATTCCATAGCAATCAAGGGATTTTGGGCACTCGGCAAGAAAGCATTGCTCCAGCTGTGAGTGACAGCTGTTCTACTTTAGCGGAAGTGATGGTTTTCTTGAGTCAGTTGTTGAACTTGAGCGTTTGTCTTTGGTGGATCGATGTATCTTTGCTCATTTGCCAATGAAAGGGGTATAATAGCATAAGTGGGTTTACAAGTTGCTTTTGTAGATAGTTTGGGATGGTAATAGATATAATTGTTTCCTGTCTGAGTCACAGGACTAACATTCTCTGGCACTTGCTGGTGCCACTGAACAATTTTTTATCTTTGTTCAGCCTAGCACGTGGCGATCAGCAACATCGCGATTGCTATCGTAGACATCTGTATTCGAGGGCTCCAGATGTAAAAAGTCAGCCATTTTGGAGCTAGTGGAAGAATTTTATCCACCGGTGGAATTTGAGGAGTTTTGAAAAGCATGCAAAATCCAGCGATTTGTATGCAGATCGCATGCTCATTAGTATTATTTATTCAACTGTAGTACTTCAGACTTTACGGGATACTTGATTCGTGCAAGCAGCATTACCAGTGCAGGATGCTTATTTTCTCATCCAGAGCCAAGCCACCTTTTGGGCTATTCGTGCAAGCAGCATTACCAGTGCAGGATGCTTATTTTCTCATCCAGAGCCAAGCCACCTTTTGGGCTATTCGTGCAAGCAGCATTACCAGTGCAGGATGCTTATTTTCTCATCCAGAGCCAAGCCACCTTTTGGGCTCTGCATGAAACTCTGTCAGTCGGTGCTGGCAATGTTTGTCAAAGTGCGGATACAAGTAAAAAGTGGAAGTTAGCTGAATCAAGAGCCTCATTTATATAGCAGCAGAAGAGCCGCCGTGGCTATTGCCCCCTGCCCTCAACGGGCAAAGCGGAATTGCCTGTAGCAGGACTGTTTTAGTGGTCTGTGCTGGCCACGAATCCTGATTTCATCCAACCCTCTCGATGTGCAGTCTGTTGGTTTGATGCACTTGCCTATTCCAGCGGCTATTGTGTGCTGCCGCAGTCCTTTCGAAGCTGTGGGTTGTTCCGTGCTTGTAGCACAAGTCTCAGCAGGTGATCTGCTTCCCAGATGCATCTGCTCTGCTTTCATGAATGTTTTCTTAGAGAACAAGCTTGATCTGGCGAAGCGCTGACACTCGTGGTCGAATGTGCCTCGGACACAAAGTGCTCCTTTTCTTTACCGGTCTGCTTCCCAGCTATCGTGCCTTTAAATCTGCTCCTCGTATGCTGTTGCCAGTCGATGAATGGCAGTGGCCGGTAAAGCACTATAGTCGAAGTCACCGCTGGCAGTACCACACCCGGCAAACAAACATGAATGTTGTGTGGCTGTTTACCAGAATTCAACCTTATTGTATCATGTTTACGGTTCAAACCGACCACAATTTATGGATTACTTCTTTATTGCTTGTATATCAATTTAATGTTCCTTCCGTTGTGGAATAGGGTGGACCAGCAAGAGTAAATGGTGTGCTGGAGTCGGGATTGTTCAGCCACCATCCCTGAGTATGCGGTATTTATAGGAAACTTATTTGTAGATTTCATGGATTTTGCTTTTTTTTTTACTCTGCTGAGATGTTAGTGGCTGTAGTAATCAATGTAGGGTACTCTCTCAAAGCAAAAGTTCATGTTTAGAGTCTAGTAGTTGGCAGTCTTTTTTTTATCGACATCTTTCTTTAATCTCTAGTGTAGTCGATCGCATAGGTGGCATGGCAGTGCTATCTCAGTTGTGCATCTACAACACTGTTGACTCTCGGGATTGTTGCTCACTGCTAGTTACAATTTATCTGGTTCGAGATAAATGGCATCTAATCTGCCAATTTCTCATGCAAATGGTGATATTTCAATTTAGTTTGTTAGATCTATCTTTCCGAGCAACAAGCTTCTTTCTGTTTAGGGATAGCGCTGGGTATTCAAAAAACGGTATTAAGTTTTGACCATACAAATTTGCAGTTGATCACTTAACCCTCCTGCTACTACTGTGCTACACCACGCCACCTGTAAAGCCAGTAATGTCCGCGAGATGTGTGTATTCGCCACCAAGGTATGTATGCCCATTTAAAGTAATTGACTAGTTTCGCTGAGAATAATAATAATAACAATAATAATACACTTGATAAAGCGCTCTCAGAGAACTCAATCTCTTTCTAAACACACCTATTTAGGACAGCATTTAGTGGGTCCCTGTGATTCGTCCTTCGTGTGCTTATGCGTGCTGACACTGTGCATGCTGCCACTAACCACATTTGCATGCTGACCCTGTGCATGTCACCCCTAACCATATTATTCATTTTGTTTGTTTTTCAAGCACGATTTTACTTACCATTCAATTGCATTTCCCTTTGCAGCAAATGTAAAGCGCCTAGAAAGAGATTAAGTTCTCTGAGGGCACTTTATCAAGTGCATTATTATTATTCTTATTATTATTAGGTGCTTTACATTTGCTGCAAAGCAATGTTGACAACATAAATGCTTATAACCCTGCTATTAGGAAAATGGCAATTGGTATATGCCAGTGGCACTTAGTGGAATCTTAAGATATTCCATCGGTAAGCTTGAGAGGTCACGGCATTTGAATTTTTCTTTTCATTATGTAAAATTCCTTTAAAGAGATCCAGTTCTCTTATGGTGCTATATAGATGTGATATATTTATTTATATTATTATTCTACTTTTGGGATTTGCTGAGACTTCATTGGTCTGACGTATCTGTTAGGTTTGTCTTATATATGACGGTAGCACTCCAAGTATCAGCAAGGCCTAACATATCCTGCCAAAAGAAGTACTTTATCTTAATGGGTGTGCTTACCCGGCATGATGCACCTCAGACGTCATATTGGCTGAGCCCGCCCGCATCCAAGGGCCTTGACCGGATCTGGTCGGTCGTATTTATCTGTGTCGTCAATATACTGCTGAATAGAGTAATTTCAAAATAGGGCCGTGATAGCCCAGAAGGTAAGGTGCTTGCTCTTCACGATCGAGGTCGTGGGTTCGAATCTTGAAGTGGTCGAGACATCAGCTAATACTTAGGACACAGAGCGACCTGAGGTCACCTGTCGGGATCTGAGCACCGAAAAATTTTGGCTCGAGCTGGGAACGACCCTGCAAACTCTGGGTTTTAGCCGCAGTAGCTGCTCAAACATTCGGTGGACTTTAAAGGGCCACAAGAGTCATTAAGTGAAACCGACCTTTAATTATCTGCCGAGCTACATACAGTCAGACAAAGTCTACCAATTACCGTGCTCACTGATGGCATCAAACCTGGGTGCAGCATGTGTTTGCCATGCTGGCTACTCGATTGAGCTAAATTAGCTCTTCATGATAGCGCCCTTGCTGGTCTGAGGGCTGCTGCTGCTGGTTGAAACGTACAACAAGCTTTTCGTCTTGTCTAGCAGCAGCAGCATGTCCCTGACTCAGACGGCAGTACGTCAAGTCATGTGACTGCCATCAAGCGTTTGCTGCCCGCTGCCTGCACCATCGTTCAAAGCCGACTGAGTAAGCATGGCTTACTGGGTAGCCACAGTTATCTGTGACTGGCTGTGACCGGCTTATTCAGTAGCAGAGCAACTGCTCGTAGAAAGCAGCGAGCCAATCTATGTATCTAGCCAATTAGTCAATTCAAAGTGCCGTCTACTGCACTGGGCTCTTGATTGGGTAGTTGGAAATAATTCAGCACGAACAGCAGCAGACTCGTCTAAATCTAGCAAGTTGCAAGCCAGTGGATGGCTGTGGTAGCTGAAGTCAGTTTTCCATAGTCAGAGAAGTGGGTGCATTGCAGCAATCTTGTATTATCTGGGCTGCTGTCTCGCATACCTTCGAGAATGGTCTACATTAATACTGCTACTGTGTAGACTGCTCTCCGTATGCATAATATATATATATATATATATATATATATGTGTGTATATATATACACATATGTCTATACATTATATATATATATATATATATATATATATATATATATATATATATATATATATATATATATGTGTGTGTATATACATTATATCTGTTGAATATATATATATATATATATATATATATATTTAATCCAAGGTAAATATATTTTCGAAAAAAATATTTTGGTTCCTGGAGTGCTTGCCGGTCAGGCTGGCAGCTTCATCGTGAAACATGCTCGCGTGCACGGCATGTTCTGGATTTTCTCAGCCAAAAATGTTCCTGTTGACGAACTCGGCTTGAACAGTCGAATCTGCCGTCTGGCATCAGTCCGAGCAGACGCTACTCAGCTGCCATCTGTTGTGGCAGTTTTTGTTGAAAAACTGGGCTCATCTAAATATAATACGAACAATGCATTTTTATAGTGACCCGAGATAGCTAAGTCTCTTTCTAGGTAAGCTGGAAAGGAAGTATGTCAATTGGTTCGTCATTGACATGCTCCTTTTCCACCATATCCAGAGTGCTTAGAAAGATTCGGTTCTTTTAGGGTATTATGCACACATTATTATAATTGATTTTATTATTATCATGAATCACATTTTGCTTCTCGGCAGACGGCAGCCGACGATTTGGTCTGGACTTGCAGCTGCTCGTCATCTGCAGTAGCCTTTTAGCATGGCTATAAACAATAATTTATTTGTAGAGCACCCTAAGAGAACTTAAATCTCTATTCAGGTGCATCACATATGCCGGTCGGGCTCGAGCCCACGACCTAGGCCAGACCTTGGTCAGGGCGAGCACCTTGACCGCTGGGCACCAAACCAGCAGCTCACTCGATGTGACGATCCTGCAACTTGGCTGCCATCAACGATGTCTTGTATACATTTGGCTGCCAGCTTCCGTTTTGCCTTCGTTTAGGCTGCGCCGATTGATTGACTGACTGGCTGCCGACACATGGATCGCTCTACGGTGCCGCGCCCTGAGCCGGATGCAGCAGTGGACCCGGAAACACGCCTGGAGTGCTTCCGGCGGCAGTGCGACGAGGTGGAGCTACTGCAGGCAGTCTTCTGTAACCCCGGCGAGTTTGTTATGCACGACGAGCTGGCACTCGTGCTGATTCGCCACTGCGTGCACAGTGGCCGGCTCTGCGACGAAGGACTGCAGTCACGGATAGGTTTCAGCGTCGTCGCTCACACCGAGCGGCTTCCTAGTGGCAGCGAGGTCAAGGTAGGTCCTCCGAATTAGATGGCTCTATGCTCCTGCTGGTGTGTCTGCACATGCTGTTATGTTTTATCTACTCTGGCCTTCTGTGTGCTGTGTCCGTGCCTATATATAGGCTACATGTGCATGCACTGTTTAACGTGCTCATTCATATGGATATAAAACAGTCGAACCTCTATGTAAGCATGCCCTCCTAGGGATGCTTTTCTTTGCTAACAGAGGCTGTGCTTACACTGACTTAGTAAAGTGTCCGTCTTATCGAGGGATGGGACGGGACGGTCACGTGACGTCCACCCTTACACGAGTGCAAGCTGTATTTTAAAAGGGGCTGAAATCTGCTTACATGCCTACACAGGTACATATTTGACCACAATAAGGTAGAGCTTAGCAACAAAGCTTTTATGTACGGTAGAAAATGCCAAGAAAGAGTCCTATATATATGCAATTTATGTGGAATGAAATTAAATCGAAAGCACGTCAATTTTAATAATCTGTAGTGCATTCTAAAAGGACCTCAATTTGATTAAGGACCATCTAAATAAAATTCATCCCAATAACAAAGATTTCATATACCTTTGATTGAAGCTTGGTGAGCTGGTCAAACTGGTCCCAGGTAAATGTAGTAAAGTAGGAAGTAATAATGACGATGCCCGGTGAGAAAGCCAGGTTTCACAAAACTGCAGTCTAATGCACACGTCGTAGAACAAATCTTAGTTCATAGAGCAATCTGGCTAGCTTTGGAGGCTACCTTTTGCTGAACTCCAGCCTGAGCTAAGTTCTACTTCCAAGTTCTGCCCACGGCTGGCCTGATTGATTGAACTCTAATATGCTCTTAGAAGTTAAGAATTCAGGAGTTTAAGTAGTCAGCCAACTTCCTGCATGCCCATTGACGTTCATAACCCTAAAATCATTACAAGAGCAGATCCTTAGAGGCCAATTAAGCTCATAATCATTAGTTATTATTAGCACTAGATATATTATTCCTATCTTTAATTCTAATTAGTTATTTTTAAAGTTAGCAGTTCTATGAAGCTCTCCCTATTCTTTATACCCATTTTAGGGCCCTGTTTGTTTACTGTTGGACATGCATTCGGAAATTGTAGTATTAAATGTACACATAGATATGCTCAAGCCTTGAAGTATCGACGACCCCTTTTTAATGAGCGAGTAGTCGGCATTCGACCGTGAAGCATTGCGCAAAGAAAAGATTCACACCATTAATGTGATACTGTTAACGATTACATTTTCATAAACAAGCGTATGGTGACAGAATATTTACGAACGACGACAGTATCCTGGGACCCTTAAAATGTATTTACAAATCGTGGATCCCCCCTATTTTACAGCACCCTGAAAACGACCATATTGTCAGGTTGCGGACTTGACTGTGAGCTCATTTAGTCACTTTGGAACGGGACACCCAGATTTCGTGCAGATATAGCAGAAGATATGGTGGCTAAGTCCATTTTAAAGGATAGGTTTTCCAATTTCTGAGTAGCACTAGGTTTGCTCATAATAGTTGGTTTTTATCGTGATTTGATTCAGTAAGGGCATATGCGTTCTTGGTACATGTAGCTACTAAAAATTCCACAAAAAATTAAAGTTGTATGATACACTTTTTATGTTAATAGTAATGAGACGCTTGTATAGTGCTCTAAGAGAATCTCTATGCAGGCGCTTTACAACTGACTGCTTGTTAGCGACATGCTTGATATCGTGCATGCAAAAGCAAACGAGTATGACGTTTAGACAAGCATGCTAATTAAGCTTGCCCCCCTCCCCCCAGCAGCCGAGCCACTGGTGAGTGGCAGAAGCCAGCAGTGCGCAGCACACTGCCAGTCAAGCTGGCATGTACTGTAGTATAAATGTGGTGGAAATCCAAGTGACACTGCAGTTTGTGCCTCGGTCGCTGTAATCAAGATGAACGGTGACCAGAGTATTAACCGTCGGGAGCTTGTGGGGAGTCTCTCAGTATCTGGAATCGATACTCGTAGGAGTGTGGCAATCGTAGTGTCAGTCAGCACTGGGTTGTTCGTAGGTTTTGGGCACTCGTAGAGGCTGGGAGAGGAGGAGAGATCGTGCGGGGCTGTGAGGCATTGCAACTGAGCCTATGTTTCAGTTAGTTGGAGCAAGTAGTAGCACTAAGATCACCGAGTAAACCCACGCAGCTAACACTCCTAGCTTGGCCGTGCCGTTAGGTGATATTCCTGGCAAAGCCTTGCTTGAGCTTGAAGAATATTAGCTGATTTAACATTTTATTTTATTATATTATATATGATTATTATATTTTATTACATATAAAAATATTAGCTGATTTAGCAGCCTCGTCTGCGTAGCGGCAGAAGAGGCTTAACGGCTATCACCACCACTTGCATTTGGCAATATGGGATTGCTCACTGCAGGATTTGAACCCACGATCTCGGGGGTGAAGAGCAAGGAGCACCTTACCTCTTGGGCTATTGCGGCCTTGCTTGTGCTTAGTGTAGCGAGTGGTTGCTGCAGTGCTCGCATGTGCTTTCATATCTGCAAGCTTGTGTGCGCGCGTTTACACATTTACACCGTGCCCTCTCATAAGCATTGTGGTCGATGGGCGTGCGGCTTTTATCCTTTTTTTTTGTAATTTATAGATCGAACTGGTTTTCACTTTGCCCCATCAATATCCGTTGATCCTACCCGGCGTCTTCGTGCGCTGTGCTGGTGTGTTGAGAGTTGCCTCTTTTGATTTCAACAAGCGCCTGCAGGAATTCGTTCAGAACCTGCCCCGTGATGTTGCTGCTGTCATGGATATTGTAAACTGGGCTAAGGAGAACGCCGAGGTACTAGCCAATTCGGACACGGTTCACTCTGCACGTAGTTGTGGCTCTGCTCAAGCCGTCATCGGCCCATCGCTCAGTAGCTTAAAGCAGGCAAGCATGGATCGGCTGTGGCTGTACAGGTGCGACAGACACTTTGGCATGTGCATTGCCTGTTTGCACTAGTCATTTGTTTGTTCCTTCAATTTTGAGGCGGGACTGCATCGCTGAGCTGTCAGCACACGCACTTCACATTACGTTGGCTGTTGGCATTCACGAGTGCCTCCTTAAAAGAAGCTTCCTTATATTGTGCGCGGCATGTGTCCTAACATGCTCGGCACATCTGATGGGTTCTACGAATACCGATCATAATGCAGAGTCTTCCCGATTGCTTTTTGTAGATGCTCAGTTTAGCTTAGTTTAGCTCCAAAGCTTAGTGTCCATCTTTTGCCAGAACAATCCTGGGACTTGCATGTTTGACGTCTCTCTCCCTCTTAGTCAGCTCCACTTAGCTGATTTAGAGATCTGGCCATTGGCTTAGTTGAGGAGAGAACATCCATCGCCGATGACAGCATGCTGCGTCGATGAGGGCATCAGGCTGCTCTTTTCACCAGGCTTGTGCACTTTGGCTCAGAGACGGCCAGAAGCGTTGCCGGTATTCTGCTGTTTGACAGACCGGGTGGGAGCTTGTGGGACATTCGCAATCTTGCGCCAGACTGCCACCGAGCCTACAACCCATGTGGCTGCATGCAAGCATGCTCAGCTGCATTAGCACTGCAGGGGGGGGGGGGAGGAGGAGGGCCAGAGCTCACCTGAGATTCGCAGGTGAGGCATATTGATCAACTTTCAAAAAGTCGTCTCACCACCTCTACCTTAGGAAAACGAAGCTTAGTTTAAGAAAATTACAGGAAAGGAAAGGTCGGTTGCTTCAACTTCAGCCTTATTTGTGTAGAGGTAGAAAAGCCTAAGTGGCCGTATTGGTTTGTCCGAGTGGTTGAGGTGCTCGCCCCAACCAAGTTTAAGGTGAATGTATTTGATGGCCGATGTCTTGGGCTCGAGTCCCATGGCATATGTGAAGCACCTGAATAGTGTAAGGGCGATATACAAATTATATATATATATATATATACAAATAAAGGTAAATATAAATATATATATAGGTAAATAAATAAATAAATAAATATAAATATATATATATATATATATATATATATATACCCTTTGCTCGGGATAATAAAGGATTGCCTGTTGCATTCGAAACCATTGCATTTAAATGCACGACCTTGGTCTTCAAAGTTCAAGCACCTCACACCTTGGCTTAGACCTGGGGAACTGCTCGCTTATGCAAGCCTACTTCGGAGTGCAGGTGTCAGCAAAGTACATGCAGATCACTTGAGCAAGTGATTGGCTCAGTCGGGTTATGTGCTGCATTTTGTCTGGATGAAGTCAACCGAAAGCAACGCGAGCAGAAATGTACACTGGCAAAGCCACGAAAGCCGCACACGTTGCACATAGCAGGCTCTGTTAAGCTGATTTCTGGAAAGCATGGTTACCTATAGATGAGTTGATTGTCATACTTATTTCCCACGATGCTTTAATTCTTCCTGGGCAGCTCCTAGAAATATTTCAACCGGCAGTCAAGTAGGTTTATGTGTGATGAAGCTGTCTCAAAAACACCGTAGTTCTGGCTGCACAAACTGGCCTACTCGAATGCAGACAGTTTGCTCGCAGTTAAATTGACGACATTGTAGCGTTGTTGTTACTATTGATTCGCTTTGCTAGTAAATAAGGGCTGCTAGCTCAGCCAATAGGTATCAGTGGTCTGAGAGTTGCCTGTACTTGCAGTACTTGAGAGAAAGCTAGTAGATATTTTTGAACCTTTGCATACACGTTCCAGGCTCATTGTAACCTTTTATTAACAGTCGGATGTCCCTATTCTAGGATCTTCATTCCCAAACTTGAGCCGGTACCTGTCCACTAGGAAAGTGGATCAGCCTCTAAAAAATAAAATAGTGATACAGGTTAGCTATTTGGCTCTGTTTGTTTTAGTCACCATATATACAGCAACTTTAAAAGAAGAGACATTGTGGCCTGGGCACACGATCTGCAGCTCACCGGTTTCAGCATGCCGGGAAAACCAGGAGTTATTTGCGTTGAAGGTAATGACTGGTTGACAGGTTATGTTTTCAATTGTTTCCACGGATGATGCATTCATTCAACTGTTACGATATGTGGCTACAGTGTTATATTTCTTTTAAACTAGTCAAGTGGCAATATCTTAGGCATTTACATTCCCAGTGAGCAGTAGATTGTTATCAATCCACGTCTTGAATCTAGTCTAGGCTACACTGAGTTGGCTCGATCGGACTATGCAAGCATGCTGTTTAGAAGCCTTAAACTAGGGACGTCATCATAAACGTGTAAATTCTTCGCGAATGCCTGCTCAGGGTTACATGAAGCTGTGCTTATGTGTGTAATGCATCTGCTCTTTGGCTACTGTCCACCATAATTTACACCCACTTAGCTTGGCCGTTTGTTTGGTCTGCTACAGTCCAGTATGCTACCTACACACAGCAGATATAAAATACTTAAAACCCGATGGAACTTGTGTGCGATTATTTTGTCGGACCTTTATTTGTGCACATACGATTTGTTGTCCAGTTACGATGACCTTGACTGAGTGCCAGATAATATGACACTGTTTAGCAGGGATATTTGTATGGGGGCAAACAATTTCCCTGAATGCATCATCGTTGATAAAACCGAACTGCTGCTCATAGGACACCCTAAGCGTGTGGCTGGATTAAAAGGCTTTGCCGTCCTAATAGGTGACGCTGTTGTGCGGCCATCACCACTTGCTCGAAATTTAGGTGTCGTGTTCGACAGCTGCCTCAATTTCAAAAGCTTCATTCAGAAGACTGTCTCTACAGCTAGCCATCACATCCGATCCCTGTCCAAGATTAGGAGCTGTCTCTCACAGTGGCTTGTAAAAAATTTAACTAGCTCTCTAGTTCTGTCTCGACTTGATTATTTTAATTCCCTTTTGGTTGGGCTGCCAAAGAAAGCTATTATGCCACTACAGAGGACAGTGAATATGGCTGCAAGTCTGGTCTTCAAGTCCCAGCGGTTTGAGCACGTGTCTCCTTTGCTGAAGGAGCTAGGATGGTTGCCGGTTGAGCAAAGGATACAGAGCAAAGTTCTTACGCTGACCCACAAGGCCTGCCACGGCTTGGCTCCTTTATACCTAGCTGAGCTGCTGCATCAGTTTCAGCCTGTTCGCGCCCTAATGTCCTGTGTGGACAATAAATTAGCTGTCCCATTCCTCAGCTTAAAGACAGTTGGCGACAGACGGTTTAGCTCCACAGGTCCTAGACTGTGGAACTCGCTTCCACAATTCTTACGCAACGATAACTACTCTTCGACTGCCGACTATGGCAGATCCTTTTCAGCGGTCCTGAGCTGCTACTTCTATGCTACTCACTACCTCAACTGCTCTCCCGACTCAGCTATGCTTCCCACTTTCTCTTTGTTGCGTGAGACGAAGTCTGTTGGCTACCGAATGCGTACTGAAAGCCGCCTAGGCTGTGAGTGCGCTATACAAAACTCTCCTGCGTAACACCCACATGGTCTTTATGACTTTGTGGAGTTACAGACGGAGATACATTACATTACATCACATCGTCTCTCATCGCTGATGGTTCCCCCAGACTTGTCCTTGTTTATTATTTCTTAGCTTCCCATGATTCATATAAGGACTTTTGGAGCAATATGCTTGTTTGTGCAGGCTGATCTTGTTCTCTTGCCACAGGGCTTAGCAACGCTTCGTTTAAGAAATTCCTCCCACTCAACAAAACTGTATCAGCTCACAAACGGCATAGCAACTTTTCGACGCATACCCAGAGTTTTAGTTTATTCGTATGCAGCTTCAGTTCTAGCAAATAACTGCATCTTGCTTGACTTATTGTATGGGCTAATGGTTGATATTGTATGCCGCCATGTGTTCTAATAATAATAATAATAATAGTAATACATTTGATATAGTGCTCTCAGAACTCAATCTCTTTTTAGGCACATGATTGCATGCTATATGTCATCTTTTGACTTTTCTATTAGGGTTTTCAGGCAGATGTATTCATTAGGAAATCATGAATCGTCTCAAGCCAGCTTAACGTCGAGCAGCAGTGTGATTTTGGATACTCGGCAGGCAACGTTTTGTTCTGTTAGAGGCATTTTTTATGCAGTTCAAAAATCGTCGGCTACCAGGCCAAATCCAGCATTTTATTGTGGTGGTTAATAGCAGCAATTCACAATGGCCGAATGTTCATTGTGGAGCCTTGTCTAATTAAGCTTTGCTTTGTTGTCAACTTGCTGGTAGACTGAAATGCGACTTGAATGATTGCTTGACATTATTCCACAGTCCACTGCTCATATAGTACTCTTCCCACATGTAGGTATATTTCACTTGAATTTAAAACATGTAGACACAATCAATCGTGAAGCATATAGCTTTCAGGCATAACTTCAAAATAAAGTACATACACTGCAACCGAAGGGGGACTGCTGTTCGACTAAATGCCGAAAACGCAAAAAGAATTTTGTCTCGAGTGGTCACATGTCCTGCGACTTCTGGCTACTGGCCTGGGGCGCAAATGATTGAGCTATAGAAATGTTTTTTGGTTGACGTTCAACTCGGTGCTTTAAAACGAGGGAAACCCTCACGAGCCAGTGCGTCTAAGGCAAGATAGTGTATAGTCTCACATTTGGACACCTAGCTGAGCTTTGTGCAGAGGGCCAATTAATGCATTCTTCCTGAGTTTGGGATAGAACCGATCACCTCGTGCTCTCATGCTCTCTCACGCTCTCTCTATCTCTCATCTCCCCCTCTCTTTCTGTCTCTCTCTGCCTCTCTCTGTCTCTGTCTCTCTCTGTGTCTCTCTCTGTGTCGCTCTGTCTCTGTCTCTGTCTCTCTCTGTCTCTCTCTCTCTCTCTCTCTCTGTCTCTCTCTCTCTCTCTCTCTCTCTCTCTCTCTCTCTCTGTCTCTGTCTCTCTCTCTCTCTCTCTCTCTCTCTCTCTCTCTCTCTCTCTCTCTCTCTCTCTCTCTCTCTCTCTCTCTCTCTCTCTCTCTGTGTCTCTCTGTGTCTCTCTGTCTCCCTGTCTCTGTCTGTCTGTCTGTCTGCCTGTCTGTCTGTCTGTCTGTCTGTCTGTCTGTCTGTCTCTCTCTCTCTCTCTCTCTCTCTCTCTCTCTCTCTCTCTCTCTCTCTCTCTCTCTCTGACAATACAGTGAGATCGTTGCAGGGCAGAAAAAGCATTAATTGAGCTTCTTGGGATCGGGGATGTAACTTCAACAATTGAATCTGTCTTTTCATGATATGTTGGTATATAAGAGCTGCTCTGAGTGGAAGCCGTCAGGTAAAGCCATGCTTTATTATCGAGGGAAAATTATTTTTCATCTTTCCTAAGTTTTTACGTACACTCGATATTGTATTTTCCTTCATCCTCATTGCACTTACTGTGTTGATTTGCATCGTACATACCGGGTGCATTTATTACAGACTCTGATCGGTTCACACGTCATGCTAGCATCTCTATTCGCTAGCTAGTGCTGAGTTTGTTTTTTAGGATGGGGTGACGACATTGACGAGTACATCCAGCGCTTACGGTCGCATTCTTGGAAAAAGCTCACACTTCGAGATAGGCAGGTTTTGCCCAGTGCTGAGCTTGCAGACAGAAAGTTCACGGACTTCAGAGAAATAACATTCTCCTCCGACGGTCACACAAGAGATTTCAAAGAACTATTTAATTTCTTGCAGGTATGCTTTGCACTTTGCTACACTTAATTTGAGATTTTTAAGTGTGGTCAGCGTGGCTTACTGTACTTTCCTCTGTTTAACAGGAAAAAGGCCTCGGTGCTGTTTTTAAGATCCTGTTTGGTGTCGAAGGACAATGACCAATGGCATTCCATTAAGTTGATGGCAATCGTGCAACACATTTTTGTCATTTCAACCATTGGTCATAATGACCTTATGTTGTAATGCGGTGCTATGAAAATACAGTTCCAAGTTTCAGTAATAGTAATAATAGTAATAATGATGATAATACATTTGTATAGCGCCTTCAGAGAACTTGATCTCTTTCTAGGCACTTTGCATTTGCTCCGAAGGAAGCAGGATCGAATGGTTGGTGAGCCGTAAGGGCTCACTAGGTAAGGCGGTTGCTTTTCACGACCTCAGCCCCGAGGTCGTGGGTTCGAATCTTGTGGTGGGCGATCCTTTATCGCTACTGCAAGCGGTGGTGATAGCCGTAAAGGCTCTTCTGTCTCTATACAAAAAGAGGCTGTTAAATCAGCTAGTATTTACTTATTTAATGGTTGCATGCTCATTGTCAGCAAGCATAACATGGTTAGGGGTGATACGCATAGCGTTAGCATGCAAGTATGGTTAGTGGCGGCATGAACAGTGTCAGCATCCACAAAGGATGAATCACGTGGACTCACTAAATGCTCTGATAAATAGATGCGTTTTAGCTTCTATTTAAATATCATCAAGTCAGGTGATGTCGTGACGCCAGTCGGAAGTGAGTTCCAGGCTTGGTAGTACACGAACTAATGGTCTCCAAAATATTTGCGGT
The DNA here is from genome assembly GCA_009760855.2 of Cristatella mucedo. Taxonomy (NCBI): domain Eukaryota; kingdom Metazoa; phylum Bryozoa; class Phylactolaemata; family Cristatellidae; genus Cristatella; species Cristatella mucedo. Next base: position 93,831 of record WPIO01000200.1, read on the forward strand.
TTGTACAAGGTGTAGCTCCAAAATATTTGAGGTTTCTACGAGGTATAGGTAGACGATTCGATTGCGAAAAGAGGGCGGTGCGATGCTTAGCCTGGTGGGTGAGTAGGTCTGATTGGTAGGCTAGAGCCAAAGAAGGGAGGAAGCTAAAATTGAGTGAAAGTATTTGCATTTAGCCCGGCAAAAAGTGTTCGGCTTGACAAAAATTTTTGTATTTAGAGAGAGGTTATGCATACAGACAGTGTACACACAGAGTTCCGACGTTACTTGAAAACAGGCAATTCAGATACATGATAAATAATGCCAACTGTTGGCACCGGTGACTTTATGAAACTCTACAAAGTAGGACCATCGGCATCACAAGGACGATGGCTTAAAGCAGCAACTTGTTCAAGCTGCTAATGCTCGAGCCATTGCTATGTTATGCCGAATAACCGTATATTTATTCAGCAAGAATAACGCAAGATCCGGAAATATCGACAGGCAAAATGTCCTGTCAAGTCTACAGAGTGCATACAAGCAACGATAAGCACCCTGACTAGTGCTGAGCATACTTGTGTCCTTATTGCATAATGCCGACATTTTAAAAATAAACTGCTTGTGAAGCGTAAGCGTTGACTGACTGCTGATGCTGGTGACACACCACAATGTCAATGTTAGTGCCCTAAAGGCCCCAGTGCAAGCAACCACAACGTATCCCAAATAACCGATAAAGGATTCTCATGAAACTTATTACATTTTTCAGTCGTGTGCTTTCAAATGCTGTCAAAATGTAAGCAACAGTGATCAAGTAGCAAAAGTGTAAAAAGTAGAAGGTAAACTGTCCCAGTCATAGGAAGTGATCAAGCCAGTGGTAAAAAGGAGGCCAGTATAAGCTCGGCCACCCGTGCTGATAAAAGAACGAAGTTGCATGACCTTAATCGCAGGAGAGAACACATACCCATAGACACTGCAGATGACATGCTTGTTGACGATGCCGATTTGCCTGTGAGAAAGTTACTGTCAGTAGCATTCATACCCGGGATGTATAAGCATGACACCTTGCATGTCATTAATCCTTCTTTATTGATTCTCTTTCAAAAAGTTGTAGAAAGGCTGGATAGATTTAGTTCTCTAGTGATTTTTCAACATCGCTCTGGTATTAAACAAGTCTTTGGCTGATTTACATTAAAACATTCATGTTTATACAATCTAGTTTGATTGCATCATTTTCAGTTTTTGGTGCCCTTCTTGACCATTGAGGCTCTACGAATTAAGTAAAAGTAAAGTCGGCTCATTCTACAGCCTTACTTGTATATTGGTAGAAGATGCACGGTGGCTCGACTCCAGCTGCAGGCAAGGCTGCATATTGCCCCTTCCCCCTTTATTGCATGCACGATGACCGGACCCACTCCGTGGGTCGTCATTTATGTGTGAGCGCTTTACCCCTGGGACAAGAGCGGGAGTGTATAGAAGACCGCTGGTTCGCTGATCGGTGCCACTCATGGCCGGCGCCGGAGGCTGCAGAAGGGCCTTGCTACACCGCTGGACGGCCTGCCGAAGGCAGGCAGGCAGCGTTCGTGTGATTAAAATGAATAACCCTGGAGATGATCAGCTCAGCAGCCTATGCTGTGATTATGTTGCTCTCTTATTTGACACCAGCCCGGCACGGGTCTTGGTAATGTCTTGTATTGGGCAGCACTTCTTAAGGCGGCCACCTTTATTGCTAAACTCCAGCGCTCTGGCAATCGACCAGTTCTGCTTTATTTTGTGCGAAGCAGTGCTCTGGTGTGCGATTCCATTCGACTCGAAGTTTCAGCCTCATCAAAAGTTGGATCTCCGCCTCTCCAGTCGGCCAGAGCGTGAGCTCCGCTAGTTCTGCTGGCTTGCTTATCGGTGAACAGGCTGCATTAGCATCCATCAGAACTTGTGAAAGTGTATGCGAATCTATCTATCTGTCAAGAGTTCAAAGGCGGAGGCAGAAAATCCGTGCGTCATAACCCCATCTATGCGATACACCTGAATGGATTAGCTTCCACGCGTTTTATTTATCACACAAGTGCCGTGCTCTCGGCAGAAGTGCATTTGCCCAACTTAAGGTATCGCAATGAGTAAACGATTTGCCTCCAGAAACAGTAAGTGGCGGCACTAATAGGCTAGGCCTGTGTGCCAATTATTTTCGTCGGACGCGAAGTACTACTATTTGTACTATTTGTTCTTGCGTGTTGCGTGTCCAAAGTTTTTAATCTTCGCGCACGTCTTCTTTGTGGCAAGTCTAGGGGTCTTGTTGTGGTGTCAGTGGAGCGAGCTGTTTCCACCGAGCAGTTTCATCTAGCCCGCTCGCTCCGAAATCAATGCTGCTCACAATGAGCAGGGTGACTGGGATTTATGCCTTGCCGCACAGCGAGCTGCATTGTTTTCCGGTCGATCTCGTCGCTGGCAGGCCTGGCGGCAGTGAGAGCGGCACAATGAGGCGATCGATTGGCGGAGAGCGGCCAGATATCCGGATCCGGACGTGGCTGTGCGCTGCCCCGCGAGGGATGCGAGATATGCTGGCAGCACGGCAGCAGCGTGGGAGGGAAGTGGAGCCGGCAGCAGCCGTCAACCAGTCGAGTCCGATCACCCGTCACGCTTGCAGCCGCTGGTCGCAACTGCTTATCAGCAAGGCGGTTCAAGTTCGTTTCGTTCCTAGTCCCAGAAACTTCTCGACCTTGCCTGCCAACTGTACGGTCGTAGCGGCTGCCTGGCTGAGCACACAGCTCAGACATGTGCGCTCTTGGACGGAGCATTCAATAGCACAATCGTTTTCGTGTGGGTCGGTCACGTGTACAGCCTACGTGCACACCGCCTGTACGCAGGCTGCGCTTAGGCTTTGGGTATGAACCTCCCTGTGCACATACTAAGTAATAATAATAATAATATATTTATATAGAGCCCTCAAAGAAATTATTGTCTTCCTAGATATGTATTCATATACTGTGCATTTACTAAGCAGGTATTAATGCTGGATTTTGTATGGCAAACTCAAACCCTGTGCGACTTTCAATTCGCCTACATTAGCCAAAGGACGTTACTCTCGCACAGCAAAGAGAAAGGGAGAAGCATAGCTGAGTTGGGAGAATAGTCGAGGACTTGAGAAGTAGAAAAGTAGCTGCTCAGCACATCTGGAACAGATGCCCTTGAATCAGCTGCAGCGGAGCCTTCCGAGATAGAGAACTCTAGCCAAACAACGGCTTCGTCGGTACGGCTTCGTGCAGTTGAAGGCCGAGATACGCGAGAAAACTCGAGTGATTGCACGCGAACGCGTACGTGCGCACGCCCAGCTTGAATCTAAGGAAATATCTCGACTGAGCGCATCACTTTCTAATGTCGCACGTTCCTATCGACGTCGCAGATGGCCGCTCGATGTTCTCGGATGTATGGGGGGGGGGGCATGCAAGATGGCCCTCAAGCTCATTGGCACGGCCAGCGATCGGGACTTGGTCGACTGGTGCTGACCTTTAAAATTCAGTTCTCAATAGTACTGCCTCAACCCCCTAGCCTGCATAGACACATTGACTTACGACATTGTAGCAGTTCTCTAGAATCTAATATGAATTTTATATTGAACAGCCGTCGTCAGCTCGGGTTCTCATTGCCAGCATTAAGTCGCCGAGTTCCCAAGAAAACGACTCGGGACCGGAACTGAATCTGCAGGCAAGGTCGTTGCTCTTTTCATCGCCGGAAAGATATGGCGGCTTGGGACCATTACCGCCATTATGGGTAGCGTCGATAGCGAGTGATGCTCTTTGTGTCACTACCGTTTGCCTTTGCTTAGGCTAAAATTTAGGACCACCCGCACTGTAGCTAGCTGGTTTGGTCCAGCGGTTAAGATGCTCGCCCCGATCAAGGTCTGGCTGAGGTCGTGGGCTCGAGCCCCGAGGCATTTGTGAAGAGCCTGAATAGAGATTAAATTCTCTTGGTGCGCTATACAAATGAATTATATTTATACTCTGGGAATTTCTGTTAATAATTAGTCTGGTTTAAAAGTTGACCTGCTGTTACCCATGCTGACAAATTAAATGCATTTGCAGCGTGGTTGATTTTATCCTACACAGTTAAGACTTGTATCGCAGCATTTTCAACGGCCGCATTATTCGTCTATTGGAAAACGATGCCTATTCCAGAGGCTAGGTGCTTGCTAGAGCACTTTTTTCTTCGGCAAAAGTGCTTGCTCTAAATCGATTTAAAGATACTGTGTTTGGCTTACAGATCACTTAACATACATGCCTGCCTTAAAAAATAAAAATATTAGCTACTTTGCCAACTTCATTTTGTATAGTAGCAGCCAAGCCTATACGGCTACCACCATCGATTGCAGTTGGCAATAAAAGATTGTCCACTGCAGGATTCGAACCCCGACTTCCTAGTCCCTCCTTGTGTGCTCTCGCGCCGCCCGTTCCTCAAGCATCTTGTCGTCCATCGCGCTTTTTCAAAATTTCTGGCGATCAAGCCTTCCGTTTGGTTTCGCCGAACGCAGAGAATTCGCCGCCAATTGCGGTCACTGCCTGCAATGACCTTGCATCACTCAAGTCACTGTTAAAAGTGCATCTGTACCTTTAGGCTTTTTTTAGGCCCCAGTGATTACTATTTTTTATTCCTTTATGCTCTGCGTGCTAATCGGTGCATTTGTCATTGCACGTTACCAGCTTGAGAACCTACTAGCCAATGGCCCAGAGTGTCACCTTGCTGGCATCAGTGTGCTGGTCTGAGCACGATACTAGCTTGCTTTTTCAGGTGCCTTAAAGTGTTTACCCATGAAGTCACTAAATCTATATTTATTTTCCCGTAGTGACTTTTAAAGTGTCCGGGTAGGTTAGTTCTCTTAGGGTGCTATGAAAGCGACCCACCGTCTTTGCTAAAATTTCGCACACCTACCACAATGAAAAGAGAGCCAGGGTCCATTGATGGTACTTAAAATGGAGAGCTCCTGCGAGAGAGCGACTTGTGGGCGCGTCACGCTTCTTGAAGTGGAGCTGGCTGCAACACAACTCACGAGATCTTGATTCGTTACTGGTGACCATCGACTGCTGCATAATAACTGCCACGCAACAGCAATACAAGTAGCCTTATGTTGCGGTTCGGAACCTAAGCTAGCATTATTCAAAGGCATTCAAAGTAAAAATAGATGAATTTTGAAAATGAGCATATGTGCGGGCAAGTGTCGATAGCTTTCGACCTTCAAGACAATCATGCCAACTTGAGCAAGTGGCGTCCAAGAAGGCGTCAGCTGCTCATTTGAAAGCAGCCTGCTCTAATTTATAACTTCGCCGCACGAAAAGCCGGTTTTCGACTCGCGTTATATAGTACAATGAAAAATAAATTTAAAAGAACTATGAAGAAGGTTGTCCTAGCCTGGACTGTCTATTGCAAGGTACGTACGGTTAAAGAATACTAACTGATTTAACAGCCTCTTTCGTTCAGCGACAGAAGAGCCTTTATGGCTATCACCACCGCTTGCCGCGGCGAAAAGAATCCCCCACCGCAGGATTCGAACTCACGACCTCGCGGCCGAGTTAGTGAAAAGCTACCGCCTTACCTGGTGTGCCATCTCGGCTAACCAACGTCAACAAAGCGAGGCCTGAAAATTCATCGAGATCAACCAATAAATATCCCGGATTTAAAAGCTGCACATGCAAACGGAAGTTGATGCTGTCGGCGAAGTACTATCCTATTAACGATGGCGCTGAGGTGCTGGAGCCGCAAGGCCACGAAAAGGACGCGTCAGCACTTTTGGGCTGGCACGTGATCTCTTGCTTAGATAGCGCCTCGTCTCATTCCAGATGTCACAAGTGCTTTCGGTTGCACACATCTAAAAGGCCTTGACTGCGCTACATAACCGAAGTTATTTGTCTTTAAAATACAGCCTCGAGATAGCTCAATCCCACCTTCACACGTCTATTGAGCTGAGGAGAAGCTAGGGTGCTCGCATGGGTTCTTCGTGGCTGACGACTCAAACGCTCTTTTTCGACGACTCTCGCAATGAAGTTCTCCAGGCGTTACTTGATGATGCATGCAACTTTTGCAATTAGTTCAGTCCCATTCGTCTTTGTTTGTGAAAGCGTGATTTTTATATTCGAATCTTTTCAGAACACACTTCTCCGTGCCATTGTGAAGAAAGATTAAAAACTGGGTCTTTTCGTACTCGAATGCTTGTGCACAATGCCTCGCCGCGAAATAAACTAGAAGCCTCGGGAACGCTCGCAGGTCGAAGGCAGTAATTCAACGCCGAAGAAAAGTAATTGCCACTGTCGCTGCCACGCCTGCAGCCATTGGATGCATAAGCTCCATCCAATGGCTTGCTAACCGAATCTCGTACGACAATCGTCAGGGTGCCATCTGTTTGAGTGTCATGTAAGCATTGCTGACTGCCCCGTTCTGGTTGGCGTCAATTTACTGGTGAAAGTCGTCCTGCCTGCTGCAGGACCCAAACCCAGGAGGGTGGGGCCTCTGGGTCAAGAATCCATGAACCTAATCAGCAGGCCAGTTTGAAGCCCGAGCCTCTATTGTCGTTCGATTGTGAAGGCTAAAAAAAAAGTGTTTCAACACTAGCCATTCAAGGGCACGGGCTTGCCAATGCCAATTGCCGACACCTGCTACGGGCAGCGATGAAGCAGTTGCAGTTGCTTCACATTTCTGGCTGGCTGGTCGAGCACTGGCTCAAGTTTAGACGAAACTCGGGTCGCAATAGGGATGTACGCCCTAGCAATGTACGTACGGTGGTAGGACAAAGCAGGCGATAGAGTAGTGAAGATACAGCAGTGTCTCCGGTGGCAGAGGCCCCGAGACCAGCGAGGCGAAAGAGTCAGGGGAGCTCCTCAGCCGCCGAAATGACACTGTGTTCATCCGTTAATTCAGAATCTCTCGTCTAAGAACCGCCAAAAGTATGCGCCTGATATTGGCAGCGATTACTCAATCACTAACCACCCTTCGCCGAGCTAGGAGCCATCAAAGACACACGTCGAGGCTTCTTATAAGACCGCGTGCAGTACCTCAGAGAGAGAGAGAGAGAGAGAGAGAGAGAGAGAGAGAGAGAGAGAGAGAGAGAGAGAGAGAGAGAGAGAGAGAGAGAGAGAGAGAGAGAGAGAGAGAGAGAGAGAGAGAGAGAATGTCTGCATTAATCTTCACGAATCGCTAAGAGAAAACCGAAAGTCAAAAGACGAACATCAAATTCAAGTGATTGTATGGCCACGAAATCACTGCCAGTACAGCAGTATTTTTTGAAAACACCTGCCTCGGAGATCTCTTAGGCAGGCTGATCGAAGTTCATTTCGTAATACTAATACTACTTATGGACCGCTGGCCATTTCTGCCCTTTCCATATTTGAGCTGCGAAGCTAAGCCCAGATGCCCTTTGGTTGGTAGCTGGTAATAAATAAACCTACTGATGCGTTACGCTCGTCTTTCAACCCCACGAAAGTTTTAAAATCATGGCCAAAAATAGTTCAAGCATTTATCCGCTGTTTTCCTTTTTCTTCCCGAGAATTTTGCTGTATTCGAAAGTCGGGGAGCTCCTAGGAGCTTAACTGGCCCCTGGTGTCTTTGTTCGCTGTCCATCAACCGACAAAAAGGCATCTTGCATTTATTTCTCTCTGTTTTATGAGATAACCTTAGAGAAAAATGATCTCAGATAAGGACCGTTTATTATTTAACAAAACCTGTTCTGCTGTGGACTGTGTGACGCATCATATCCAGCCGTCATCAGCCGCTACTTCCAAGCTAGATGCCTCCTCCCTTGCCCTCTTGATTCAGCTATACACCATCTCTCGTTCTCTCTGCTGAGTGAAATGAAGTCCGTTGGCCGATCACCTTGGGTTGACACTGAGAACATCACAAAGCGACCAGCACAGCCGACAGGATACATTGTTTGCTCAGTGAAAACGAAATCGAAGCTTCTGAAGACAGAGCAAAGCCCGACATCTCGAAGAAAGAATCCGCTGTAGCCTTAGCATTGTCGTGCGCCTAAGTTGATCCCAAGGCACACTACTATATATATCCAGCCGTATTGCAAATCCAGCATTCGAGCCATATAAAGCAACCGTACAGCGTCACCGTATCTGTCGATGTCCTCAAGCAAAATTTTAGACTTGCCAACATATTTCGCTCACCCCTTTTCTTGGGAATGACTAAAGAGCACGGTATGCCGTGCTGCTGCCGCCGAGTGACATTAAAATGGGGCAACGCTACCACTCGGCGAAGTTATAGCCATATTGCTACAAACGTGGCATGCGGCAGGCGCTTTCAGACATAAATAGGCCTCAAACACAGCATATATTCATCTAATTCATTGGTATAGCACCCTAAGAAAACACGATCCCTATTCAGGCGCTTCACATGTGCCACGGTGCTCGAACCCACGACCTCGGCAGCAAGTACATTAACCTTGACGTTGGTTGAAACGAGGACCTTAACCACTGGGCTATACAAGCTCGGCTTGCAACGGCGATCGTAATAGTGCTAGTCTCTGCTGACACGCGACAAATACTGGTTAATCGACGAATATCGGTGGTGCGACAAACACTGGTGATGTCTAACCTTGTTTCACGGCTAAAAATTCTTAGGTGAAACCCTAATACACTCACGAGGAAGAGCATCCATACCTTAACATTAAAAGTCCACATCCACAACGTTGAAAAGTCTGTTTGACAGTAAAGGAGGGTTACAGGCATTCAACAGCGACCTTGACGTATAAAAACGGCTCCGCATCCGAGAGCTCAAATAAGCTCAAATGCGTGGGCCAACTCCGGACACACAACTTACTATCTGTCTCCAGGAGTCGGTTTGTATGCGGTCTCTGCCATAGATTATCGAATACTAGGTTCCTAGCCGTTACAATTCAGGAACACGAGTAATGATTATCCACCATAATCTGGCTGATTTGGCACGCCGCCTTTTCAATATTTACTTTAGAGCACTTCAACAGTAAATAACTTTGACCGATCAACTGGCTTTTTAGAGCTGCTTTACAGATGCACTTTCATGTGATAACTAATAGAAGTCCTAACTTTTTAAATTGCTAAATGCGATCCTACCTGGGATGCTAGGCTGAATAAATTTGTGAGACAGAATGAAGGGACGAGTGACTGCAAGCTTCACGTTAAAGTCGCTCTCTGCTACTTGGTTCAGTCCAAGATTAATGCAAACCCTAGAGTCTTTCAGCTTGTGGCAAGTCAATTTGAGATATTCTTTTCATTTAATGACGATGAGCAAACGCTTATTATACAGAGCTCAATGCATTCTAACGCTTAGCGGTCAAGGCCATCAAAGTAAAGGGAGGGTTGGCAGACCCAACAGCCACATTCGCGTAGCGACAGAACAGCCTTGGCGACAATCACCCTGTTTGCAGCCAAAAATTGTCTGCTACAGAACTCAAACCCACGAGTGGGTCGTAAAGCGCTTTACCCTAAGGCTATGACTAAAGGATTAATTCAAGACCCTCCAGCGTACTGGGTCTGTGCCCTGTGCCAACGTACCCCCGTAGTAAAGGAAAGGAAATGCTCTATCCGAAGTCACTAGCAAGAAATTGAAACTGATAGAATGATAGAAGCCTGATATGATGATGATATGAATGATAGAAGCATCGAGGGCTAAAAATGTAAAGCAGCAAAGCGCGACGCACAAGCAGCCGGTGCTTGATCTCGTAGCTGACTGTGGCTGACACTTATAGAACTAGCTCGACCTAGGCTTTTGAATCGTTAAAACAGCCTCCAACTCACGTAGGTGAATTGATAAGATATTTTTTCTGGCGCCCTCAGAGAGCTAAATCTCTCTGCTTGTTTTGCTGGACCTTTCCACATAGTTTAATTGAATGGATAAACAATCGTTTTTGAGCGCCTCTTTAATCTCGCCTCGGGATTAACCTCACTGCACTGCAATGGTAACGGTTCCAGCTCAGTCGAAGACTTCAGAGATTTGATCTCAATGAGCAGTAGTCATCCAAAGAGCTCCTCAAGTACGGAGTAGCCCAGGGATCTATGCACGACCCTCCTTCTTACCACAATTCATACTCCCTCTCTCTCTTTTTCTCTTGCCAATGTTATCACCAAAATACATTCTAGGGTTTTAATTTGTTTGAAGATGACACATTTTTGCAGGTGACACACGGCTGTAACTGAGCTTTGATTACTCCAGCCTTCCAGGATGTCAAACCCTCAGCTTCATTATTTCATGTATTGCTGACATTCGCACTTCGATGGCGACAAAATGTCTTACAAAAATTGACGTTGCAAACTGCTTACTAGTTAAAGGCGAGCGTAGTGTTACTTAGAAATTAAAACCTAGTCATCAAAATGCACTCGGCCAGCGTATCTCCTACAAAATCTGGTATCCTGCTCCAAAATGACCTTTCACTTGACGAGCATTATAATAATAATAACAATAATACCTTTTTATGGCGCCCTCAGAGAACTCAATCTCTTTCTAGGGCACTTTAAATTTGCTGCAAAAGAAGCATGATCGAATGGTTAGTGGTAGCATGCTCAATAGCATCAAGCATAATACATTTAGAGGTGACATGCAGCACAGGGTCAGCATGCAAATATGTTAGTGGCAGCATGCTCGGCGCCATCACGAATAAGCACTCAAAGGACGAGTCACATGGACCCACTAAATGCTGTGATAAATAGATGGGTTCTCGCTTCTTTTTTAAATGTGGTCAAGTCGCGGGTTGTCAAGACGCCAGTCGGAAGCTAGTTCGAAGCTTTGGGAGCATACGAACTGAAGTCGCAGTCTCCAAAGGATTTGAGGTTCGTACGAGGTATAGGTAAACGATAATATTTCTAAAATTGGATGCTTCGCCTGGTGAGGGAGCAGTTCTGATAGGTAGGCTTGAGCCAAAGAATGACGGGACCTTAAAGTGAGCGGCAGCACCTTGATGTCGATGCGCTGCTTGATAGAGAGCCAGTGCAGGCCGGTGAGAAGTGGCGTGACGTGGAGCTCGCTTCCACAATTCTTGCGCAACGACAACTACTCTCCTGCTGCCGACTGTGGCTCATCCTTTTCGGTGGTCCTGAGCTGCTACTTTCATGCTACTCACTACCTCAACTGCTCTCCTGACTCAGCTATGCTTCTCACTTTCTCTTTGTTGCGTGAGACAAAGTCTGTTGGCTACCGAATGCGTACCGAAAGCCGCTTAGGCTGTGCGTGCGCTATACAAAACTCTCCTGCTGTAACACCCACATGATCTTTATGACTTTGTGGAGTTACAGACGGAGATACGTTACATTACGTAGCAACGGTGATGCTCCCGATAGGATAGCCTAGCTTCAAAGCTTTGCATCAAATACAAATGTCTGATTGCATATGCTGGTAGACCAGCAAGCAGTGAGTTATAGAAGTCGCGAAGGGATATCACAAATGCATGAATAAATTCAGACGTAGTATCCCTTTCTAAGCAAGCCCAAATTTTAGCAATGTCATTGTGTAGCTGAAAGTAGCTGACTTGACTGTGGAGCTGATGTGATCGTCTAGTGAAAGGTGACTGTGGAGCTGATGTGGTTTGTCTAATGAAAGGTCACTTTGGAACAGGACACTTGGATTTCGTGCAAATTCACTGGCACTCTAAATCGAAGTCTTCGTAATTTTAGCAATGTAACAGAAAGCTAGTTTAATTGGGCTTGTTGATCTAGGAAATCACATCTAAGCTCTGGTCCTTGCACTTGTGACTTTTGGTCTAGATTTCTGTAGAAAACTACTCTTAGGTCTCTAGGTCTGCGAAATCGTCGCGACTGCGAAATAAGGCGACAACAGCAGCTGATGCAGAAATCAGCTGGACTTGTCTGTCGCGAACCTCGCAGTGGCCATATTGCACAAGTGCTGCGCTGGCTTCCCATCAAGCAGCTCCTCATTGACCAAAATTTTGTCCCTCACTAATAGGTCTCTTAATTCTCTTGATCTAGCCAATCAGAATAACTTTCGTATCGGCGTCGTACCACCCGCTCCTCTGAATCAAGAGGTTTAGCCATGCCTCTAATCAATCTCAAATCCATTGGAGACCGTGCATTAAGTTCTTATAGCCTCAAAGCTTGGAACTCACTCTTGACTGACGTAAAGACATCCCCGACTACGATTCATTTAAAAGAAGCTAAAAACCTACCTTTTCCTCAAAGCATTTTCTCAATCCCTATGAATCGTCCAGTGCGTGCATATGTGTACTGATACTGTAGGAGTTTGGGCGCCCACAATACTGCGAATGCTATCACTGAAAATTTGACAGGCTACCTTCGCAGAATATGTAGAATACCTAGAAAGACACTTTATTGAATAGCTGGACATGTTTGTAGCCACCGTTTTTATAGCCGAGAGACAAACTGAAATATCTGCTTGAGATCGGCGGTTGGCTCCGTTCGCCTCCTGCTGCTCTTTGACAAGAACGAGACCGCAGGCTATGTTACAGCTGCAAACGTCCAGCTTAAGATTGCAATACACACAGCTCCCGACAAGTCAAGGCCAGCTGTTTCAATAGACTTACTTTACGAACAGTTCACTGCCTGAGGACTCACTTCGCCGAGTCGTTGTAGTTCCGTCACGATAGCCAACGCTGCGCCATCTTGCTGCGTGACGGACTTTCTCGCTTTAATTAGTAGGAAAACAGCGATAGAAGGGCCGTTTGAAGCTTTCGCTCCCGCTTGCAGCAGGCAATACAGAATCACTTGCGCACGATCCGAACCTTAGCTTTGACGTGCGGGCACTTCCCTCCCACGCCGGGGGGGGGGGGGGGGGAGGAGGGGGCTTAGACCGATTGGCCAATACTCGCAGCGTCCGCATGATGAATAGACACCGACGCTAGTGGAAAACATAGTTCGTGGTCGATTAGGACCGACAACCAAGTGTTTCGCTACCATCTTCGCTAGATAAGGAGCCGCGCAGACCTATTTCGCAGCGTCGTCGTCGGCGCTCGAACGGAGAGGCGCCGCTACAGGAGGACACTGTACTGGCGCCTGAGACGAGTCCGCCGCCAGGCCTGCGCCCGAACAGCCGCCGCGCTGCGCGCTGCGCGTCTTCAGAATGCACGCCGCGTGGCAGAGCAGCCGCCGAACCTGCGGCGGCTCGACCGGTCGCCTGCGCTTCGGCGCTCGCGTGCGGCCGCGAGCTGGCGGCCAGAGGCCCCGGGCCTGGCTGGTGTAGCGGAAGCGACGTTGCCATCAGCCGAGGCGGCGGGCGAGTCTTAAAGTGAAGCAACAACGTCGAGCCTCGGAACGAACCGAAAGCCAGTCGCTCTCAGCCAGCGTCACCGCCCTTTGGGCGCGCGGATCGCACCGGCTACGGACGCGCCTAGTGGGCCTCACGATTATAGCTCCCGCGCGTGACGCAGCGCGCCTAGCGGCTGCCGGAATTCACAGCCGCCGAGACCGAGGGCAAGATTGTCACTTCGAAGAACGGCTAGCGAGTGGCAGGGGCAGCGCCAATGCACTGAGGTGTGCAGACGATAGCGGGACGCGACGGCAATCAATATTACCTGATATCATAATACCGGGTATTAATATAATTATATAATATATTATATATAATATATAATCAATATTGCCCCTGCCTACCTGAGAAATATGTCGACGTGCTTTCGCAAACGCCCAGCCTCACGTTTCACTCAAGCAGCGCGAACGCAAACACTACCGCTCGCTGAAAAGCTGGCGGGAAACTGGGGAATTCTCACGTGACTAGTCCGTCAACGAGAGCAAAGCCTTGGATTACGCGACGCATCCGGTGCCTCATTTCCTGCTTCTATTTCAAGAACCATTAACAATCTCAAGGACTACCATAACGCGGGACCAACTTAAATGGTGGCGTTTTGAAACGTCTCGCTGGGAACGGCAGCCGTTTTCGTCACCAGCTGTGGCTACTGCCACCGCAGCGGCGCGTGACGACTCGACATGGCTAAGCTCACCACACTTGCGTCATGAAAACGAATCCTAGGGAGCCTATGCCCTGTGTCATTTAGTAACTCTCAGCGGACGAAGGAACGGATGGTTCGCACGTAGAAGGGTGAGGCTGCTTGCAGGTCGGGAAAACGTTCGCTAGCCGAAGACTGGCGGTGCGCTGATGACTTGTGGCGGATGAAATGGAGTTGCCAGCTAAAAAAAATCTGACAACTTATGGCTGACAATCGTTTTTCGCGAACATGCGATAATCTACGGCTTAGGCCGCATTTGAGCCGGAGCCATGAGATGGGCAAGTGGCTGTGATTTCAGACTTGGCCATGGCACTGGGGTTGATTTGAGCATTAGGCCGCGAAGCCGCTGGTCTACGCCATGGCCGCTGCGGAACGCCAGTAATCGTACGTTGCTGTGAAATAGACTTGTCTGCGTTGTGGATACGGACTTATTATGTAAACCTATGAGCACTCTTTATCGCCGCCATCTTTCTGCTGCTGTCGGCATGCATACCCGCGTGCATTGGTGCAGCACCTACAAGTTGCTAGCCAAGCTACAAGGTTCAGGCGTCACCAGTATCCGTCGCGTTGGCTGAGACTAGAACCTCTGAGAGTGTTGCGTTTTTGCTTCTCAGTTCTGCCCGGAAGTCACACGCCGCCTTTATAACCGCAGGGTCCGCGCCGAGCGTGCCCAGCCCTGGGAAAGCCGACGTACAAATTAACTGCCCTTTCGATTTGCCACTACAGCCGGTTGAGAAGATCGATGTTCACGCTTCAGAGCTTACGGATGAGAGGAGTGGCACTATGCAGGCCAGCTCCGCCTCCTTATTGGCAGTGGACGTTCTTTTGACGTGTACGGCGCATGAGTGGCGGAGTGATGCTGCGCGGCACACGTCGTGGTCGATATGTAGCTGAGCTCCACACGGCACGGACGATGCATGCCGGAAAAATTCAGTCGACAGCGGCGCTCGACCGACAAAGGCAGCAAGAGAGACGGAGACTGAGAGACGGAGACCGAGAGACGGAGACTGAGAGCAAGAGAGAAAATGAGAGTGATATACGTGAGAGACGAAGCCCGAGAGAGAGAGAGAGAGAGAGAGAGAGAGAGAGAGAGAGAGAGAACAAATTGTCCTCAGCCCTGCATATCAAACAATGGCAGCAATGACTCGGTAGTTGCATCAGTCCTGTTATCAACTCTGCTTCTACGTCCGGTCAGAAAATACAGGGCTCGCAACAGTGCTAGCCTCAGCCAAACCATGACGGATGCTGGTAAATCCTGAACCTTGTAGGATGGCTAGCTACTTGTCGTACTGCGCCAATGCATTCAGGTATGCTGGCAGTAGCAGGAAAGCGGCAGCAATGAATACCTTAGCATATTAAGTTCGTATCCACAATGTCGACAAGTCTATTAGACAGCAGCGGACGATTACAAGCGTTCAACAGCGGCTATGGCGTACATCAACGGCTCTCTGTCCCAGAGCTCAAATACCAACGCCAAGTCCGGAATGGCAGTTGACTGCCTATCTAATGGTGCCTGCTTTTATGCACCTTCAGCCATAAATCATCGCATAATTAAAATATTGCGAATACTGATTATCAGCCACAATCTGGCTAGCTTAGCTGGCGCCGCCGCCGCCTCAGCCCAGTGCATCGAGGCTAGCCTGCAGTGCAGCGCTAGCTGTGTCGCCAGCTGCGGCTCGGCTATCGGAGACGCGAGTTTTGCAGACAAAAGTCAATGAGAGATCTAAGCGGCGCGAGTCATCGTCGGCCGTCGTTCGACGCGCAGGCTGCGGCAGGCTGCACGACGTCGAGCCCTGAGACGCTGCGGGTGCCATTTCGAGAAGCAGCGCCCAGGTCAGCGGCTCTCGATGAGCCGGGAGGACCAGCGATGAGCCGTCGGAGGTCTCTCATCAGCGTTGGCAGCCGCTCTTACGGCTGCGAACGCTTACGAAGACGCCGCCGCCGCCGTCGCCCACGTTTCGGCCGCCGCTGTCGCTATTGGCGACGAGTCAGTACGACGGACAGTGGCTTTAGCTCTAAATCTGACCCGTCTCCCGCTCGGCGGCAGAAGCTTGGCGCCGCGAGCTTAGGCGATGCCGGGAATAAATAGCGCGTCTGCGAATATTGACCATCGAACGCCCCTGCGATCGGCTGAGCGCATGGCGAGAAAGCTCGCCATGTTGAAAAAGTTTTTCATCACCCTGATGCACTGGATGCCGACTGTGCGGCACGAGCCTCACGATAGCTTCTCTCGCCCCGGGCTTTGCAGGCTTAAGGTTGCTCGAGAGAAAGGTTCCGTGCAGCACGTCATTTCCATCAGAATGGCTTGCATGCAGAGTGCGTTTTCAGAATTATTTATATAATTTATTAAGAATATTTTATCATTCGACGAATCTGAATGCTGTGCATTAACCAGGTGGTCTCTTTCAGGCAGTACTCTCGGGGACTCAGTTGCGAACTTCCGGAGGGAAAGCGAACACAGCTTCCGATTTCAAGATGGCTTCGCCAGCCAGGACTGCGAACTTGGCGAGAGCGGGTGGCTCTCATAGGCAGGAAGGCAGGAAGGCAGGCAGGCTTCGCTATCTGGCAGCCAGCTACACGAAACGCCGATCGCGAACGGCCTGACCGATGGCGTCGTCGCTTTCGCCGAAAGCGAAAGCGAAAAGCGAAAAGCGCTGGTCGCTTTCTGCTGGTCGAAAGCGAAAAGCGAAAAGCGCTGGTCGCTTTCTGCTGGTTTTCGCTTTCGCTTCGCGGCCTTCGAAACAGCCGCGCCTGCGCCGCCCTCGAAGGCGCGGTCCGGCTCGACGTCCGGACCGCGTCAGGCGAGCGACTAGGCGCGGCCAGCCGTCTGTAGGCTCCACCGGTGCACCGGAAGTGCTCTGATGGGGCGACCCGGAATCCGGTTGGCGTCTGATTGGCCGATCGGAGAGCCGAGGCTGGTCATCCGGCGCATCCGGTCTCTCGGCTCTTGGAGAGGAGGCGGCGGTGGCGGCCGGTTACCGTTTCGGGATGCGATATCAGCTTACGGGGCAAGTTGCTCGCACTTCACGGCCCAGGTCGTGGGCTCGAGCATTGCAGGCAATCATTTATTGTTCACTGCAAGCGGTGGTTGTAGCGTTAAAGCTGGGTAGGCACGGTTAGCCTTGCTCCCTACCTACTCCAGTCCTACTTCGGTCTTCTTTTTTTTTCCCAGGAGGCGTGCACTTTCAGTCTTACTCTCGGTCTCTCTTCCTAATCGCTCCGAACACCAATATTCGTGGGAAAATTGCCTTTGTTAGGGAGAAAGGGAAATGGCCCTCTTCGATGCATCTCCCCTGGCGAACTTTAGCTTTTCACAATTGCTTTTATAGCCCGCCGCCGCCATTACACTATCTGATTGTTGTGTGACTTGCTCGCAGATTCCCGTACGCAGGAACTCTAGCGAAACACTCTTCGACAATTTCTCCGGTCACGTCGTCCGCCACATTTGTCAACACACCTATTTAGGACAGCACTTAGTGGGTCCCCATGATTTGTCCTTCATGTGCTAATGCGTGCTGACGCTGTGCATGCTGCCACTAACCACATTTGCATGCTGACCCTGTGCATGTCACCCGCAACCATGTTATTCATGTTGTTTATCAAGCATGATATTACTCACCATTCAATCGCATTTCCCTTTGCAGCAACTGCAAAGCGCCTAGAAAGAGATTGAGTTCTCTGAGGGCGCTTTAACTAGTGCATTATTATTATTATTATTAAAGCGAGGAATAAGGCATGCCCTTGACGGTGCCTACGATTGGTCGTTCGCTAACTCTTGCCTGACGTGGCCTGAAGTGAAGTTCTTGGCCAAGAGGTAGAGCGCGTTTGGCTGCCGAGTCTTCGTTAAGTGTTTTCTAAGGAATTTCGGACTGGCTCCCTCCCAGTATTGGGCGTGTTTACGCTGACGACGGCAGGAAGTTGGCAGGAAGCAGATGGGGAGTTGGTAGGAAGCAAGACCCGCCTTGTCAACCCGGTCTACGGCTGTCCTTCTGTCAGTTTATAAAATGTGCTGCTTGAATAGCTAAACTGTCATTTTGCGGCACTTTCGCCGCCGCCGCCGCCGCCGCCTACGCTAGGCTGGTCGACAGGAGATGGCGTGCACTCCGACCGCCCGGCTTCCCCGGTCGCGAGGCCGAGATTGGGTCGAGGTCGCAGAAGCTGCTCCAATCTGGTTTATTTATACAGTGAAGACTTGACAAGCGCTCGTGGAAGGGCGACCGGCGGCGGCGGCGAGACGCAGTCGCCGCCGCCGCCGCCGGTCGCCGCAGCCGCGAAGCGAGCGTATATGAATGACCGCCAGAGAGCGAGCCTCCTGGCGTGTGTCGGCTTGGCGAGTAAAAAAAAGGGTTGGGGTCAGGAAAGACTTGGCGAAGGAATATTTTGGCAACTCGCGCGAAACGTGAGCACAGTCAGGTTGAGCGGACGAAAGTCAGATTGAGCCGATGACGGAAAGTCAGGTTGAGCCGACGCCGCTATTTCTGGCGACTCTCGGCTGCCGGCAAGAACGGCAGCTGCAGGGCGGCCGGTCGGAACCGTCCGTTCCTCGTCGCCTGGTCACGTGGACAGAAACGTCAATCGTTCTGCCAATCGTTCCGCCGCCAGAGCCGTCAGATCCGAAGGAAACTTGCGTCCGGAAGTAAGGATGCGCCGGCGCTGTCGCTCGCGAGCTCGCGGCCGCCGAAGCAGCCGTGCTGCCGCCGTCGAGCCAAGTCCCGGGAGCGGGGCGGGGGAGCTTCGGCCGCCGTCAGGTGGAGCTCCACAGCGGCACAGCAGGCTGCCGGCCTTGCGTGCGACGCCGATGAGGGGCGAGCTTTTGCTTGTCGCGTCGAACGCCGCCGCCGCCGCCGTCGCTGTCATCGATCAGCCTGGCGGGCGGCTCGATCGCGACCAGCAGCGGCGGCAGCAGGCCGTCCTCGGGTCGGTCACCCGAAGCCGACCGGTCTAGGGCGTCCGGTCGCGCTCGGCGCTCGCTCTTGCGACGTCCGGCTTCCGCCGCCGCCGCCGCTGCAGCACCTCCTTTCTGCCTCCTACGTGTGATGAGCGGCGGTGGCGGCGGCAGTTGCTGACGCGAGAGATAGAGCGACCAGCGAGCTGACAGCCCCGCGTTCGCATCGGCCGGAGCGTGCGACGACGACGGCGCCGCCGCGTCCGGGTTGCCGCCGCCGCCGCCGGCGCTGAGCAGGCTCTTCGGCAGGAATTGCGACATAGTGTGGCGCCAGCGTGTCTTGAAGCCGAGGCGGGGCAAGCCGTGGCGGTCTAGCGCGATGTACCAGCGTCGAAGTCCGCTCAGCTTGTCTCGCGTCGCGTACTTGGCGCTGTGGTACGTGTTGTAGTAGTTTTCGAGCACCATTTCGCGGAACTCGCACTCGTCCGTCTTGCTGGGCTGCGAACGAGCGAGCGAAGCAGAGTAAGTATAAAGCAGCCAGTTCAGCAGTCACTTGTCTGGTGGCAGAAGAAGCCAGCGCCCGAGCTCTCGGCGGGAAACGAAGAATGGCCCGCCGCTGCAGTGCTTGAGCCCGCGACTTGGCTCGCGCAGCAGCGTGCGCCATGCTGCGGCGGCGGCGACGGCGACGGCGGCTGCGGCGGCTGCTCGAGCGCGTCGTTCGCGCTCGCCTCTCGTCTGCTCGCTTACGCTGCTGTATAGCTGTCCGTCGGAGTTCATGCAGAGCCAGCGGTTCGCCTCCTCGCCCCTGATGGCGATCTTGGCGCCGGAATCGATGTCTTCGCCGCTGCGCCACAGATTGGTGAAAACGGAGGCCACGGCGTAGAGCTGAAGGACGCCTGCAGCGATGGCGACGGGAGCAGGTTGAAGCGAGCGCGAGAGCGAGGCGTCCGCCCAATGCGCGCGCATCCGCCCCCGACTGTTCGGACTCAGCAGCAGCAGCAGCAGCAGCAGCAGCAGCAGCAGCAGCAGCAGCAGCAGCAGCAGCAGCAGCAGCAGCAGCAGCAGCAGCGACAGGCAGCGCTAGTCAGCAGCCGCGGCCATTGTCGGGCGTGCGCTTCTACCATTATCGCGCAGCCGGCCAGTCTGCACCAGCCGCTGCGGCCGAGAGGAAACCTTTCGGCCCTGCGCAGCAGCAGGCCCTCGCGCGGCATCGCCCTTAAATCGTTTCCTCCCCACGCCCGCGAGCGCTAGCGACGGGAAAAAGTCGCGCGAGCGCGCTCGCCTCTTGAAGTCCCGTGTCCGCCTTCGCTCGGCAAAGACAATGGCTAATGAGAAAATAATTACTCGCCGGTCGATGCGTAATTACCTCATTTACTCCTAATTAGACGCGACTCGCCGTCCGTCACACTAGGGCGTTCGCTATGCAAACAAACAAACGACGCTTAATTGGCCTTAATTACTTGGCTAAACGAAGGCCGGTTAATGCGAGTTCGCATACCTGGCCAGGATTGTGGCTTCGACACAGAAAAGCGGCAAAGAAGTGCGGATGCAACTAGGGGAACCTGTCACCTAGGAATTCTTTGGTGCTTGCCCGCCGGCTAGACGGAGTGCGCTCGATCGTCGCCTTGCGTTGGCCGGCGGCGGCGGCGGCGGGGCGCTGAGCGACGGCTGGGTCGGCTCCGCGCTGCCGCTGCGAGCGTGCGGTGGCAGAAAAGCGGCACCGGTAGCGGTGCCGATGCGAGCGGGCGCAGCGCCGGCCGCGCTCGCGGCACGGGAGCCGGAAAAGCAGCGGGCCGGAGGCAGGCGGTGGCGCGGCTCGGCCGTCGGGAAAGAAGGTTCGCGACGCGCGCGCGCGAGTCGCTGCTCTTCCGCTGCTTTGCGCGGGCCGCGAGCGCGCGCGCCGCAGCGATTGAGAGCGAGTCACCTCGAGCCTAAAAGATGGACGTTTTGAATGGGACCGGAAAGCGCCGCACGGCCACTGCGAAGCAGTTCGGCCGTCACGTCGTTGTTCCGCGACGAAGCGAACCGCTGAGAGCGTCGAGCGAGCGCGGGGCGCTGCTAATCGAGCCGTGCGAGTTGTGGCGTCGCGCGGCCTACTCTGGTCGACATAAAAGGTGAAAGGTCAGGCCCAAAATCTCGGTCCGACCTTGAGAGAGTCCGCGATGAATCTCGGGCAAAGGAATTTGGCAGCGGTATAGTTTTGTCCGACTGACAATTGCCAAGGCGCGGGCTATTTGCAGCAAATGTAAAGCGCCTAGAGAGAGAGATTGAGTTCTCTGAGGGCGCTTTATCAAGTGCATTATTATTATTATTATTATTATTTACTATCCGCGCCTTCGGTGAGTCCTTGTCACGAATTCCGCGCGTTAGATCATTATGCAGCAGAAGCAGCAGATCCGACGGAGATTTTCGCTTCGACTCGCGCCGCTAGCGCTGGTCTAATTCGTACTTGATTTTAAATTTTTACGGTGAAAATAGCTAGCCGAATGCTCGCCAGGTTTTCAAGACTGGTTGCGACGACGCAAGTATTTCGCGATTGCCTTCGACCCGCAGAGAGCGGACTGGCGAAATAGTCTTGGCGGCTTACCGTATTGTCCATGGCTACCGTTGACAGTGCCGTCCGGCCAGATCTGCAGATTGTAGCCCGTCCTGCAGTAGAGCATTCGGCGCCTGTAGAAATTATACGGGGCGATGCTCCTCTCTGGGCGACTCGCCGGAAGCAGCGCGGCCAGCTGCGCGGCGGCGCTCGACGTCGCTCCCAAGTCGTAGCCGACTGCGGCGGCGGCGGCGGCGACGAACGACGAGCTTCCGCCGATTTGTACGCCGCTCATTCTCTCGTTGGACGACGGGCGCGGTGAGTTAGCGAGCGAAGGACCGTCGCGCGTTCTACTTATACCGTCTTTCGCGCGTGCAAAACAATGGCAGTATCGATGTTTTCCGGCAGCCAATCGGAACCGGTGTCTGCGTCGCGCGCGCGCTAGCTTTTTTCCCCCGACGCGGCAGCGAGCGGCCGGAGCGTTTCGCACGCACGCGCGCTCCCGCATTCCTTCGAGCTCCTCCTGTGCGAGCTGGTGCGAGCTGGCAGCACGCGCGCTGCTCGCGGCGCGCTGCCATCTCCGCGCAGAAGAAGCCCCTGGCGAGTACGAGTCAGCGAGTTGGCCAGTCGTCGACGGAGCGATTCTTCTCGCCGGCGAGAGAGCTTGCGTTTTCAATAAAAAACAATCGACGTTAAGCGATTTATCCTATATTCGTGGCAATCGTCTGCTGCGTTCAAAGTAGCCGTTGATTCAGACGTAGGCCTCGCTGTAATTCTTCCGGCGCAGCAAAAAGTTGAACACCTTCGCACCTCTGCTAGAGACGACGACCTGGGAGCGTCCGGGGGGGGGGGGCCCGGTGAACTTTGGGGTGGAGAGGATTTCCGGTGCAGTCCGGCGGAGCGACAGCTTGAACCCACCTCTCGCGCTCGACTGCGTCGCTGCCCGGAGGTAGGGTAGATGAGCACGGCTTCCGGCTACGAATGTCAGCCGTAACCCAGATCGACGCTCTGTGCGCTCTGAAGCGGAGGAGTTTCGAGGCACAGGGTTCGGGTGGAGTCGTCACAACCGCATCGGAAAGAGTCTCACCGGAGAATTGCAGCCAGCCTAAAGCTAAAAGTTATCGGATCCACGGCCATGGCGACCGCCGTTTCACTTCCCGGCCACCGACTTCAAACGCGCCGCCGCCGGCTAATTGGGCTTGCCGCGCGATAATGATTCCTTTATCTTAGAAGAATGACGGAATGTCACGGCTGTCGGCATCCGCTGGCTCGAGCGAGTCATGCAGTTGTCGCATCGCACCGCAGTGTGCCCCGCGTTAACCGTGCTTCGCTTCTTAGCGCGGCCGTTCTGCCCGCTGCCCGACCGAGGACGCTCACCCAAGCGTGGGACTGGGGGAATTAGCATGATGAGCGAGGTGAACGGGAAACGCGCCTCGTTCTCTTTCACTCTCCCCATCTCTCTCCTTCGCTCTCTCTTCCTCCCTCTCTCTCTCTCACTCCCGAGCGCTTCGCCTCGGGTCATGGAGTCATGAGTATACGTGGGCGTCCGCCATTCCACCATTGCGGCGTTAGCTCGTCTTGAGCAAGTTCTAGGGCGCATGCGTCAACCGCTGATAGCCGGTTGGCTCTAAAGTCCTCCTCGCGCGGAGCGCTAGCGAAATCTTGAGCCGCCGATTCCGAGGTGCCATCACCGTTGGCGGAAGCGCTTTATTGAGTCGAGCGATTGCCGCAGAGTCAACAGCTCCGAGCTCGCTCGCTGTGCGCCGCGAAATAGCTTTCTAGCTTAACTGTCCGCCATTTTTCTCGAGCTCGCTGGCACCTGCCGTCACGCATTCTTTCTCGCCGCTGCCTCCCGCAAGAACGAGAGACTCGTATCTCCGCCGCCGCTATGTCGAACCAGCTAGAGCTCGGCCGTCGCCGCCGTCGGAAGTGGACAGCCGGCGGGGTTGGGGATGAGGCTGACGCGCGTCGGAAGGTCCGGTCCCTATAACCCACGAACTAGTATCGCGGTCGCAACCCGTCGTCGAAAGATTATCCAGCTGCAGGAGGCTCTTCCGCTGCAAAGCAGCCGGCGGCGAAGCAAGATGGCGCGCCGCGCCCTCGCGCTCGCCCGACGCGAGCTGGGGGAGGTGGGGGGGGGGGGGGGGGGGGCTCGCTCGTCGAACGCGAGCCGCATGCGTTCGCTCGAGACGCTTTGAGCGGTAAAAAAAAAATTACAATTCATTTCTATGGCGCCCTAAGAGAACTTCCGCTCTATTCAGGCGCTTCGCATATGCCACGGGGCTCGAGCCCACGAACTCGGCCAGACCTCTTGGTAGGGGAGAGGCCAAACGAGCACCGCAGAGGCCAAACCACTCCCGCTGCGGCCCAGCGCCTGAAAAGCGAGGCGCGCGTTGACGCGTCGGCGCTGAAGCTGCTGCCGACGCTGCTGCTTGCGTCTTGAGATGCCTGCTCGGCGGTGCATCTTTCGGACGGTTCGTCACCAGAGGGCGCCACCGGGTATAGGATAATTGCGAGGTTCTTCCTTCGGCGCCCTAGCGCCAGTTCAAAGTCGGTATCTTGCGGTTACCATCCCGCTTAAGGATTGCGGCAAAATTTAACGTTCTAGGTCAGCTCGTTGGCTGCCAAAGCAAGGTGCTAGCTTTCATCGTCAGCCATTCTCACGCTACACTACCGATCGATCTGAAAAACCGCATAAGAGCGGCCGCAGCACCCGCGAAGAGAAATAAAATAGCAGAGACCGAGGTGATAGACTCAGCTACGCCTTTCGGAGGCAGCTGGTGAATCCAGCAGCGACTCGTTCTGCCTGCTGTACCGCAAAGGGTTGACTGAATGCTCAATAGAAAGCGACGGATTGCGATCCTCTTGTTTCAATCAAGCGGAGAAAAGAAGACGGAGAGAAGATAGAGACACCTTTTCAGGTTACAGCAGACGTGGAACAGGAGACGTAGAACTTTTCAAGTTACCTTGGCCTTGACCACGGACTTATGCTTATTCATTGCGATTTCATGCTTGAATACGTGTCTCATACTTCCACTCTCGGCTACCGAACCCAGCTAACGTTTTCCCCTAGGTCTCAGACCAGGAGTTAAGGTGCTCGCTCAGATTCAGGTCGGGGGTTCGAGTCCTGCAGCGGGCGATTCTTCATCTCGCCAGCTGCATGCGGTGGTGATAGTCGTGAAGGCTCTTCTGCCGTTATATAAATGAGGCTACTAAATCAGCTAAGCGTTTTTCTTGTGTCCATTGTAGAATTTTCCGAGCATCAACATTCTACCAAGCTTCGACGACGGAAACTGATACAGCCAAGACTGGTTTAAAGCAAATCTGTTTGTCGTTCGATGTAGCTCGTAGGAAATTGCCGGCCGATGGACGTCTAAATGCTTGCCGCTCATGCCCACCATCCAGTCGGCGTGCTCCGCCGGCCTTCCGGGCCCGCCGCTTCATTAGCGGGAACTTCACCAAGGGAACCAATTGTGACGTCACTTGTGACGCTTTCTGGCTCTTAGCGATTCGACTAGATCGTGTGTGCCTAATATCGTTTCGCTAGTGTCGCTCAAATGCATTCACAGCGGCTGTTTCCTCTTCCATCGTCCGTGAATTGGAAATCTGTTCTGAGGCCAGTCATAGCGAGAGAGGGGTCGAGGCCAGTAGTAACATAAGAGGGGTCAATGGTCAAGGTTCGCCCCAGCATTTCCTGTGAGCGGTCGGTCGATCCGTCTAGCACAACCTCTTACTTCAGCAATTCTGCGAATCACTCCGGTGTTCATAAGGCCTTTTATAACCCCGGTTGTGACTCTTTAAGATACTCTACGGAATACGCATTCAAGGTATAATATACCTCTGATAATGCGGGACAAGATTTTTGAAGACGCCCTCGACCTGTTTGCTTTGACCGAGACCGGGCTGGAATCGACTAACTGCACGATCGTATCTATTATTCCGCATGTACAGAGCTTTTGTAACACGGAGTTGTACAATAAAGGGTGTAGTAATACAGCCACCTAAATCAGCTATACATGTTTACTGCAAAATTTCATATAAAATGTACTCCAAAGCTGTTGCACCCAGCCACGTGTAGGCTGATTGGCTGAGCAGATGACCCGCGCTTCGCAGGTCACCAGCTCCAGTAGTGCCAGGACAAATAGTTTGAATAAATGAACGACACATATCGACAGAAATAGCGCTCCCACGGCGAGAACGATAATTTTCAAAGGATTAACGTGATTGTATCGAACAACGTGTATTATACATGTATGCACTGTAAAATACTTGACCGCATCAGAAATATCGTGTTACATACTCGGAGAAAAATAAAAACTGGTAGAACAGCTGTCATTTTACGCTTCTCCCTCAGTTTTAAACCATTTGCAGTCCCAAGACCAAGATGTTTTTCTAATCTCTCGCTTCCAGTCCATCCAACTGAAAGTCACGCTGGTTTGGCCAAGTGGTTGAAGTGCTCACCCCGACCCAGATCAAATTGACTGTATCTAATGACTGAGGTCGTGGGCTCAATCCACGCGGCATATGTGAAGCGGCCGAGTAGAGACAAAGTTCCCGTAAGGCGCTAAATAAATGAGTTGTATTTATTTATGTTTAGTAGCTGCAGCAATTTATTGTCCCAAGGTACCAAGTCTTCCTTTATCTAAGATTTTTCTGATCTCACATTTATTTTGAGTGTTAGGCATCGTCCCATCTTTTTTCTTGGTGATTTAAGCATACATTTCAATCACTCAGTTGACCTCTGAAGTGCCAATTTTGTAAGCTGACAGATTATAATTCTCTGGTGGCTCATTTGCATTAACCCATCCACAACAATACTCAGTGGTCACAAAGCCAATCAGATATTCTCCCGCAAATGTATGCTCTAAATTTCTATCCCGACCAATGGCGCACATCTAACTTTGAGCGAATTTCATGTAGTCTACAGTTATGCTCTCTTTGCTATCGAAAATCACATGCGTATCGCGAAACTTTAAAACCCTTAAAACTGAAGCTGTCCCTACGAAAATATCTTCGAGTTGCTGCTCCCTCTACCATCCTACCTTTACTCATTGGTCGAATACTATAACTCTATATAGCAGACGTTCTGGACGAATTTTACCAAGTTTTAAGAGTTTCCCTCAAACTAAGCACCCGCCCAGATGGCCAATGGTTTAGTGTAAAAATTTAAAAAAGCTAGTACAACAAAGGGTAAGCTTGAGAATGCGTACTAAAAATCGAGACTAACTGACCACTAACTCCAGAAAGTCGAGGACTATTGTAAATCATGCAATACCATTCTTAGCTTAGCTAAGGTCAGATGTTAGTGCATCTGTGAAACTTTTTAGAACCACATAGTCACATAATCCAAAAGGGTTAATGTCAACAGTCAACCGTTCCTTAACCGCTCCCACGTCAGCACCCTACTTAGTTTTCCTTGTGGCGATCGTGCACGCTGCTGCTTTAGCTTCTCGTGCGAGCCAAACATACAGGATCTCAGAGAGTTAATCCCCGAGACGAACAATTCCCATTGAACTCTACTCTCTCAAGAGAATCCACGCCAGATGGATCCCCTGCATCGAATTCTTTACGGTATTTCAATGCCGCCTTCAATCCTACTAAAAGTCACCTCGTATTGAACTTCATGACTTCATGTACCAGTCTAAAAAGACTACGGGCCATCCAGACCCTAAACCCACAGCTCTCCTCCCGAGATTCATCAGTTTGCTGCTGCCATGCCCAACATAAATTATAAATATGTCCTTAGCCTTAAGTCTTATCCCTGCAACTTTCAAAGACGCGTTGTTATGAAACTCCTTTAGTAGGCAACACTAAACTAGAAGAACCTACATAACCTCCGTCCAGTCTCCCTACTGCCATTCGCATAAAACACATTGAAGCGTGTACTGGCAGATCAGCTGAACGGGCATATAACAACTTCAACAGTGGCAAGGTAAGACTGATTCAGGTTTTTCAGCTAATCACTCCGCAGAGTCAACATTTTTCTGGCATTTAACGACCTCCCATGGAATGCAGACTTAGGTAAAGTCCGTCTGCTTGTTTTGCTGGATCCTTCGGCTAAGAGCATTTGATGCGACGGATAACCCTGCCCTTTTTCGGTTTCGCTTTCGTTTCGCCTGCGCATCAATGAAACTGACATAACTTAGGTATTATCTCAGTGCAGGATTCCAGAGCGTAGATGTCAACGGGTAGCTGTCATTCAAGGAGTTTCTAGAGTACAGTGTACCCCAGGGACCGTTGCTTGGCCCACTTCTTTTCACAATTTATACTCTCTCTGTATCTGTAATGATGATAATAATAATAAGGCACTTGATACAGCGCCCTCAGAGAACTCAATCACTTTCTAGGCGCTTTGCAGTAGCTGCAAAGGGAAACGCGATTGAATGGTGAGTAATATCATGCTTGATAAACAACATGAATAACATGGTTAGGGGTGACATGCACAATGCCAGCATGCAAGTGTGGTTAGTGGCAGCATGCACAGTGTCAGCACGCATAAGCACATCAAGGACGAATCACAGTGACCCACTATATGCTGTCCTAAATAGGTGTGTTTTTAAGTTCTTTTTAAATGTGGTCAAGTCAGGGGACGTTCTGACGCAAGTCGGGAGGGAGTTTCAGGCTTTGGGAGCATACGAACTAAATGCACGGTCTCCAAAGGATTTGAGGTTTATACGAGGTATTGGTAAACTGTTGGATTCCGAAAAGCGGGTGGTACGATGCTTGGCCTGGCGGGGTAGTAGATCTGAGAGATAGGCTGGAGCCAAAGGATGAAGTGATCTAAAATTTAATTTAATTTAGGACAGCATTTAGTGGGTCCCCGTGATTCGTCCTTGATGTGCTTATGCGTGCTGACACTGTGCATGCTGCCACTAACCATATTTGCATGCTGACCCTGTGCATGTCACCCCTAACCATATTATTCATTTCGTTTGTTTTTCAAGCATGATTTTACTTACCATTCCATTGTATTTCACTTTACAGCAAATGTAAAGCGCCTAGAGAGAGATTAAGTTCTCTGAGGGCGTTTTATCAAGTGAATTATTATTATTATTATTGAAAGTGAGTGACAAAACCTTGAAGTCAATCCGTTGCTTGACTGGGAGCTAGTCTCTGTCTCTGTCTCTGTTTCTCTCCCTCTCTCTCTCTCTCTATCTTCATTGCTGATTATTATCATTACCTAGGCTTTCACTTCTATGAACATAACACATAGCTGAACCTATGCTTTGATCCCACTTAGTCTTCAAACACGTCAAACTTCCTCAACTGCCTTGCATGCATAGCTGACATCTGCATATGAAAGATATCAAACTATCTTAAAATGAATGAAGATAAAACCAACTTAGTAGTTATGGGAAAACCAAGTGTGAAGCAGCGATTGCAAGGCCTATATCTAAAAAGTAGCTTTGCCGGCCCATTTCTTGTGGCATCTGTACGAAATCTGACCACGTCAGCGCCTCAAGTCAACTCGGCCTACTTTCAGCTGCGCAGCATAGCAAAATTCGAGCCTTTTCTGAAAAATACCACATTCAAGTTGTTTCATGCATTTTTGAAACCGTCGCCTTCGGTAACTCACTTCTCACAGGTCGTCGAGCCTATGCAATCTTGTGGACGTCGAAGTCACCATATTACACCGCTTCTCACCGACCTGAGCTGGCTTCTCATCAAGAACCGCACGGACTTCAAGGCTTTGTCACTCACGTTTAAGTTCTTTTTGTTCCTCTTGCTCCCTATTAATAAGAACTACTTCTCAGTCAGGCCATGCATCGTACCACCCGCTTTTCTTACTTGAGAGTCATTTTTAACTTAATCGCTTTCTGGGCACTTTAAATTTGCTGCAAAGGAAGCACGATCAAATGATTAGTGGTAACATGCTTAATGACAACAAGCAAATCATGGTTAGAGGTGACATGCACACGGTCAGCTTGCAAGTACGGTTAGTGGCAGCGTGCACAGTGTCAGCATGCATAAGCACACACAGGACTTTTTAAATGGAACTACTAAATGATATGATAAATAAGTTCAGGTCTAGCTTCTATTTAAATGTCGGAATGCCAGAGGACCTCGTAACGCCAGTCAGAAGTTATTACCAGGCTTTGGGAGCATGCGAACTAAAGGCACGATCTCCAAGGATCTGAGTTTCGTACGAGGTGTAGCAAAACAGTTCGATTAGGAAAAGCGGGTGTTACTATGCTTAGTCTGGTGTGGGAGTCGATCTTATAGGTAGGCTGGAGCCAAGAAAGGAAGGAACCTAAAAGTGAATGACAGAACATTGAGGTCGAGGCGATGCGTTACTGGGAGCCGGTACAGGTCGGCGAGACGGGATGTGATTTGGAAACTGCGATGCTCACGACAGGCAAGCCTAGCTGCAGAGCTTTGCACCAACTGTAAGCGCCTGATTGCACAGGCCGGTAGACCAGCAAGCAATGAGTTACAGAAGTCAAGAACGGGATGTCGTAAAAGCATGAACCAATTAGATGTTGTACCTTTGTTTAAGCAAGCCCGAATTTTAGCAATGTTGTGTAACTGAAAGTATTCGGACTTGACTGTGGAGCTGCTGTGATCATCTAATCTAAGGCCACTTGAAAAAAGATGCCTAAATAAATTGTGTGCAGATTGAACAGGAAATATGCTGAAAAAGCCGATTTGGAGCGTTATGTTTTCCAATTTCCGAATCACACTTCGTTTGCCCATAACTAGTAATTTGGTTTTATCCTCATTCAATTAAAAACGTTTGCTGCCATTCATTTGAGTGTGTACTTATGTTCATGCTGATGCCGATAATCGTCTCACTAAAAATTTTGAATTTCTTCCTTTCAACGTACATAAACTATCAACGAAAGAAATTCAGTTCTCCGAGGTCGCCATAAAAATGGCTGATCATTATATCATTATATCATTATTATTATATATCATCTTATGCTAAACGACGTAAAATTCATATAAAGACTAGTATAGCCATTAAACGACTATTAAGGCAGAGCTACCGAGAAGTAGGCGAGTGCAGATTTTCTGCGAAGTGCATTTAGCGGCTCAGTCACAGCCAGGACTAACTGCACTGATGAATGGGCTCCAGACCTCGAATTTGTCAGGGGCAGACAATCGTGAGAGGGTGCATCGGCGGGCGAGCGTTCCGGCGAGCACCCCGGCTTGTCGGTCCAGGGAGAGGAGCCACGGCCCGTTGGCTCTCTACCTCCCAGCGCCACATGGCTGGCCACGCGCTCTGTTCGTGAGTGGCCGCAAATGTAGCGGCGTGCGAATGCAGCTATGCAACGCGGCGGCGCGAGAATGCAGCCGGTGCCGGAGTTAATACTTTAGGTGAGCTCCGCTTCCGGTCACCGTTCAGAGCCTCCGTCCGTCCGCTTAGGAATTCCGCGAATTCGCAGCCGCCGACGCCGGCTGCGAGCGTCTTCCTCTTAGAAGATCGAAACGTCAAGGGGAAAAAGCGAAAGCGGCCCCGCCCCCCCCCGCACGGGCGGGCCCTTCTCGCCGACCGCTGCACTGTCCCGCTAATGGACGCGCCGGGCTGTCGCTTCCGCTGCGCTCTCCGGGCGAAGGTGCGAAGCGGCAGCATCCGGTAGGGTCCACGTCTCGAGAGGCATAAGAGCTGGCGGCGAAAAAAAAGCTTTTGCGCCTCTCCGTAGCGCTCGTGCAGCGCGCCGTACAGCCATACCGCGAAGCGCAGGCGCTAAGGATGGCTGCGAATTTTACCGCGGCGCGCGCGCTGCCGCCGCCGCTCGAGAGCCGCCGGTCGGCAGCGAGCGGAGACGAGAAAGCTTGAAGCTCACTCGAAGCTCGGCGGCCGCTAACCAGGTGCCCTCGCACGCGGCCGACTCGGCAAACGGGTGGCGGCCCGAGGCAGGCAGCGAACGCAGCGGATGAAGAGGCGAGGGCTGTGGCGCCGCAAAGTTTCGCAGATCGAATATCCGACAGAGAGTGAAAGAGAGAAGGAGAGGGAGATAGAGAGAGAGAGACAAGGAGAGAGAGACAGGGAGTGGGAGACAGGGAGAGAGAGACAAGGAGAGAGAGAGACAAGGAGAGAGAGACAAGAGAGAGAGAGACAAGAGAGAGAGAGAGAGACAGAGGCAAGCAGACAGACAGACAGGGATAGACAGACAGACGGCGGCAAACAGACTGACGCGCAGGCAGAAAGACAGACAGGCAGAGACAAACAGACAGACAGACAGACAGACAGCTTTACAAAGCGCATGTGCCAGAGCAGCAGCAGACAGATGCAGATACGAGTACGAGCGGCTGTCTGCTCGCCCTGCTGTCCCGCTTTCGAGACGTACGAATCGCTTGTGCGTAAATGACGCGCCGCTGTACTCGGCGGGAGCCACTCGTCGACGGACGCCGGAAGCCGCCAGCTGGGCGTCGGTGGCCGCATTTGTGTGCGCGCACGCCTCGCTTTGATACGCTAACGATCGGTCGGAGCGTACTGTATCGCGTCGACTCCGTGCTTCGGGCGATGCGGCAGGGCAGATTAAAAAAAAAGGTTTTAAGGTAAGCTGGTTTAACAGCCTCATTTATGTAACTGCAGAAGAGCCTCTGTGGATGTGGCATCGCCGCTACGTTGTTACCTTTATGTTATTGTTATTGTTATTGTTACCTTTGTGCCGGCGGTGGGCACCAGCAGACTTTGCGATGTGCCTCCTAAACGATTTAAGACTGGTGCTAGCCTGCAACACGTTTATTGCCTGTCCGCATGGGGGAATACTCGGTGGTGTAATCTGCAGACCCCGCTGTGTAAACTGCAGACAAGCTCTAATGCTACACGAAGGTAAGTTAATAAGATAGAATTGATGTAACAGCTAACATAGAATCTATGTAGACACATCGGTTTCGCCTCAGCCAGAGCCGCCAACTTCGCCCGCCCACTGAACAATCGGGTTCATGCGGATCAGCAGCCAGGTCCCATACGCTGATTGGGCGCAGGCATTGCGTGAATGTCACGTGATCACAACCCATGAGTTAGCCCTAGCCGACTGTTGGCGACCGTGAGTTGACGCGCCAGCCTCCTCTCTCTCGGCGCGTTGCACAATGTAGAAGCAGCTCGCGGCGACTGTTCGTCGTGAGCATCTTCTATTATTATTACATCCCGCAGTTCATGTCAGCCTTAACTTACGCGGTCCGTGCGTCTCCCGTACCGCTTGGAGGCCGTCATCCGACGTTGCTCCGTTTCGGAGACAGGAGAGCCCCGCCGCCGCCGCCGCTGCTGCTGCTGCGACGCTCGTTCGCCTGGCTCAGAGCTGCTAGTGGCGTCGCTGCAACGTTGCTGGCTGCAATGTCTGGAGCTTAGATATATCGTAGATGCCAAGCGTTTTCATTGAGAGGGCAAAACTGAAGACAGTGTCACACAATGTCATTTCATTCTTGGTTCCGTCTCAGAATCCCGCACAGGGTTTCGTCTCGGTATCCCGCTCAGAATCCTGCACAGGACAATCCTTCGCGAGGGAAGCAGTGAGCTTTAAAAGCAAATGGCATCTTTCCCGTCAGTAGGTGCGCTCAATATCTACATGCGCTTGACAACTACTTAAATTGTCTTATGCATTTTTGCATACTCTATCGCGGACTGACAGTCAGCCGACGAATACCTCAAAATTAATCGAAATCCTTTCAATAGCCTCGGCGTGGTACCGCACCAGACAGACAGTAGGTGGCGAAGCATCTGCTGGAATAGCTGCGAAAGGGAGCACTTAAATCAGCAGACCTTTTATTAATTCGGCGCGCCTGCTCCGTCGGGTGATGCTCGCTCTATTCATTTCGTTTGTTTGTCAAGCATGATTTTACTCACCATTCAATTCAATTGCATTTCCCTTTGAAGCAAATGTGAAGCGCCTATAGAGAGATTGACTTCTCCGAGGGCGCTTTATCAAGTGTATTATTATTATTATTATTATGCTGCTCGACACTTACGTAGAAGTAACCGAACTGCGATCAGGGCATATTGAATCAAGTGCTTCGTTTATAGAAGCCTTGATGAAAAGATCAAGGCCGGTGACTGGTGTCTGTAGCGGAGCACGTAGTTCTCGTGCTCACGAACTAGAAACCAGGGACAGTGTTACGCTGTTCGCTTCTTAGCATACGTCACTTTGCAATTTCATAAGTCCGGTCACTCTTGAACGCGAAACGAGCTCGATGGTTTGGGCTTTCAAGCCAGGGTTATCTAGTCGCTTGGCAGACTTTAATGACGCTAGGAGAGCATTCAAAAAGTACAGTGTCGCAGTATACTTACAAAATGAATTATTCAGAATAGATTTTCACCACCGACTGTTGCAGGTGCACAGGCTCGCGACGTGCTCGAAGCAACGATTGCTGTTCGCTTTCTTAATGAATCGAAGAGATAATGCGCCGGGATTGGCGAGGGACGGGAAAGGTTGCATAATCATGCAAGTAGGGCGGGTGGGGTGGGCGGAAGGGGGAGGGCGCTCGGCTGCCGCCGCTTGGCGATTTCTTGCTGCCGCCAGTAACCGCAGTGAGTGCCTAAACTATGGCAAATACCTGCAATGCAGTGACTTGGTTGATTGCATCGACTGAAATAATGGTGACTTGCGCCGTAGCGGAGTCTGTCGAAAGATTCATCGACCGGAGCTTTAGCAGCGACGGCCATGCAATGTGACTGGTGAGCAGTTCTCGAACACACCTGAGGATTAACGCATCTGAGGATTACTTGCACATGTCTGAGGAATGTCCAAGGGTGAATTGCAGGCGATGAACATACCGTATTTTACCGTGTATGAGCCCCCCACCCGATGTATAGGCCCCCTCCAATTTTGAACCAATTTTTTTGTAATCGGGACATATGGTGGAGTCGCCCTGGGCAAACACATATTCATATGCCCGGACCAAAAGCAGTAGAAGGAGATCGTAGTTGCACCTTGACAGTCGCCTCTGCTCGCATGCGTTGGGGACGTCTTTGGTTTCACTGCTTATTGGTACAACGAAAGCGTTGCAAAGGGTGCTGCTAGAGCTGGCCTTAGCTTTGGCCTTGGCCTGTGGCCTTGAACTTTGGCATTGGCCTTTGGCCTTGCCCTTAGGATGTGAGACGTTCACACTTCATTACTCCGGTCTTGGGTTCGAATTACTCAGCTGTCAGTTCTTCATTGGCCACTTCAAGTGGTAGTGATATATATTATATTGCTCATCTGTCGCTCATTAAATAAGACTGTTGAATCACCAAGACTTAATCATTCTTTTTTGCATCAAACAATGCGTAAAAGTTTGGCTTTCATCAAAGTCTCATTCCCTCCAGAATGATTTTGGACTGAGTATATCGTGTACACCGCAAGAATGTCCAGCTGAGCGAGCGTCTGTCTGTCGCGAGCGTGGCCCTGAGACGAGTGACACCTAAAGCTGAGCCTGGGGTGCTTGGCGTGTGGCCGTTGGAGCTCTCGCTAGGCTGACCGGAACGCCAGGCGGAGATCGGCAAGGTTGTAAACGACCCGTGCGGGCGGCCGCGGCTGGAGTTCTGCCACCTGCTTACGCCGGTGACGCACCTGTTCGAAGGCGATGTAGAGCCGCTGTCAGAACTGTCCGTGTCAGCTGAGCGGCTAACCACCAGCCTTCCTTCGTCAGCACTACTTTGAAGTTCAGCTGGCCTGCCACAACTCGTTCCAGTGCTTTTGAAGGGAACGGTAGAAGGAATACTGGGCCGAGGTAGATCAAGAGAACTTGATAATTAAGACATTAACACTAGATCAAGAGAACTTGATCTAATGTTAATGTCTTAATTAGTGGCCTGACAGCAGCATTTTTGAAAGGTGAAGGTGCATGACCTGAGGTTGAGGACATATTTATTATGTTAGCTATGCATGGCAGCAGCAGATCTATGCATCTTAGAAGTAGGACAGTGGCAATAGGGTCTAGAGGACTGGTAGTCTTCTTTGATTGGAAGATGAATTTCAGGATAAGGTCACTCGTGGCCCGCCTGAATATAGATCCTGAGGTGCTGCACGGAATTGAGAGAGGGGAGACCTGTGGGTTGCTGTTGACGTACAGGAGTCCAGAGGGGAAGCTGCTACCTTAGGGATGGACTCTCTGATCTTGTCTATCTTGCTGACAAAGAAGCAAGAGAAGAAGCGGAGCTAACTTTGGAGCTGCTAAGGCGATGGTTGACGGTAGAGATCAGCATTTTTGGATTGTCCTTTCGGCATTCAAAAACATTTTTATAGAAGCTATAACTGTTTTTTTAGAAGCAACAGGTATTATCTACAGTATTCCTCGCATGCCTGTCGATGGACAGTCAGCCCCGATCTTTGTATGTATGATCAAGCTTAGTAAACCTAGCTATTTTTGTGTGTACGGTAAACCATAAGCCGTCTGGGCAAGGGTGTACAGTGCGCTTAGTCAGAGGTACAAACTCGTTGAGCAAGTCAGCTGGTGTCGTGTTGCAGCAGTCTGCCGATGATGACATGTCGGAAAGGGGATTGAGCAGTAAGGGCGAAGAAGATTTTCTCGCACGGGCAGCATCAATATCAAAGGTCTTGAGGTTTTGCAATTCACACACTCCGTACACATACACACAAACATACACACACACACACACACACACACACACACACGCACACGAACACGAGCACACACACACACAAGCACGCGAACGCATATATATATATATATATATGTGTGTGTGTGTATGTTTGTGTGTGTGTGTGTTTGTATGTGTGTGTGTGTGTGCGTGTGTGTGTGTGTGTGTGTGTGTGTTTGTGTGTGTATGTTAGCCGATTTAAAAGCCTCATTTATATAGAGGCAGAAGAGCCCTAAAAGCTATCGCCACCGCTTGCAGTTGGAAATATAGAATCGTCCACTGCAGGATTCGAACTCACGACCTTGGTCGTGAAGAGTGAGCGTCTTACCTCCTGGCCTATCATAATACTTTGGATGCGGAGGAGGGTGCACACTGTAGATTGAATGAGATACGTTTGTGGTAAGATGAGCAGAATTTGGTATAGGGGTATAATATGGGGTGATATCATACAGTTGTGGGAGAATATTTGATGTACTATGTGACCGTTGTTGTGAGAAGGGTCATGCATATGAGCCACAAGAAAAAATTAGTCAATCAGGCACGAAACTCCGCTCTCAAGGCGTCAGTTAAGTTGTCAAAAGGAATGATAACAAACCCTTAACGAGGTTCCTTAATGAGGCGTCTCCAGGACCAAAATGGGAAGGTCTAGCATTGTATACTACACCTCCAGCTGTTGCTAACCAAGATCAAAGATCAAAGATAAAAATTTAACGCAAGTTATTTCTAATGCCACCTACTCGCCCCAACTTTGTACGTCCTTTCCAGCGTCTTTGCGTTTGTTCTCTGCGGCCCACTCAGTTTCCTCTTTGTTCTCACTGTTTCTCTCTCTCTGTCTCTCTCGGTCTCTCCCCAGCTCGCTCTCGTTCTCTGTATTTCGCTAGGTTTTGCTCTCTAACCCGGAATTGTACATAATAATAATAATGAAAATAATAGGTAGTTGTGCAACATTGACAGTATATTTGTCTAGATTTTCTTTTTCTTTCATCTTATTTTTATCTTTATCCAGGTGCTTAACAACTCAGTGCAAGAGAAGCACTGACCAAAGATTGATGCAATGTAAGGAATCATGATTAAACAAGCATGCAAAAGCACACTATTAACATGCTTAAGATATCATGCAAAAGTTAAAAGATCGAGACCATTGCGAGGGAGTTAAGAGGGCCAAACCTTCCCATAGATGCGCCGAAACAAGTGCAGGGCTGGGAAGGCTCTTCAAATCGAGCTTCTCGCGACTTTCTAAACGTACCGCTCCGTTAGAGAGACTTTCGGTCGGTTTCCTCTGCACGTGCGCGAGAATCTCCAGGCCAAACTGGGAGATGACAATGCTTTAAAGCGAGTAAAGAGCCTTCTTTGGCAGAGAGCACCTTCGGTTCATAGCTTCAAAGTATTTCTCCTTCTGGGGATGAAACAATTGGAGTGGACGCGGCCAGACACGCCTCCAGGGCTGAGAACCTTTCGCGAGCATTAGCCCTGGACTCTGCAAGCACGATGCGCTCGCCGGTTGGTTCATTTGCGTACGTTTAACTGGCTCCGCTTTTTTGGTGCAAGATGGAGGTTCATTACTCGCGGTTCACGAATGATCGTGCCAAGGGAGCAGCTATGCGATTAAGCTTTGGCCGGGGTAGCAGCTTAGTAGCCAAAACCGTGCAAAACCGGGGAGCGAGCTGGGCTCCGGCGCCCGGCCTTGGCCTTGGCGTTCGAGGGAGGGGGCGAGAGACAGAAGACCTAATGGATATCTATCGCTTAGTCCCACCGGGATGCCCGGTTCGAGCTGACTTGAGAGGATTAGGATTTGGGCCGTACGAGAGTCGAAGCTCGGCATTGCCGCTGTTGGACGCCGCCTGTAACCTTAAGTCGCTATCGCGTAGAACTCGACTTGCTATCGTTACGGCGTAGGCGCTCCAAGTCGCTGCCGTCTTCCGCTAGTGCCGGCATAGCCGCGTTCATTCGTGCCGCACCTGAAAGTCACCAGCTATAACCACCGGGGGCAGGGCGTAGTCGGTATTCGGCCCGAGTCGCGAAGCGGCGTTACGAGCGTTACGTTGTGTCGTGCGGCCTTTTTCTGTCCGGACCCGGAAGCCGCTGCAATATGTTTGCAACAACTTTGCCCGTGCTCGCTGAGCATTTGAGCCTGCGGATCTAGGAGAAACAGGTAAGCAGTCGGCAGCAGAAGCTTCAGGTTGTTCCACCTGACGATTCAATGCCCGTTTCGACTTCTTAACTCAATGCTTGCTGGTCTACCAGCCTGTGCAGTCAGGCGCTTACAGTTGGCGCAAAACTCTGAGGAGACTAAGCTTGCCTGTCGTGAGCGCGGCATTTTCCACATCGCACCACTTCGCGCTGCTCTGCACTGGCTTCCCGGTCGAGCAGCGCATCGGCTTCAAGGTTGTTCTGTCGCTCACTTTTAGGTGTCCCCTCGCTCTCTTTCTTTTCGTTCGCTTTTTCCCCTTTTTCTTTGGCCAGCCATTTACTTTTAAATTTTAATAAATACATTTTAAATTTTAAATTTAAATTTTTGGCCTACCATTTACTTCACGTTCACTCCCCCCCGTCAGGCTAGGCATCGTACCACCAGCTTTTTGGAATCGAATCGTTTCGCTACACCTCGCGCGAACCTCTAGAATTTAACATTTTGGAGACCATGCCATTAGTTCGTGTGCTACAAAGGCCTGGAACTCACTTACGACTGGCGTCACGACATCCACTGGCTTGCCTAAATTTAAAAGTAGCTAAAAACGCAACTATTTATCACAGCATTTAGTGGCTAAATGTGATCGTCCTTTGTGTGCTTATGCGTGCTAACACTGTGCATGCTGCCACTAATTACATTTGCATGTTAACCCTGGGCATATCACCTCTATGTTAAGCTTGTTTATGTTGTGCATGCTACCACTAACCATTCGATCACACTTCCTTCGTAACAAATGTAAAGTGCATAGAAAGAGATTAAGGTCTCCGAGGGTGCTGTAAAAATGTATTACTTTGTTACTATTATTAAGCTCCGCCATATTATACTTTTTAAGCTCGCTACGGCCAAGTTGCCTGCTGTACAGGCCTGAACATAATCAACTGGTATTTCAAGGCACGTACGATGAAGTTGGAAGCGTAAATAAGTGTTGTGTATGCTAGCACCATGAAACTCACACTATCTCACATAACGGGAGGATATTTAAGCAGAAGGTAGTGAAACCAAGGCCGCTGACTGACCAGACTCGTAGCTAACGCTCGAGTTTGCTAGCGGTTCCTGAAATAGGATATCGGTATTGAGTGTGTACTATTATTACTATTGTGATAAGATATTTTTATAGTTGCCTAACGGGAGAATAATCTCTTTCTGGGCACTTACTAGATGCTGGGCGGGGGATGCTCTGTGGTTTCGCTGTCGGATAAGCTTTACTAAATCGACGAATTAGTTCAGTTGAAGCCAGACCTTGACCTTGATTGGTTCTTGTGCCAGTGCATATAAGTGCTCGTTAGGGAGTTAACGGATGTGGTTAAAAAGAACTGGGAGTTATCGCGCAAGTCTTCATGCGGATCTACTTCCGAGGTATCGGCAGTCTTGATTGCAGCGATTTTATTCTGCTGTCTGCAC
Organism: Cristatella mucedo; assembly: GCA_009760855.2. NCBI lineage: Eukaryota > Metazoa > Bryozoa > Phylactolaemata > Cristatellidae > Cristatella > Cristatella mucedo. Next base: position 133,274 of record WPIO01000200.1, read on the forward strand.
GCCCGCATTCGACGGACGAGCAGGCCAGGGCTGCTTCTTCATCGACTCGACAGTCGCGCTTCAATTCAAGACGCTAATTTAGGCCTCCGTCCCATCCGACGCATCCATTACCCATCTCGTAAATTGTGTGAATGACGGTTCGCATTGCCTCTGTACGCGTTCGTTATGTCGTCTTGCTCTGCCGTCCGACGTCGCTCGGTACCGGGGCAACGCTCGAGTTGGGACGCCATTTTGACCCTGGTACACGTCATTCCGGTGAAATCTGCCAGCGCCGTATTTACTTATTTAAGTATGTCGCATAAAGTGATCATCATTTTTAGCAATTTTCAAGACATTCACTTAATTTTGTTTGTCTCCGAGGTGTGGGTAGCGGCCGCTGCCGCGTGACCTCCGCCCCTCGGGAGCGTTTGGCAAAGATCCGCCAGCTTGTTCAACCCATCCGAGTTAACTTGCTACAGAGATCGCCTATTTTCAAAAGTTACCTAACAAAAGCTGAGATTTTATTTAAATTTGTTACTCCTCGTCTTGGTTCCACTCGTCTAGCTGGTGGGCTCGAAATGCCAGCTCGAGGGTGGTCGAAAAGTACGCTTCGACGAGTTTCGCGGATAAACCCTGCCCAGGGGGGGAATGGCTCCCGGCCACCGCCGGCACTTTATCTCTTGCCTCGAGATTTTTTACAAACGTGCGGCCGAACTTCAAAGCGTGTGCCGGCGAGTGCGAAATTAGCGAAACGAAAGTGAACCGCGATGCGAAGCACGTCAACGCGCCCGCCAAGAGCGCGTGCCTCACCCCCCAGACGGTCCGACGCGGCTGGGCTGCGCGAGCGAAGCGCCGGTCGCTGCGAAGAAGCCGACGTCAGCAGCTAGCAGGGAAGGTGGTGACGTCCCGCTCCCGTAGTTCGCTCCCGTAGTTCGCTCCTGTAGTTGCCCGCTTCCTGCTCCTCTCCGAGCGCACCGCCTCGCCATTCGCTCGCCCGAAACGAGTGTCAACGACGCCACTCGTCGGATGCGAAGCCGCATAGAGCTCGAAGGAGGCCGATGGCTTCACCGCCCGCCGGCAGGACGGACGCCCTGTTGACGGTCCGCTTGTGACCCAACAGATCGGCTGCGAACTATGCAATGGCATCAGCCGCATAGATGTTAAGCATCTCAGTCGTCTACGGCGGGCCTGCTGAGTCTGACGCTCTGTCTCTGTCTCTGTCTCTCTCTGTCTCTGTCTGCTCTGCCTCTCTCTGTCTCTCAGTCTGTCTCTGTCTGCCTCTCTCTGTCTCTCTGTCTCTCTGTCTCTCTGTCTCTCTGTCTCTCTGTCTCTTTGTCTCTCTGTCTCTCTGTCTCTCTGTCTCTCTGTCTCTCTGTCTCTCTGTCTCTCTGTCTCTCTGTCTCTCTGTCTCTCTGTCTCTCTCTCTCTCTCTCTCTGTCTCTCTGTCTCTCTGTCTCTCCGTCTCTCCGTCTCTCCGTCTCTCCGTCTCTCCGTCTCTCCGTCTCTCCGTCTCTCCGTCTCTCCGTCTCTCCGTCTCTCCGTCTCTCCGTCTCTCCGTCTCTCCGTCTCTCCGTCTCTCTGTCTCTCTGTCTCTCCGTCTCTCCGTCTCTCCGTCTCTCTGTCTCTCTGTCTCTCTGTCTCTCCGTCTCTCTGTCTCTCTGTCTCTCCGTCTCTCTGTCTCTCTGTCAATCTCTCCTTCTCTCTCTTTCTCTCTATCTGCCTGTCTGTCTCTCAATCTCTCTCTTTCTCTCTCTCTCTCAATCTCTCTCTCTCTCTCTCTCTCTCTCTCTCTCTCTCTCTCTCTCTCTCTCTCTCTCTGTCTGTCTGTCTGTCTCTGCCTCTCTCTCTCTCTCTCTCTCTCTCTCTCTCTCTCTCTCTCTCTCTCTCTCTCTCTCTCTCTCTCTCTCTCTCTCTCTCTCTCTCTCTCTCTCTCTCTCTCTCTCTCTCTCTCTCTCTCTCTCTCTCTCTCTCTCTCTCTCTCTCTCTCTCTCTCTCTGTCTCTCTCTGTCTCTCTCTCTCTCTCTCTCTCTCTCTCTCTCTCTCTCTCTCTCTCTCTCTCTCTCTCTCTCTCTCTCTCTCTCTCTCTCTCTCTCTCTCTCTCTCTCTCTCTCTCTCTCTCTCTCTCTCTCTCTCTCTCTCTCTCTCTCTCTGTCTCGATCTCTCTCTTTCTCTTTCTCTTGCATTCGTTCGAGAGTTTCGCTGGGGGCGGGCATTTTCCGTCCGGCTCGAGGCTGGCGCTTTGGGCGTGCCCTCTAAGTGCCGCTTCTTAGCGCCCGCCTGCTCGGCCGATCTCCAGACGCCTACGCCACCCACCCACGCCATCGCCCACACCGCCAGCACGGTGGTGGTCGTGCCGCATCGGCTGACGGGCAACCGGCCATGATTTATTCATTCGCTCCGCCACACGGCGGCGCGCATCGACGAGGAGCTCGCCGGCCGGGCGCTCTCGCTAATAGCCGAGCTGCTGGCGGGCGGCCGTCGGCAGCTCCTTACGACGGCCGCCGGCGGCTGCCACCCCGCCCAGCCCGACGTGCCCGGTAGCCCGAGGCGGTGTCGCGAATGCCGCGCGGGCGGCGGTGCCGGTGAGCGAGGGCCTGGACGAAAGGCCAGATCGACCGAACGACGCTAGCCGGTCATAACCAGCCAGCGGGCGGCAGGTGCTCGCGAGCACCTGCGCTCGAGGTTCGACTAATTGCACGCTCGGCAATTAGGAAATTTGCAATATGTGACTGCTGGCCTCGTCGTTTCTGTCCTCTTCCGTTTTTATCTCTTTCTCAGGTGCGGGCATCCGGAATCTGTACCTTCATGTACGCCTGAAGGCAGTATGGCCTCGATATGGCGCTACGCTACGGAGAGAGCGCCAAACGAATGATCAGGCATCCTTAGTAACCATCTCCGCATCATATTTGCGGCCAGCCAAAACATAGCTACCATACGTGCCGAACTTGGCTGGCATAGCAAGCGTCAATTGTGGTTCGAAATAAGCAGTGACGGTCCAAAATTGGGCAGCTAACGGTGGAGCTACACAACGGCAGCAAACGCAAGAGAAACTAGCACGGCCGAGCGGGGCGCCCGAGACGCAACGACATCTACTCTCCAACTGCCGACTATGGCACATCTTGTTCAGCGGTCCTGAACTGCTACTTCTATGCTACTCACTACCTCAACTGCTCTCCTGACTCTGCTATGCTTCCCACTTTCTCTTTGTTGCGTGAGACGAAGTCTGTTGGCTACCGAATGCGTACCGAAAGCCGCTTAGGCTGTGAGTGCGCTATACAAAACTCTCCTGCGTAACACCCACATGGTCTTTATAACTTTGTGGAGTTACTGACGGAGATACATGACATGACATGACTACCGATGCAATAAATACGGCGAAGTGAAAGGAAGCTATGTAAAAGCCGAGTCGCTGTGAGCCCTGAGCGAATGCTGAGAGTGCGACGTCGAGCTGCTCGCTCGAGGACTCGAAGCACCTGCTGTGCACCTGCTTCAAGCGATGGAACGCTGCAGCAGCGACGCTTGCACGATGCCCTCCACTAGCGGCTGCTGAACTCAGCGGCGAAGGCGAGCGATGAACGATGGAGCGAGCTGAGTCACTGTAGCCAGCCGCCGGCTCCGCCCGATAGCGGTCGAGCGTGGCGGAAGGTGAAAACGGAAGCCCTCGCCTCGCGAACCGGCATCAGCCGGAGCGTCGGCGATCGCGAAGTCCAACTTGGTACTGTTAACGATTTTCCGTTTTACTCAGACACGCTCGGTCTAGGTCAAAGCCACGATGCTGGCTCGGGTGGCTAACCTCGATTAAATGTTTAAAATTGGCTGATTCGACAGCCTGGCTTGTGTGACCGCAGAAGAGAGGCTTAACGGCAATCGCCGCCGCTGGCAGTGGGCAATAATGTACGGTGCAATGACGGACGATGCCGGACTCAAACTCACTACCTGGATCGTGAAAAGCGAGCGCCGTGCCCCTGCGCTAAGACTCGGGGGGGGGGGCTATCTTGAGGGGCAGTGAGGCCTTCGGTTGGTGAGCCGTAATGTCGCACTAGGTAAGGCGGTTGCTTTTCTCGGGGCCGAGGTCGTGGGTTCGAATCCTGCGGTGGGGTATCCTTTATCGCCACTGCAAGCGCTGGTGATAGCCACAAAGGCTCTTCTGTCGCTATACAAAAAAGATGCTGTCAAATCAGCTAGGATTTTATTTATTTTTTTTCTTTTTCGGTCGAGGCCTTCGCTTCACAATCCGTCGCGGAAATCCGAGCTCTTCAGCTCCTCCGAAAGCTTGCTATTTTAGCGCTTGCTCCAACCCGAACTCTTCGTTTTAACGGTGAATGCACAAATTTAAGAAGAACTGGAGGCTCCTAACGCTAAAAGTGCGCCGACGGGAAGCGTTTTTTGTGTGACTCGGACAAAACGCTTTCGTGCCCCCAATGTCACTCGAGCCCGAAGCAGCGGCTCCGAGGCAGAGATCTCTCTTCGTCGATCGTCTGACCGCTTAGACCTGCCCAAAGGCATGCGTCTCTCTCCAGCAACGATAACAATGCCGCCGCTCTCTCAAGAACGCACGAAGACATCATATGGAAAACGAAGCTGCAGCGAAAGTGCAAGCACAGGGCATCCAGGGCTACCGAACTCTCCAGACCCAGCAAATGTAAAGCGCCGAGAAAGAGACTGGGTTCTCTTAGGGCGCTTTATCAAGTGTGTTATTACGATGATGATGATTATTAATATCTATTCCAAAGAAATCAGCCCTTCTCCGAAGGGAGCATCTCGAATCGGCTTCCCGAAGGCCAGCGAAGCGGCGAGTCGAAGGCGTACCGCTCGGACAGTCGCTCGGACAGTCATCGCTGACCGCTCGGACAGTCATCGCTGGCCTCTCCAAAATGCGGCTGCTCGCGAATTCTAATGAGTCCGGAGCCGCACTAGAGCAAAGAAGCCGAAAGAAGCTGCCAGAAAAAGCCAATAGGCCGCCGCAGCCGGCGATGCATGTGGCTGCAAGGCTAGTTTGAAAATTTCACAGGTCTGACCGCCATGTGTCTCCTTTGCTGAAAGAGCCAGGATGGCTGCCGGTTGATCAACGGATACAGAGCAAAGTCCTTCCACTGACCCACATGGCCCGCCACGGCTTGGCTCCTCCGTACTGATTGCCCGCCGGCTGATCAGTTAAAGCAGCCAGGTTTGACCTGCAAGCATAGCCAACAATCATACAGAACTCCGGCTGTTGTCGCAGAGCTTCGCGCACCAGGTGGCATTGCAAGCGTAGCGTGAATTAAATTGTCAAAATTATAGTCGTCACGCGGCTGCCGTATGTTTACTTTGGGTCTTTTCAAGAAGGCCGAGCACGCACGACTTGAGTATTGAAATCTAGTACATTACACTCTCCGTTGGCTAAAGCTTTGCTAAAACAGGCCTAACATTGTGGTGGCCATTACGTCCAAGTTCGAACTTTGTCGAGTGTGCTGATGTTTTTGATAACCAGAATGGCTTCCCGAGTAAGGCTTTGTGGCCTATGGGTTGACTGTGTCACTCATCGCCGAGGCTTTAAGGGCTCGTGTCAGGAATGCGATTCTCTCAAAAACTCTCAGCGGCTGGCATTCCCAGCCGGGCGACACTCGACCCACTTACTTTCTTATGCTTGTAGATGGTACTGAAGTCGATCCTTATCGCCCCTAATGCCTAATGCCTGATCCCTAATCGCTCTGCTCGTGCTTTTCGCCATCATCATATTCGCCATCATTGGATTGGAGCTGTACAACGGTTCACTGTATATGACCTGCTTTTTAAACACCACCAAGAGTAAGCTGCATCGGCATGTCATCGCTATCAGGACTATTTATCGCTCATGGCTATTTAAAAGCTTGAAGTTATGCGATGAGCCCCCAGCATTCTGCTCTCGCCTGCAGCGACTTACGAGACTCAAGGCCCGCCGAGACGCTGTGAGAACCGGCGGCAAAGAATACACTTGTCCGGAAGGTACCAAGTGCACGTATCGCTGGGAAAGGCCGAACAAGGGAATTAACGAACTTCGAAAACACTGGCTTTGCCTCGTTGACCGTTTTCCAATGTCTAACCATGGAAATGTGGACACATGTCATGTACTGGATAATACTCAAAATTCGAAGCACTGCATCAATTGATGGACAATAAATTAGCTTTTCCAAGCTTCTGTCGCCACAGCTGGCGACAGAAGGTTTAGCTCTGCAGGTCCTAGACTGCGGAATTCGCTTCCACGACTTTTACGCAACGACAACTGGTCTCCTGCTGTCGACTGTGGCTCATCATTTCCAATCGTCCTGAGCTGCTACTTCCATGCTACTCACTACCTCATCTGCCCTCCTGACTCAACTATGCTTCTCAATTTCTCTTTTTGTTGAGATAAAGTCTGTTGGCTACCGATTGCGTACCGCAAGCCACTTTCGCTGTACAGACAGAAATACATACGTAAATATATAGCCGGCCGCCCTGAAAGCTTCTTTAGAGACAGCCGTCTTAAAAAGGACTGCGAACCCCAATTTGGCGAGCCTGATTGTGAGCGCCGAAGTGGATTCGCTCGACGGGCCTCTTCGGAGTGTCCAAAATCGAATCGCATCTGCGGCACTTCAAGCAATAGGAGTCGCCTCTTGAGAAAACGATGGCCAGCATCGCGTCGGTTGATTCTCGTTTTGAAGTGCGAGCGGAATTTTACCGCCTCTCTTATAACTCTTTTAAAGTAAGAAAAGGGCACATTCCGTGAACCGAAAGCCGTCCGCCATAAAGCGTCCGCCATCAAGCCCCTACTCTCACTCGGTAACGCTGAGAGTACCCTGCCAGCCGCTCGGAATGGGCTAAAAGCTAACGATAACATTTTTTGTGTTCGGCCCCGCGGCCGCGGTCTGTCGCAACAGCGACCGACCGACAGGGAACGACGAGGCCGACTGTTGGCGTCCTTTGTAGACAACTCGCTGCGGTCGCCACCTGTGGTTCGTCTACGTTTCGAAGCGCACATAGCCGATTTAACATGCCAATTTTGTTCGGAGATTCCTTAAGCAGCGAATCCTCGCAGCCTTCGGCCCTCAGGCAGGCCAAGAAGCGAGCCCTGTGCCGAAGCGCTGAAGGGCAGCAGAAGGAAAAGTACTTGCGGCTTTTTTCCGGTTCCGGTGGCCGAGAAGCTTCGCGCCGAAGCTGCGCGGCTCGACATAGCTCCGGAGCCTCTTTGAACCTAGTATGCCCTCCCTAAAACGCGACAGCTACAGGCAGCGGTGGAGGCCTACCAGGCTTCCAAGGGCCACAGGCGACCTGAACTGCAGCAGCACAGCAGTCCGAGCCTGCCCTCGCAGCCGGGTCTAAGGCGGAGCTAACTCCCGTGGCCCTCCTCGTTTCGCGAAAGCTCTCCGCCCAGTAAATCGTGCTTCACGAGCAAAACCTTAAGTCAAGCATGAGGACAAGCTTACGCTCGGTACTGTAGGCACCAGGTTCAAGGTCTGAAGGTTTGCAGAGACTTACGAACGGCCAATGAGACTTTGTATCTTTGTATCTCTTTGTTTAACTTTATGTCTCGGCTACCACTTCCACGTAAATGTTCGCTACCTGATAAACTGGGAAACCCCCATCGAGTTTCTTTGAAAAGGAGCGATTTATTTCGAAGCTCGATGCGTCTTTTCTTTATTACCTTTATGAACAGCTCTGAAAGGCCGCTCTTCGGCGCAGCGAGCGCACTGCGTTTCGCAGTTGCGCTCGTACTCTTACCATGGCTGAAGGGCTCGGCGTAGCCAGGGATTCCCACGAGCTGCCTCATCTGTATCCACTTCCGCTCTTCCGCGCGAACGGAGCGCACGAGCGCCTCTGAGCTATTGAACGTTGGTGCGATGTCTACCGTAGAGCCGCGGCCACACCGACTCTCGTCAACTCTTCCCTGTATCTATAAATATGTGATATATAATTCACAAGTGTAGCGCTGTAAGAGAAGTTAATCTTGATTAATAAAAGGTGAGCGCCTTAAGCACGTGGGCCAAACCAGATCAAGAAAAAGAGACAAGTTGTCGGGACTTCGTCGCCTGGGCTCGGCTCAAGAGGACGAAACAACGTATCCGCTTTGTCTCCGGTAGCTTTCTACGGGGGTACCAGCCTTTCCGGAGCGCTGGATAAACTGAGCACGAACCCGAAATCCTAAAACTGGGGATTTTATCTGACGCAACATGAGTAACTGTATTAAAGGGTTGCGGCATTGGGAAGGTCGACAATCGCTGTCCTAAGCCCCTACTAGAGGCGAGCTGATTCCGGTGCACTTTCGGCGAACCCAGGTGCGTGCAAATGACGCGCCAGCTAGTATGGGCCGTTGAGAAGGAGAAGATGCCTGTCGAATGCAGCCGAAATAAAAGCGATCGGGCCTCTTCGTAGAGAACCGCGCGCGACGTTCGTCTATTTAAGCTGCATGCAGGCTTCCGAACGTTAGCAGCCACGTGACCGCGCATCCTGCGACCTTGGGGATACATCGTCAGGAAGTGGCGACTGGTAACGGGCAGGGAGAGGTTGCCTCCGCCGGGAAGGAGAGGCCATTGGCGTCCGGATCCAAGCCAGCCAGCTTCGATTACGACCTCGACGACTGTTGCAGCCGCTGCGTTGATGGTGAGTCGAACTTGTCTTGGCTCTATCAAGCCGCACACCGCTCTTACCTCACCCTACGATGCTTCCGGTGGTTGCTGTCCGCTTTAAGCGCCTGCGCCTCAGCTCAGCTATGCCTGCTCGAGGGCAGAGTTCCCAACAGTTTCTAGCTGTAAGTAGCCTTTCGAGCGTTTCGCCCAATTCGAGGCACCCAATTCGGCTGGACATTCTTTCTGCTCGCCACCGTAAATTTCTGCTCGCCACCGTACAGCAATCGCTGCAAGGCTGCATTTTGACGAGCACAGCCGTTAGGTATCTGCCGCGCGCATCGCTGGAAACTCTAGGCGTACGCTGAGTCCAAGCATTTATAGCGGAAATGCATTCCATCTGTCTGCAGCCGCAATTTTTAGAACCGTCCAGCTTGTCGTAGGCCGCTACGGCTGAGCTACTAGAAATCTGCCAGCCTCGTTTTAATACAATTCATTTGCAGAGCACCTCAAGAGAGCTCTCTCTTCTCAATCTCTACTCAGGTGCTTCACATGTGCATCGGGGCTTGAGCCCACGACCTCAACAAGGCCTCAGTCGGGGTGAGCAGCTTAACCGCTGGACCAAACCGGCTCGGTTTTGACGTACCGTCGTGGAGCTAGCTTTCCTTACACGGTGCTTCTAGGCTGTAGATCGAGACTCCTTAGGCAGCCGACCAATCAGGAACTGACACAGAGACCAGGATGAGTGTCGCCTTCAGAGATAATTACCATAATTATATTACATGTGTATTAGATATTAGATATTAGATATCTTAATCTCTTAGATATCTTAATCTCTGTTTAGTCATGCTGCATACGCTGTAAGGAAGCATGCCCGTATGGTTAGTGGTAACATGCACAGTGTGAACATTCACAATATGGTCATCAGTAAGGTGCACATTGTCTGCACGCATAACCACACAAAGGACAGATCGTAATGACCTAGCAAATGATGTGAGGAACAGGTGCGTTTTTAGCTTATTTTTAAATGTCGTTCAGTCACACGATGTCGTGACTTCAGTATGACGCGCATTCCACGAGGATACGAACCTTTGGAGCAGAGGTTGGCAAACGTTTCGGACGACTACTGGGCTACTACTACTCCTACTATCTACTACTACTAGGCCATTCATTTCAGGAGGTCAAGAAGGCAAACTAGGCCAGATGAAACCGCGCCCACTCCGCTGGCCCGCCGGAGTGGGCGTGGTCAGACGAACGAACGAGCAAAAAGCTGACAACTGACGCACAGACACGCACGGCAATTGTAAGGGTAGGAAGAATTATCACCCCAACCCGGCCATGCGCTTCTGTTCATACAAGTGCCTGATATCAGTTCTAAAAATAAACACGGGCAACAGTTTGAACTGCAGCCAGCAGTAATGATGGGGAACAAAACTTTGACAGTTCAATTGCTAAAAATGCGATCGTGCTTCTTTTGCAGCAAATTTAAAGAAGATCGAGTTCTCTCCAGGGCTCTATATCAAATGTATTATTATTACTATAATTATTAATTAGGCTGGATCCAACTATAAATAACCAGCGTGGCGTTAGGCCGGACTGGAATGCTAGCTAGGGCCTATCTGCCACAAAGGCCGGATTTTGCCGACCTCTTGGCTAGCACTTTCTGGCGAAAATCCGTCACGGCTAAGGGCTGCCGCCGCTAGCCATGCGAAAAGCAAAGTCGCAGTTCCAAAATCATACTGCGAAACGCGCGAAGAGAAATCAAGCACAATAGCAGTTAGCTCAAAATTCAAAGCAAAAAGCGGCCGAGAGACGGCGGCTCGTGCCTCGAAAACTCGTTAGTTGGGATACTCGTAAGTCAAAGTGTGTCTATAGGGAAGAGAGAAAAAAACGCGACGACCCATGAGGCCGTATCCGTCAATAAATAACTAGGGAGCCGCTAGGCCGGACCTGGAGCGCAAGCTAGGCCGGAATCAGCCCATAGACCGGAGTTAGCCGCCCTCTGCTTTAGCGGCACGGTCTCCAAAGGATGGAGATTGCTTAGAGGCATAGCTTAAAGACTTGAAGACTGAAGTCGGAAAAAGCGCGCGGTACGATGCCTACCAAGCCTGCTAGATACGTCGCATGAGGAAACGAGTCTGCAGGGACTGCAAGAGAGCAGAATACAGGACGTTCATGTAAATGGAGTGTCGTGCAGCTTGCCGCCGGATCTGACTGAATTAACTGTTATTTTTTTTTACATTTTCAGTCACACAATACCTCGATACGCGAGCTCGTTTACCCCTGACGTCCTCCTTCTCCTCGCACTGTCCTACGCTGCTACTGTCGCAGTAGCTAGTACGAGCTCCACTCTTTTAGGCGGCAGCGTGTGCGTATCCATGGAAACTTTGCCACTTCTTCATTATTTCCAATTGCCGCAAATCGAGAACGTTGTAGGACTTCTATGTTTTCACAATCTCTCTGTGGTTGCCGCCTGGTGCGGGCGCGCGTGTACCGCCGTAGCCCGACAGCGAGGCTAGTTCCCACACTACGATAGCGAGGCTAGCTTCTAGTACGACAACAAGGCCAGTTTCCACACTACCAGCTGCTGGCGACAATGTAGGCTTAAATGGTTCGATTCAAGTTCGCACTTGCGACAAGTTTACGGCTGTCTGGACTCTAAACTTTCTCTAGTGTAGAAGCGAGGCGGGCTAGCGCGTGTAATGGCTCTCACGCCCAACAGGCTGTCGTGTCGCTTCGTTAGACTTTCAGAAGTCCGTGGCCAACATGGCGGCGCTAATCCGAACCTCTCGAACCGTAACCGCAGCCGCCGCCATTTCTCTGCCGGCGAAAAAGCGGCGCCAGGGTAGCAGCCGGATGCAATTGAAATCAGACGCGAACGAGGCGGATGCTGATCACGTACAGTGGTATCCTTTCTACACCTAGTGTGCGATGCCAGCTGACTGACTGCTCAGTCGCCCTCGCATTCAAGGCCATATTTACCAATCGCATAAACAAGGAACTGCTGAAGTTCGCGTCAGCGAACCCTTCTGCACAGACTGACAACTTGGCGGCTGCAGTAATTGCAGCGTCCCAATTTGAAAGCGTGCATGCTTCGCTGACGTGAGGTATCTTCGAGCCTACAATAACCCGCTTATTAGGGCGTGCCCTCGGTTGGAGAGTACCCAAATTCCTTAGCAATACAGAGGAAGCAGTAACGCTCCATTTACTTTGATCCCTCTGCGTGGTTTGTAAGAGCACGATTTTTAAGAGCAAAGCGAAACGCCAGGCAGGCCGTGGAGCGCAGACATCTTTGACGCTACTGCTGCCTCGAACTGCCGGTGCCAAGATCGGGTGACAGGGCGAAGTCGTTGCGTGGCCTCAGCTGGCGAAAGCCTCAGCGTTGCCAACCGCAGCAGCAGCAGCAGCGCCAGTCTGTATCTGCTTCCGTCGGCTGCAGCGTCGCGGCCGGTGAAACGCACGAGGTCGACGCGCTAGCTTGTCGGTCTCCGGGAGCAGAAGTCGAGCGCCGGCCGCCGGTGGCCGACGCCGCCACGCGGGGCCGCCGATGGCGAGCTTTCGGAGCTCCACCACGTGCGACGCCAGCTGCGAGTGCGGCGAGTACGGGCACGTCACTTCCGCTCGAGAGCAGGAGCGCGAGGCCGCGGTCGTCGATGCCGTCGCACGCTCTGACGATCGCCATCCAGCGCCGGCGCTGGCGACGGCGAATTCACTCCTGCCTCCCCTTCATCCCCCCCCCCGGTGGTAGTGCCTCGGCCGCAGCCGCGTGTCCGCGAGACGAAGTCCGTACCGACAAGCAGCGACTTGCGAAGAGCGGCCGTGGACTGTCTGCGAAGAAGCCGCGTCGCGATCGCTTCGCTTGGCAGCATTGCACCGAGCCGCTCGTTGACGGCAGCTTTCGCGCCCTTCCGGCAACGAGAGCTGTCGAAGAATCGTCCGGCGGTCGCGGCGAGCTGGGCGCGGCGGAGCGCGAGCGACGGAATTTCGGCGGCCTATGCGAGACCGCCGTTCGGCAACGCGCCGACACTTTAAATCAAAGTAAATAGTCTTCATAATTTATTGAGCGTGTAAAACGTGTTCGCTGGAAGCCGAAGTTGCTGCAGCGGCCATTGTGTTTCTCTGGCGAGATGACCGCGCTGTCGATAACGCGCACTTTGATCCATTGAGCGGGAGTAATAAGGCGTGGCGCTGGACTTCAGAGCAGAAAAACAACTCGCGCCCGCTCTCGCGAGCGCAGCAGGCCGCTGCTCTCCGCCCGCGCGAGAGCGAGTGCGCGCGCGCTCGTCGAAGGCTGGCATCCGTAGGGAGTTGTCTCCGCCGTCGGTGACCGTCGTCGGCCGCTAAGCTAAGCCCCGTAGGTTTGTGCGGCGGCAGTCCGTACTGGCCGCGCTGAGCAAGCGTCGAAGGGCGTCGAAGCGAGGCAGACGACGTTGAGCACCATCGCCAAGTACTCGGACGGCAGAGCGTCCGAGCCGAGCGCGAAGATAGGACAGGCTGGGCTGGGGGGGAGGCAGAGAGGACTAGAGATTCGGACGGCAGCGGGGGGGGGCGGTCGCGGCCGCGGCTGACCGCCCCCGCAAGGTCAGCACAAGGGTTTCGCTCTCGAAGGTTCGTTCTCGAAGGTTCTCGAGGTTTCGCTCTCGAAGCGTGAGCGAACGGTGTTCGCCCGCGAGCCTCGATAGCGGCGGCGGTGGCCGCCTCGCGCGGCGCGCCCCGCGCTTTCAGTTCGACGCGTCGCCGACGGCCGACAGAAGCGTGAGCGTGCGCCTCCTGTGCGGCACGAGGCGCAGCTTTGCCGCGGGCCTGGCGGCATCGCGGTCACCGTCAGATGTCGCCACCGACGCCACCGCCGCCGCCGCCGCTCGGGACTCGCCACGTAGCACCGGCGGCGTCTCGGCGGGAATGACGACGAGCGCCAGCTGGCTTTCCGCGCCGCTCAGCAGGAGGGCGGCGGCGGCGCGTCCTTTGACCGCCGTCGCCGAGCCGGCGGCGGCGGTTGGACGCGTCGCCGCCGGCCCGCTCCTGCCGCCGTCTTTCTTGCGCGGCGGAGCGCTCCTCTGCGGCTGCACGCGGCGGCCGCCGGCGCTCGGCACGTCTTCGGCGACGCTGAGGCTCAGAGGAAACTGCGTGGGCAGAGCGGCGTCGACGGGCGGCGGCACGTTGTACTCGTCGAGGTGCAGGCTGCGCGGCAGGAACTGCGACATTCGGTGGCGCCACCTGGACGCCGGCCCGAGCCTCGCCTTGCCGTCGTTGTCCAGAGCCACGTACCAGGGCCGCACGCCCAGCTTGGTCTTGCTTTCGTACTTGGCGCTATAGTAGGTGTTGTAGTAATTGTCCAGGACGTCCTCGTAGAACTCGCACTCGTCCGTTCGTCTAGGCTGCAACCGGAAGGCTCGCGCTCTGCCGGAGGCGTCCTTTGGGTGCCGCCTCGCGCGCACGCGGGCGCCGGCTAAAGGCGAGCAGCGCCGACGGACGCGACGCCTCCGGGCGCAACTTACGCTGCCGTAGAGAGCGCCGCGCGAGCTCATGCACAGCCACAGGTGGCTGGCCTCGCCCCGAATGCTGACGCGCGGTCTGTCGGCGGTGCCCAGCCACGAGCTGAGGAACGAGCCGGCGGTCGTGTAGAAGCGCAGCACACCTGCAAACGGAGCGACATTGACGTGCGGGCACCGAATGGTCACCGCCTCTGCCCGCCGCAACCGACGCCGCTCCCGCCTTTGCCCCATCGACCGGAGGGGGCGGCCTCTAGGACGCATCGAGATTGGCAAACCCAAGGGCGCGATAAATTGACTGCCGCCGCCCCGTCGACGTCAGCAGCGACATTCGCGCCTCCGCGACGGATCGACGAGATCGCCGGAAAAAGATCGGGATCGATGGCACTGGCCGTCATCTGATCTATATATATGTACATCGTCGGCACTTATTTGTCGCGCGCCGGCAACTATCGGCGCGAAATGATTCGTCAGGTTTTCTAGCTTCTTAAGCGTCGAGCAATTAGCGAGACAATCACTGAAAGCTCTCGCGTATCTGCTTTGGCGACCCGTAATTAATGAACAATCGCGGGGTAATTACAATTATGATCGATGCGTAATTACCTCATTTACTAGCAACTCGGCACGTGTCCTCATTGGAAGGACAAAAGTCTGCGACGCAAAGACAAACGCGCGCGGCTTTATTAGCTTTCATTAGCGCGGTAATTAAGCTGCGATCAATGGTAATTAGAAGGTTCTTTCTCCTCCTCCTCCCAGGTTTTCGCACCTACGGCTAATGCGCGAGGCAATGCGCCGTGCGGAATGCGCCTTGCGCCGCCGCCGCCGCCGAACGCGAGCTTCCCAAACTAGCGCGCTCGCCTCGTTTGAAACCGTCGCTGACTGTCGCTCTCTGCGTGCGCCCGCGTTTATCTCGCGAGCTTAGGTCGAGGACGCGCGGTTGGCGCGCGCTACACGGCTCGAGTCTTCGGCGGAACGGGAGGCTGTGCGTCGCAGCGTCGGGCTGCGCGCACTAAGCTTCGACCCGCCGCGCGCGCCGCGCGGACCTTCTTCTCCGACGCTCTGTTCGTTTCTTAATTTTCCCTCTATTTTTGCCCTTTCTATCGCTGATATGCGGGAAACTCTCGTCGGCTAGCGGTCGAGCTCTTGGAATCCACTTTAAGAAATTGGTGCGATCTCGAAGGGGGCGGAAGAGGAGCGCCTCTTTTTCGCACTCGCTCTGCGACCGCGCGGACGCCTAGGGAGACGCAGTGGCAGTAGCCGCAGCCGCAAGCACTGCTTACCGTATTTGCTGCTGGTGCCGTTTACGGCGCCGTTCGGCCAGATCTGCAAGTTGTAGCCGCTTCTGCAGTAGAGCATTCGGCGCTGGTAGTAGCCGTACGGGCTAGCGCCTCGTCGATCTCGGCCCGCTCGGCCGAAAGCGTCGTCGTCGCCCAGCCTGGCGGAAGCGAAGGCAGGCGAAGCGACGGCCTCGCACTCGAATCGCATCGCAGCGACGAAGGCGACGAAGGCGGCGAAGACGATCAGCGCACGCGGCATTTTCGAGAGTGCTGCAGCGACTCTCTCGCGGAAGCTAATATACGCAGTCGGCTCGGGCACAATGGCGATATCGACGCGGCCAGCCGACCAATCGAATCGGGCCGCTTTCGCGCGCGGCGCCTTCACACGTTTCCCTCCGACAATGCGACGCTCTCGTCAACCAATCGCACGCGCTTCTTCTCGCTGTCGCACCGAGGAGCTTGTTTCCTTCTTTATTGTGGACGCCGTGCGCTCGCCGCCTCCCGAAAAGTCAAGCGATCGCTCGACGCGATCGAACGAAATCGCGCCGTCGTTTCGCTGCGTCCGCGACTGGCGACAGTCGTCTGCGGGCGAATCGTCGCACGTCGCAACGCGCTCCGCGTCGCCGATTTCGCCCATGCTGCGAGGACAGACGTTCGCGCCCTCGAGCGCCGCCTCCGAGAGGCGGTCTTTGTGGTCGTCGAGATCGTGACGCGTGGTCGCGTGTACTACCGCGAAGCCTGGCGGGCGCAGACTTCCGCCGCAGGTCTCGGTCGCCGCACGCGCTCAGGCGAATCGCCGTCCGTCGAGGGAATCGCTCACCGATCGTCGGCGATCTCGCCGCGCGCGCAACAGCCGCAGAGGCGAGCGCCTGCTGACCCGCGAAATTCACAAGGGACTTTTCTGCTTTTCCTCGAAAACGCCACCGAGAGTGCTGTCCCCCGCCCGCCCGCAGCAGTTGCCATAAGTGAGGCGTGCCATCGAAAGCTCTAGCTGCTGGCA
Organism: Cristatella mucedo; assembly: GCA_009760855.2. Lineage (NCBI taxonomy): Eukaryota > Metazoa > Bryozoa > Phylactolaemata > Cristatellidae > Cristatella > Cristatella mucedo. Next base: position 149,580 of record WPIO01000200.1, read on the forward strand.
GCGGGTGAGGGCTCGCGGTTCTGCGCGTCGTGCGCTGCTCCTGCTCCGCGTCGTGCGCTGCTTCGCCGCGCGCCCTTCGCTGCTCCCCGTCGTGTGCGGGGCAGACGCTTCGTCGCGCCAGCGGGGCGCCGATAACTAGTTTCGCGGCGGCCGGTGCCTCGCGCGCGCGTCGAGCGGATGCGGAACTGCGAGACGCGGCGGGGTCAGGGTTTCGGCATCGTCGCTAGCGGGAGCTGCTTTTACTTCCGGTCCGGCTCTTTCGCTCTATCGCGCAGCGGCGGCCGAGCGTCGGGGAACGAGGTTTGGGCGCTGGCGATATTTTGCAAGTTCGCGCCCATGCGACTGGCAAGCGCGAGGCAGATCGAAAGCGACGCCGGTTGAGAGAAGCAGACGTCGCGTTTAACGCTTCACCGATCCGCCGACCGGCGGTAGTCTGCAGCTGACGACATGGCGGCTGCCGCCGCCGCCGCCGCCTCCTCCCTCAGCCAAGTGACTGGCCAGGCCGAGCTGTTCCACTGCGAGCGGGCAGGGTTAAGCCGGTGCGTCTAGCAGAGCCTTTCGCTTCGTCGATCGATCAATCAAACACCCCGCTTTTCGCGCGCGCGCGCACCGCTGGCCCTTTCAGCGGCACCGACTGCGCGTGCGTACCTGCACTGGGACAAAGCGGCTATTGGCGAGGTGCGGCGATGGGTGACAAGCGACAATGGGGGCCGCTCGAGACTAATTGTTACGGGAGGAGATAGCCGAGCGGCTTCCCTGGTTTCTGTCGCTGTTTTCGCGCGAGGGGCGGCTCGCTCTCTCTCTCTCTCTCTCTCTCTCTCGCTCTTTCTCTCTCGCTCTTTCTCTCGAGCGCGTCTCCCGCAGTCGCTAGCTCGACCGTCGTGGAACTCATTGGAGGTCAGAGTGGGCGTCTGCCCAGGTGGTCGTGCCTGGACAGACGCTCGGTGCCTGCACGACCGCACCGACGCCAAAAGAAAGTCCAGTGGAAAGTCAATCAGCATCGAAGTCACGCGGCAAGAAAGAGCGAAAGCCATAAGGAAGTATACGGAAAGAGTGGCGCGGCGGGTAAAGAGCGACAGCGCAGAGACGTGCATTGATGAGCAGAGGAGAACAGAAAGATAGGAAGATGAGGAAGGAGATCACATAAGAAGGTAGGGAGCAGTAAGAAAGAAAGAAGGGGGAAAGGAGGGATCGAGCGAGCGAGCGAGCGACAGAGAAAGATATATATTGAAATAGCTGGCAAGAGCGAGCAAAAGTAAGGGTGATTACGTTTGGGACAGAGAGAGAGAGAGAGAGAGAGAGAGAGAGAGAGAGAGAGAGAGAGAGAGAGAGAGAGAGAGAGAGAGAGAGAGAGAGAGAGAGAGAGAGAGAGAGAGAGAGAGAGAGAGAGAGAGAGAGAGAGAGAGAGAGAGACAGAGAGAGAGAGAGAGAGAGAGAGAGAGAGAGAGAGAGAGAGAGAGAGAGAGAGAGAGAGAGAGAGAGAGACAGACAGACAGACAGACAGACAGACAGACAGAGAGAGAGGGAGAGAGAGAGAGAGAGAGAGAGAGAGAGAGAGAGAGAGATTGAGTTTAGAAAAGGAAGAGATGATTTGCGAGTGAACGAGAGAGAAAAGAGAGAGATGGAGGACGTAAAGTTAAAGAGGAAGTAGAGAATGAGAAGGGAATGGGAGCGTGTCCGCTCGTGCGCGCTTGTTCGCTCGAGTCGGTGAGAGAGGCGCAATGAAGCGCCTCCTCTCAGTCGAGGCAACCGCTCTGCAGGGCTGAGATTGCAGCTGAGATTCGCACGCAATAGCAATTTCTCTAGAGCTAAGATGATAATGAGCGTACGCTCCGTCCGCACGTTTTTTTCTCCCGTCGTCGCTACCTCGGAGAGCGAGCAGAGGAGCCACACGAGCTCGCACGCGCCGCTCGTTCCATGCTGAGACACTCGTCGCGTCCGCGCCAAGGTCACACCAAGGTCTAGAGTATCCAGGTCTGTCAGTAGAAGCTGCGAGAATTCCGCCTGGTCAAGATGCGCGCCCTCCAGCCAGCTCGGAGTGATTTGCTTTCTCCAGCCACTAACTCACTGCAGCAGCAAGCATACCGAGCGCTTTCGACGCTCTGAACGAGGTGACAAGCAGACGAAGCGAACTTACGCCTTTGAATTCCGAATTCGAAACTCGAATTCCCTGCGCAAAGCGAGACGCAGCTGATTGCCGCGTTCGCCGCGGTCCTGCTCCGGCGCTGTTCTGCGTCGCTGAAAGTGGACACTCGCTCAGTGGCGCTGACGGAACGCCGACATCCGGTAGGCTAAGCTACCTCTGAAGTATGGGATACCTCAGGGATTTTCACGGTTTGCACTCTTCCTCTCTGTCTGTGCAGATGTGATTGCCAAGCACAATATAGGCTTTTACTTCTATGCGGATGACACTCAGTTGCACCTTTGCTTTGATACCTCCCAGCCATCCAGCACGTCGAATTCTCGCAACTCCCTAGCTGCATGTATTGATGACATCCGCACATGGATGGCAGAAAACGTTCTTAGATTGAATGATAATAAAACCAACTTACTAGAAATGGAAAAGCCAAGTTTGATTCCGAAATTGGAAAGCCTAACGCTCAAAATTTATTCTGCCAGCATACCTCCTGTTGAATCTGCACGAAATCAGGGTGTCATGTTCCAAAGTGACTTTTCATTAGACGACCACATAAGCTCCTCAGTCAAGTCTGCCTATTTTCAGCTACATAACATTGCTAAAAATCGGGCTGGTTTAAACACGGATACCACGTCTAAATTGGTCCATGCATTTGTGATAGCCTGTCTTGACTTCTGTAACTCCTGCTTGCTATTCTACCGGCCTGTGCACTCACGCGGTTACAGCTGGTGCAAAAACTCTGCAGCTAGGCTTCTCTGTCGTGAGCACTGCAGTGGCCACATCACACCACTTCTCGCCGACCTGCACTGATTCCCGGTCAAGCAACGCATCGACTTCAAGGTTATGTCACTCATTTACAGGTCCCGTCATTCTGTGGCTAAAGCCTATTTATCAGATCTATTGCCCCACCAGGCTAAGCATCGTACCACCAACTTTTCGGAATCTAACTGTTTACCCATACCTCGTACAAAGCTCAAATCCTATGGAGACCGTGCCTTTAGTTCGTGTGTTCCCAAACCCTTGAACTTACTCCTGACTTGCGTCTCGAAATCTCCTGACTGTCCACAATTTAGAAAGAAACTATAAACGCACATATTTAGTGGGTCCCTGTGATTCGTCCTTTATGTGGTTATGCATGCTGATGCTGTGCATGCCGCCACTAACCAAAACTGCATGCCGACCCTGCGCGCGTCACCCTTAGCCATGTTATTCTTGTTGCTTATTGAGCGCGCTACCACCAAACATTCAATCGTGCTTCCTTTGCAGCAATTGCAGAGTGCCCTGAAAGAGACTGAGTTCTCTTGGGGGGCGCTATATCAAACTCATAATTATTATTATTATTACTATTATTATCTGAATAATAATAATAATAATATTTCACTTGATAAAGCGCCCTCAGAGAACTTAATCTCTCTCTAGGCGCTTTACATCTGCTGCAAAGTGAAATTCAATTGAATGGTAAGTAAAATCATGCTTGAAAAACAAACAAAATGAATAATATGGTTAGGGGTGACATGCACAGGGTCAGCATGCGAATGTGGTTAGTGGCAGCATGCACAGTGTCAGCACGCATAAGCACATCAAGGACGAATCACAGGGACCGGCTAAATGCTGTCCTAAATAGGTGTGTTTTTAGGTTCCTTTTAAATGTGGTCAGGTCGGGGGATGTTCTGACGCAGGTCGGCGGGACGGAGTTCCAGGCTTTGGGAGCATACGAACTAAAATACGATCTCGCAAGAGCGCAATGCGCGTAAACATTACGCCGCTTGCAAGCGTGGACGCGAGGCTCCACTTTAAAAAAGTGGACAGATCCTTTCCTCTAGCGCTGTGCTGCCGCTTCGTCAATGTAACTCTGCACCGCAGCGGGTCATAAAACTGAGTGCGCTACGGTCATAGACATATCTGCGTCGTCTTAGCTCTGTCGAACTGGACGAGAGCCGACGACCGATGGAGACGATGCGGCTGATTGTACTGAAAAAGAATTCAGTACCGAATTGTACCCAATTTTGAACAGAATTGCCGACCGTACCGAAGAAGAAGCCGAGCGCTGAGCGGCTCCGCAGCCAGAGCTTCCGAGCGTCAGATCTTCTTTCGTCGCCTCCTCGTCAGCTGAGTTCCTTCCGGCCGTCGCTGCTCGTCGTTGCCGTCGCCGCGCTCGCTCGCGCGGCGGTAATTTCTACAAAGCCCTGCTTGCCCGAGGCTGCGCCCACCCAGTGAACGCGGCACCATTCGGCTTCTTTCACGCACCACCTGCAAGTGATGGACACGTCGTCGAGGCTATGCCCAATGTCCGCGCTTCAATAGCAAACACTTCAGGCACCCTTATTTATCAAGCGGTTTCGTACAGCAAAGCAAGGGTATGCCCACCTTTAGCGACCAAAGTCTTGTGCTCGAGCCCAGCGGCACATGCGAAGCGCCATGAGAGGGAGAGAGAGAGAGAGATGGAGAGAGAGAGCGATGGGTTTTTATGGCGCTATGCGAATGAATAAGCATTTCTGGATACAGATTTTGCTCCTAATGTCTGGACAACAGCCCGCCAGCTAGCCACCAGCTATACAGCACTAAACATTGAGCATCCTTTGAGAGCGATCCTGTGCCAGTAAAGTGCTAGAGAAGGGATGCGTTCAAAAGTCACTTCGCCGCCGCAATGAAGGAGCAGATAGCAGCAGCAGCAGCAGAAGAAGCAGCAGCAGCAGCAGTGCTATAACGACAGCAGCCACATTCTAGCAAGTGCGTTGTTTTCACATAGTCAACAACCAACGTTCATTTTGACATTTTAATGCCTACGCGTGCTGCAGCAAAGGCATGCAAGCACAGAATACTCTTTACAGAAGAATTAAATCCTGGTAGCTAAATTTAAAGGATCGGCCAAGTGCTTGCAGTAAGGCTCGTCTAAGAAGACACTCTTCACGATTACGCCACGGCCGTGGCACACTAGAAAGAGGGAAGAACTGTTCTAGTCCGCCAAACCGTTAGTTAATTTTTTCGGTGGCAAAATCCTAGTACTCCAATTTTTTTAATCCACTTGCACTTATTAGATCCCAAGATTATGCTTAAGAGTTTGCTATTAACTAACCTGACCTGTGCTGGTTTTATTTTGGCGTAGAGCTTCGAAAGACCGCGTGATCCTCGATTATTCTAAGATAATCTGAAGGAGAACTGAGCATCAAACGTTTAATTAGCCTTCTTCGTTCTATTCTCAACTTTATGGTACTCAAACAATTTATTGGCATGATTTACTCCTTCCTTTTGGGCCAATTGCAAGGCTTCAGATGAACGTGTTCTTCGGAGGATAAACGTAACAATTTCTCGCCGTTTTCGCCGCTTAAGCAATGAGGATCTGCAAGCGTCATTCTAGGTGTAAACATGTTATAAGTATGACCGCCAAGCGGTAAGATCCGTTAGTTTGGTAGAGTTCAATATTGCACGAATTTTTTATACTGTTTCCTAACCTTGCGTAATGACATTTATACAACTTGATAATTATTTTCAATAATACGATTATTAAGAGCTCTTTATTGTTCATATCGATCGAGCTGCACTGTCGGTGTGCTAAATATAAACACTGCTTTATGTTCCACTGTTTTGGCTCGTTACATCGAATGATTAGCCAATAATAACAATGATAATAATAATGCACTTTATAAAGCGCCCTCAGAGAACTCAATCTCTTTCTAGGTGCTTTACAATTGCTGCAAAGGGAAACGCGATCGAATGGTTAGTAATATCATGCTTGATAAACAACATGAATAACATGTTAGGGATGACATGCACAGGGTCAGCATGCAAGTGTGCTTAGTGGCAGCATGCACAGTGTCAGCACGCATAAGCACGTGAAGGACGAATCACAGGGACCCACTATATGCTGTCCTAAATAGGTGTGTTATTAAGTTCTTTTTAAATGTAGTCAAGTCAGGGGATGTTCTGACGGAAGTCGGGAGGAAGTTTCAGGCTTTGAGAGCATACGAACTAAATGCACGGTCTCCCAAGGATTTGAGGTTTGTACGAGGTATGGGTAAACTGCTGGATTCCAAAAAGCAGGTGGTACGATGCTTGGCCTGGTGGGGGAGTAGATCTGAGAGATAGGCTGGAACCAAAGAACGAAGTGACCTAAAAGTAAGCGACAAAACCTGGAATTCGATCTATTGCATGACTGGGAGCCAGTGCAGGTCGGCGAGAAGTGTGGTGATGTGGCCACTGCTACGCTCAAGACAGATAAGCCTAGCTGCAGAGTTTTTAAATCTTTAGCCCCCTCTCTTGGTCGCACAACAAGTGAAGGGAAGACAAAAAGCCGCTGCAGACATGGACGATATTGCAAAAATGATAGAATGCCACATTTATCATCATCAAACCCTATCAGTTAAGCGAGATTCTTTACACACACACACGCGCACACACACACACACGCGCGCGTACACACGAACACACACGCACACACACACACGCGTGCACACACACACACACACAGACACAGACACACACAGACACACAGACACACAGACACACACACACACACACACACACACACAGATACACACACGCACACAGACACACACGCACACACACAATAATGCAAAGAAGCCGAGTCAAAATAAGTTACGTATTCCTAAGCTAGGCAATGTAACACAAAATGCCGTCTGCATCTGTTAGCTTCTTTTAGATATGGATCGGTGCTCCTTATCTGATTATTTCCCAGAGGCAAGCCTTTACGGTAGAATTTACTTAATGCAGGCTTCGTCTTGGTAGGGCCATTTAATTGCTAAAAAGTCCCCTTCCACAGTAGTCAAACACTTCGCGCGAAGATGAGCATACTCACGCCGGCCCGAGCTCAGCGACTTGTTCACGAGCTCAAGCAGTAGGGCCTCGGACATTAGTGCTCGGACATTGGAACGCTGAGATGCTGCTGAACCACCTCGTAGTGCCTCGACCGTTATAATAATGCACCTCGGGTCTCACGATTCTTTGGCTGCAACAACATTTCCTCCGATATTTCTTATCTCAGTCAGCACGACACGCGGCTCTTGGCTAAAACCGCTCTATACTGTACAGCTTGAGCTATTCAAAATAACCCAAATCAATATTGTCAATATCTAAAAATCAATCGACCTCTTGTCGCCCACTTTTTAACAGACTGCAGCGTTCACCTAAAGCAAAACAATAAATACCGGCTGATTAAGCAGCCTCTTTTTCATAGCGACAGAAGAGCCTTAAAGGCTATCAACACCGCTTGCAGGTGAGAATAAAGGATTGCCTACCGCCGGATTCGAACCGACAACCTCGGGAACGACGGGTCGTTAAAAGCAACAGCCTTGCCAAGTGAACCATCGCGGCTCACCTTCCAATCACTGCTTTCCTATTCGCCCTTGGTGAAGAGTGCAGCATTTTCTAGCACCTTCTAGCTGGCGTTTCAGCCGGCTGCACTGTAGCAGTATTCTCGGTCGACCGTTCTGGGTGATGGCAGCAGTCTCGACCACCGCGAAATCTCACTGGGGCCGAACGGTGCCGAGTCACGCCCTCGACAGCCGCGGTCGTGAGCTCGAGCCCTGCAGCGCATTCGTGAAGCGCCCGAATGGAAATTCAGTTTTCTTAGGGTGCCATGCGAATGATTGTATGCATATTTTTTTTTAATTTTTCATCCTACACTACCGAGGCTCGTAAGCGATGCGAGATTGTCACGACGCGAAATAAATAAAAGTAAAGAAATAAAGAAATAACTAATAAATAAAGAAATAAGTAAATTTGCCGCTGCCCACTGCTCGACGAGGCATAAGGCCGAGGTGCAAGCAGTGAGTAGCAATGGGCGACATCTGTGTATGAGTTGACGGAGTCATCTGCGGCCAATGGCGATCGCGTGTCGCTTTGATAAAGGTGAGGACAACGCTGCATGATTGCTAATGCGGATGTGCGATCCGGCTAGTTTGTTTGATCTTCGATAAAAAATGCTCCGGCATCTCTGACCATCATTTGGTGGAACAATAGTTGTCTGCCACGTCTGTATATTCTTGGGAAAGATCTATTTTTTAGTCCTTTGCCAGCGGCAAATTTGGGACGCACAAAGATCCTGCCGTCACGATCAAGCCAACGTAGATACTGGAAAAGCTTACGCCATCGGTAGAGATTCCGTCGCGACACTTTTTTCGTACGGATTGTGGCGACCACCAAGAGGGAAATCATCTCATGCTTCTAGGCCCTCTGCTTGTGCACATATAGTTGAAGAAGGAAACTTTGTCAGAATGGTTTGTTTTTCAAGGCTCGTAACTGCTGTTTCCCACAACTTGGACACGAGTGCCTTGGTTATTGGCTCCGACGATGATGCAGCACTAAATTCTTCGCTAACACAAAACGTTTACATTACTAGTCACATACAATTCGGGCTGCAACTGAAGAATAGCGTCCGCAGACATTTAACCTATAAAGCAGGGATGCCAAAGAAGCAAAAGCATGAGGTGCGAGACCTAGTTTTTAAAAAGTCGGGACTTTTAGAGGCTCAGAGTGATCTAGCATTCGAAGAGATGGTGGATAACTTGACGCGCCATGTTGCAGGAGACCAACGGCTGATGCACTAACTGACTTGCCATTAAGTTACCAAAGTTCAGATTGGCCAACAGTTTCGAATTAGTGATGTTTAAGACGATGAATAGCTCAAGCTGTAAATATGGAACGGCTTTAGCCAGGAACTACATATCATGCTGACCGACAGCAGTCAAGACAGTCGTGACTTCTGCAACTCACTGCTTGCTTTCCTACCGGCGTATGTAATCATGCGCTTACAGCTGGTGCAAAACTCTGCAGCTAGGCTTGTCTATCGTGAACGTCGCAGTTGCCACATCACACTACTTCTCGCCGACCTGCACAGGCTCTCGGTCAAGCAACGCATTGACTTCAAGGTTTTGTCACTCACTGTTAGGTCCTTTCATTCTTTGGCTCCAGCCTCGCCATTAGATCTACTCCCCAACCAGACTAAGCATCGCATCACCCGCTTTTCAGAATCTAACTGTTTACCTATACCCCGTACAAACATCTAATCCTTTGGAGACCGTGCCTTTCGTTCGTATGTTCCCAAAGCCGGAAACTCAATCCCAACTAGCGGCACGACATCTCCTGCCTTGACCACATTTAAAAAGTTACTAAAAATTCATATATTTATCAAAGCATATCGTAGGTCCCTGTGATAAATTCATTATATGCTTATGCGTGCTGACACTGTGCATTCTGCCACTAACTATCTTGCATGCTGACCCTGTGCATGTCACCCCTAACCATGTTATTCATGTTGTTTATCGAGCATGATACCACTCACCATTCGATAGTGTTTCCTTTGCAGCAAATGTAAAGCGCTTAGAAAGAGATTTAGTTCTCTGAGGGCGCTATATAAAACATATTTTTATTAACATTCGTAAAAAATATCACAGAAAATTTAGGGTGGAGGTAAGCTGCCGGTTGAAGTCCGGCTCGCATTTCTAAAAGAACAAAAAAGCTGACAGAATAAATCACTTGACGAAAGTGCTCGCACCAAGGCAGAGACAGCCGTTCCCCGAATTTACACAGATTCTCGATCGGCATATCCGTGGGAAGTTCGTCGACTAGCCTGTCTCACAGATTGGAATTCGGCGAGTTTTGTCTCTCTGGTGAATTCGCTCACTTTTACTTTGAATCGTATTGGTACGATTGTTTTGAAAACGATTACCAGCCCATGGGGTTTATGGTAAGTTTTTTGCGTGCTCAAGGCATAAGCGAGCGGGTGTCGCAGTGTCTACTGCCAGTTGATTGTTCGGCTGTCGTAAACATGGCCAAAGTGAAGCAGGTACGACTAACCGGCACCAAAAATGGCGATACAATTGTACAATTGGTCAACGCGCACCGGTTTCACGTTTTTCCAATTGCATCACAGGGTCCGTCATAAGTGGGATCCCCACTTTTTTCAAGCCCTGTCACCTTTAGCAGCTTTGAACGTTGATCGTGATCTGTGGTCTAAGCCTTTAAAGCAAGAGACGAGTACAATTGTTTGCAAATACGCTGGTGAATGAAAAAATGGCATGCTTGCACTAAACTAAAGTACAAGTAAGTTTACGAAATTCTCAACCGATTATGGAATCTCTGAGTCACCAGGCCTGTAAATGGAATAGGAAAAGTTGTGTGTCAAGCATGTCTTTCATTGGATAGTTTTGAAATATTAAGATTGCATTGCTCAGGTAATTATGCGACAAGTACACGTGTCGCCGGTCCCTCTTTTGCCTGTTCACTCGCATACTCTAGCCAAATCTGTGCAAATTGCCTAATTGTGTTCGTATTTATTTTACTTTAAATTAGTGTTTGGAGCTGGAACTATTCCAAGAGCTGTGGTTTTCAACCAAATACCTTATCGTTACGCAACTGGGCCAGGTTCAGGCAGTGGGATAGCTAAAACAATGAGCTTTCACCTGCAGCATTGTTAGACCTGTGTGGATGGGTCACTTGCGCGTGGCCTGGAGCGGTAGTTGCTATTAAAGCAGTAATGTTGAATATACAGAACGACCAACTGCCGTCGGCGCGTTGAACATATTACTACCATTATCCTCAATATCGTGAATAGCTTTCCTCTTTAGGCCCCGGAACTTCCTGATCGTCGGCAGTTTACCGTTCTCAACGCAACTGACAATCCGAAAGTAGAAGCTTCCTGATTGAACCTACGCGCGTCGGTCAGATCACTTTGACGACCTCCTGGGCTCCACGAGTAGGAGTAGCAGGAGTATCAGTAGTAGTAGGAGTAGCTCGCACTTCACGACTCTTCAGGTTGTTGGTTTCAGTGCTGCAGAAAGCAATTCTTCATTACACAAGGGCGAGCGGAAGCGATAGCCACTAAGTCTCTTTTGTACATAAATGAGCTCGTTGAATCGACTGATCTCGCGATTATAAGGTCAATAGAGAAACGATACGTAATCCTTCGAGGAGAGTCTCTGCACGGAGCCATGTGAAACTACTACCGACTAAGCGATGGATTCATTTTTGACTGTCAACCACTAAAACCTCGCGCGACGACCTGAACGAATGATGACAGTTGATATGCTGCGATTATTGGCTGTCGAAAATGCAGCAAGGATTTCTGGGTAAGGAAGAACAATCCCAACTCTAGCACTCGAAGTGATTACGGAAGCTTCTCCTGATATTGGTCAATGCGGTATCAAAAGATTCTCGATTTCATCAGGCATAAACCTACCAGCCTGTCCACCAGATTTTAAGGAAGTCAGTAACTTACTTCCCAGGTCAGTCAAAGTTAGGATTTATATTCCATAGAAATATGGCCGAACTTCTTTATGTATTTTTTACCTTAATTGCAAAGAGAATAGTATCTGAAAGTAAAAGAAAACTGAAACGCTGAAACAGCCTTAAACTTAGAACCCGAATTTCTTAATCCGTGATATTAGAGGCAGTTTTGTGAAACCGCTTAAAATATTATTACAGTGTAAGAGCTTTTAGGGATACTAGCAGTTAGATGCTAGGAGCAGGAAATGTCATATATCTATTTTTAAGACGAATCAGGGTGTCTTTAAAAATAAGTTGGCGACCTAGCATAATTTATACGAAATGGGCTATTTGATTATTCAATAACGATTGGTTAGAGAAAATAGTGCGTTCAAGTGCGTTCAAATGTACGCCATTCCGCTTGAGTTAACGCGTGAGTTGGCAGTAAAGATCCGTCCTAATAAGGAATGCAAAGACCTGGAAAGCTCAATCTGGGCCCAGCCCAGCCATATACAGATATCTACTTTAAATAGGCCAGAACTTTGCAGTCCAATCACAAGAGAATGTTCGAGCAGAATGCCGTGAGATTTAAAAAAAATTACATCACAAATTTCTGCATTATGTAATCGTGATTTAAGCTTGGTACAGCCAATTTGTAGTAGGTTAATCGCAGTTGATCCACGTAATTCGTCGTTCTCGTTACAAAGGCCATGGCCATTAGTTTTGACGGATTCGAGCTAGTCATCCAATAAAAAGTGTTTGAGCCTCTGCCAGCGTCGGGCAGGAGTTCGGATGTGTGATAAAGAGTGACGTGTCACGTGCTGGGCGTTTTTTCATGCGATAAGAAGTGCCAGTTTCTGGACCCGAGTCGTTAGTTTTGAGTCAATAAGCTGGCAATTCTTTTACTTGCCATCGTAGGCAGGGCGAAATCAAATTAATTTCTTCTGCAGCTCAATAAACAAGGCTGTCTGATCAAACGCTCTTAGCTTTTTTTATGCACAGCAGGCAGCCGTATGCCAGCATAGATCAATGATTTGGCATGAGGCTGAGGTCAAGTGAAGCAGCTACGCTTGATTACTGACCGTCTGCAATGGTGGTTCTCAAAACTTACTGTGCGAATGAAGTACATACTGCATTCTATTATCTGTGCTTTGCCGGACTCAAGTCTGCCAGATTAGAAGTCCGCTGACGTCGAGCCAGCTTTAGGCTTCAGTGCTTTGTCCAAACCACAGAGAGCCGATTTTGAGAGTAAGTGCCATTCACCAGCCCCTCCTAGCTAAATGCATCGATTTTACACGAATCCTACTCTGAACATGGACTCTATGCAGAACGCAAAGAGCAAAGCCAACTTTAGTCAGCACAATAATGTGGAACAGAATTTTAAAGTGCTTTGAAAGAATTTTAAATGTACTCCATTAGCAGAATTTTACAGTGGCAGACACAGTAAATTATACATGATAATCAACTGATTTAACAGCCTCAATTGTTTAGCGTTAGAAGAGAATTAACGGCCATCACCACCATGTGCAGTTGGCAATAAAAAATCTCCCACGACAGCATTCAAACTCACGACCCTGATCGTGAAGAGCAACAGCTTTCCTTCCTGGGCTATCAAGGTCCTCACTCCGGTAGCATGAAGATTAAGGTGGGCTGTTTGAAAAGAGCCCAATATTTTAAGCCTGCATAAATGCTAATTAAAGTTTGCAACTCCTGCACGACACTCTACTAATTTTTTCGATGTCCGTAATATTATTGGAGTTCATACAGTATGCATGGGCAATAAAAATAAGCCCAATTAACCAGGATGCCCATCGTTTCACGGGTGCATAGATAAAGCTAAATGATTCAAGCTCAGCCGTATTCCGTAGAAATAAAAAACGCCGCTGCTGTATATGGGTAGTAAAATAATGCCCCTGCATTGCCATTTTTTATGTAACCTTCGACCGTAGTTGCCTGAGGTATTAAGGAACGATAAATCATAGCAGCCTCCATTTGACTTCAGATGATTCATCATTTACTCACTTTACTTACCATTAGCTGGTGTAATGTTGCAAGCGTGTTTGAACTGACCTTTTTGCAAATTCATTCATGCAAAGATGACTGTCACTCCAGACAGCCAGCAAAGACAAAGTAGGAGGAGAATGGCTCTCTGAACAGTTTTCTGTAACTTACTCCAAGCTTGAGCTTCATGCTCTCGATGCATTTACGGTAACTAAACGAGATCGTGTCGTGAAAGAAAAAACTGAGGACCGCAGCTGACTAAGGACTATCTAGGAAGTAATTAGTATAGAAATAGCACCATTTAATGGCTAGAAAAAATGTACATCATCCTTGTAGAGATTTAGCTTTAGAATTAGATTTAGGCCACAATGCAAGGGACATTGATATTTTTATTATAACAACTACTACCCTAGTCGGTTGTTGCAAAAAATTTATTGACACTGTGCAACAAGTGTAGAATTGAGTTCCCAAGTCTTGGAACCCAAAGCAACGTTCACTAGTCAGCAGTAACCATATTAAAATAAGTAAATAAGTAAAAAAAAAAGCAGCCAATTGGATTTCGTACTCGAGAGTCCCGAATCTGGCAGTGGATAAGCCACAGTTCGCCACATATGTTTTCATCTCACATCTCTCTTGGTCCCGGCTTAATAAATGAGAATCACTTGAAGTCTTTTTGAAAATCTTGCTCTTTCTCCAGCTAGTGGTCAATCTGGCGGCTGGTGGCCGTAGTTGAGCGTCCACAGCACTGCCAGCTTCATCTCTGACTTTTCTGCATTTCTCTGTTCATCGCGCAACAAATCGCCCTCTCGCCATTCTGTGGGGATTTCACTATCCACTTTGGTGACCCCTGACCTGATCCGACGAGCTCCAACTTGCCTTTTAAATCTTTAGCCCTTCGATCTCGGCGCCCGCGTTCAAGCTCCTACGCGCCCGAAGGGCCAGACTCTGGATCGAGTTTTCTTCCACGATTTTACGCTGCCTCTTTCGGCACATCTGATCGAATGAGGACTCATTCTACCTGTGATTTGCTTCTCTTTCGCCATCTGAAATTACTTGTAAGTAAGAAAAGGCTGAGGTCTCTAGACATTGATGCTGTCTACAGCAGAATGGCATTCTCCGCCCTTCCACAAAGATTGTCCCCACACGATGCCGCTACTGCTAAATGATGTCTAGTGAGCACAGTTCGTCTCCTGACGACCCGTCACGACATCTCTGCGATCTTCGCTGGCCTGAAAAACGTAGCCCATCCATAAACGAGTTTTTTAGTACTTCTCTGGAAAAAGGGCTTTGCCCAAGTCCTTCAAACCGGCCGCCGTTAGAAAGATGCTTAAAAGGCCTGGATTAGGTACAGAGGTCCTTACAAACTATCGCCCTGTTTCCTTTCTTCCTTTTTGGTCAAGATTTTCGAAAAAAATTGTCGCTCAGCAGCTGGTAGGAAACATTGAAGAGAATGCAGTTTCACAACAAGTTTCAGTCGGGATTCAAACGGCAGCACTCCATAAAAACTGCTCTCCTCAGTGCAACCAACGACATCGTATGCAGAAACGATGGCGGGAATGCCACTGCCCCTAGCCTGCTAGATATATAAGCTGCCTATGACACTCTTGATCACAATATACTACTGGAAATATTGAGATCAACGATCGGTCCTGTAGACGAGATACTGGCGTGGTTTAAATCGTACTTATCCGATCGAGTTTACTCCGTGTCTTGTGGTGGTCCGGTCTCATCCACCAGACCAGTCACCTGCGGAGTGACTCAAGGGTCAGCCTTCGGTTCTTTAGTGGTCTCGATCTATACTCAAGATCAAGGAAAAGTGATTCAAACCAATACTGTAGCTTGAGCTATCGTCGCGAACAGCACAGAGCGCTAGCCGACGAGCAGCACCGCCGGTTTATTTCACAACTCGCAGAGCAGGGAGAAGTACGACTCTCCTCGCCCCTCTCGCCCACCGGAGTGCCCCCCCCCCGACTCCCTTGTCACAACAATCCCCAATAGCACGTCCCGACTGCATACCACATCGAGTGTCACAGCCCACTCGTACAACGATCAGGGGCAGCGTCATCAATTAAATGAAGCCACACACATTACAGCGCTTAGGACATCGCCTCTAGAGCATTGCAATTCTCTTTATTCAGGACTCCTGCCCCGTGCCAGTTGATCGTTTTCAAGCGTTGCAAAGCTCTCGCAGCCCTTCTAGTCAGTCGTTAATTGGCGTGCCAGCTACATCACTGCACAGCGTCTGTCTGAGCTTCACTAGCGTCGAGTCGATTTCAAGATCTGCAGTCTGACTCACAGCTCACTTCACTCGCTTGCACCAGCCTTGACCTATCTCCGACCTCCAGCAGGCTCTCGAACCAACGGCTGCTAAGCATCGAACAGAATGGAAATCTTCTGATGGCCGAGCCTTCAATTCGTATGCACCGATATTCCGGAGCTAGCTTCCAGCTACGGTAACTATCTGAGGTAGCTGTGTGTCTTCCAAGTTTCAGTTCAAGGTACATTCAGTACGTTCCGGTCAGCTTTACCTTGGTCGCAGTGTACTTGTCTTTTTTGCACCGTAGAGCTTTGTGCATGACTCACCGATTGTTACTGGTTAGAGGTCTTACTAACCGGTAACCATGGGTGTCTTCATGTTTGCTTTAGCATGCTGGCTTAAGCGTGATACTTGTTTAGTTTTGCATGCTTGATGCTACACATGGCACTAACCCTCGGGTTCTGATTCTGTTACAGCCAGAAGCGAAGCACCTGGATCAAGACTACGTTCTCTTAGGCTGCTCTACAGACGACCTATTATTACTCTAATGTGGCTGATAATTGCAGTCTGGCTTACACATAGGCCATTTTATATACGCTCAGTCCACTCTTCGTCCTGGGTGCGTGCAATATCATCTTGCTTTGCTAGATCGATATTAAACGGATAAAGAAGACAAGGGCTTGACATTCGCAGCTGTTGTAGAGCCCTAAACACACATGCTATGCTGCATAACATGCCAGATTCATGACCGACGAGCTCGTGTATGACAAGAATGAGACAAGTTGACACGATTTTAATTAAAGCATACAGCTATCACGGTATTGCATGTAAACGCAGTACGATCCTCAAATTGGCATGCACGACTCGATCGGGTCGCAGGGCATGTCACTACGGCAGCTTGCTTACACAAGGCACGAGCCAACCAACTGGACAAAGAGTACCAGGAAGAGCACAGAACACAAGCTCCGGAACAACTGAACCCAGGTTGCCCGGCCCAGGCTTCTCACGACCCTGTGCTCCCAGAGCTCACAGTACTACTGGTGACACGGGGATGCACTCAGGCCGACACCGCCGACTAGGCTATTTTCTTAGACGGGTCACTGCTGCTGCTGCTGGGCTTATTTCGCAGGTGCTCGTAGCTGAGCACCGTACGGCTGATGGCATCATCGAGGCTCACGATCGGTGCATAGTGCAGAAGCTCTTTGGCTCGCTGGCAGCTGTAGTAATGTGCCGTGCCGCTCAGAGCCGTCTTCATGGGTGTCAACGAGAGACGCAGGCGGCAGATCGGCTGAAGCAAAGTGACCAGCACCTGCAGCAAGCAGGCCAGATAGTAGACGATCCAATATGGAATACAGTACTTAGGAGCCTCGTAGCCGAGGCCTGTCAGTAGACGACCCATGAATGTCCAGAAGTATATTGGCTCGTCATTGGTGATATGGACGGCCTACAATAGAGGCTTGCGATCAGCTCTCAAAGATGGTTAAACAAAATAACGACAGCCGAGATTTGCACAGAAAATTTGGTACTGCAGAGATTAAAAGTGGCTATTCAAACGCCAATACAGTGTATATATGACACAAAGGCTGCTTAAAAGTAAGAAAATCGCTGCTAATCTGACATCAGGAACCATGATCATGGAAACTCGTTAGAAAAACTGCTTTCGGCTTAACCACCAAATATTTCTAGATTAGATTAAGAGATCGCTCGGCAGCAGTATGGAGGACAAAACTCTCAAACCTGCTGCTCAAAAAACCCCACGAAGGACAGCTTTGGGAAAAGTCGTTTTTTCTATCGGGCATGCCATCAAAAAATTACAATCACATTTGACCACGATATAATTGTCAATCTAGAAAAATTCTACTGCCAATCACCTATCACAAAGCAAGTGTGCTCTATTTTTCTCAGTAACATTGAAGTGGCAAAACTGTTATCAAATCAATTCAACACACACACAGGTGCAACGCAAATGTAGTGGTTCGAAAAAGCTATAACTCGAATATGTCACCTTAGTGCGCCTACCGGATGTGAATGCATAGAGAGCTGGCAACGTTTCTAGTGGCTTCCCATACTCGTTGGGCTTCGGAAATTGCCGTGTTTTATTGATAAACAGTGCTACACAAACGACCGCAATGGACTAGCAATCAATGGACTAACAACTGTTAGTTAATTGCAAACTTGTAATCGAGTCCTGCTGTAGGAAAAACAACCCGGTCGGCACGGTCAAGACATGAAATCGCCGGCTTTTTGGACATGGAGTGACATAACCGGTAGGAAATTATGCAAGGCATCGACGATAACAAAAGAACTGAGGAAAACAAATTCAACGACGTTCACTGATACCCGGGCGAATGGTACTAAAGATGCTTTAGACCAGCGATTCTCAACCTGTGGGTTGCAACCCCTTTGGGGGTCGAACGACCCTTTCACAGGGGGTCGCCCAAGACCATCGGAAAACATGCATTTCCGCATTTCGCAAGCAGTCATTTTATGGTTGGGGGGTCGCCGCAACATGAGGACCGTACTAAATGGTCGAGGCATTAGGAAGGTTGAAAACCACTGCTTTAGACGATGCTGCTAAAGCCGATGCGGCAGTATGAGCAGAAAGCCAGGCCACACTGCGACCCGATCGCACGACCGTCGTCTGGCCAGTCGAGGATAACAACCTACGTCGACTTGCAGTCACCGGGACCATGCAATACTGATACAGGTAGCATTTACACAACAATTGAAAGCTGTGGCTCTTAGCTCTGAGCGTCGCTAGCGACAGGCCTGAGTCTCGGTGGCTCAACTGGTAGAGCTCTGGCAGGGTAAGCAGTAGGTGGAATCATTTCCAGCACGAGGCAAAATGTTTCACTCCCAGCCCAAAGATTTTCAAGTTTTACTGTTTTCCCAGCTGTCTGGAAATCGCGTTGGTGCAACAAAAAATCAGCATCATCTGCACACATTACAGAGCCCTGGTGGCAACTGGATGAGACGACCCGCGATTACAAATTTTCGTGCATAGAAATGGACCGTACCTTGCTCTGGAAAGAGTTTCGATTGATTTCTCGACTCACTAGACAGGTATAGTGTGGGTAGACGGCACGCCATTTCGTTACTATGCACAATGCCGAGATCCCATGCACAGTTTCGAATCAAGTGTGATTATCAAATATGCATGTGTTTATTAAAGCAAGATATCCAAGCTGGAACGTTGAACGGGCACCGGCCAACGGTAAAAAGCCGGTAAAAGCTTTGGGCAAGTATAGCACATAACGAATACAAACATACATTCACTCAATTACACACATGTACGCACACACGGGCACATACACACAGAGTGCTAGGAGATAGCATGCAGAAAATGAGGACAGCTGAGAATTACATACTGCAACTAGCTGCCTACCCATCATAAATGACTGCAGTGACTTTGGTGTGCGCCTCAGTACCCTACCGTGAAAAATCCCGAAAAACTCCGATTTTGTTTGGAAAAGTGGGCCTAAGTGTCTACTGACATAGCTGGTTCGTCTGCCCTACTGAGAGGCAATCTTTCAGTCTTCTACATGCTGTGCTCTCTTGTTGCCAATTGATTGCCACACATTTTGAGTAATTTCTCACTTTTTGTTATTTCCCACTTATGGCCTTTATCCAATAAAACTTAATTTTCAACTCTGACAGAGCATTTTGCCATTTGCATTTAACGTTCACTCGGGCTCGCTTCCTATTGGTCAGCTATGGTTAGCAAATCAGCAGTGGCTTCCATTTATCGGAAGCAGTGATGCACTTTAAAGTTATATCAACGTTCAATTCAATTTTCAATTTCAAATAAACAAGACCACTTTGTCATTCCCATTCATGCCTGCAAATTGTACAGTCCGTCTTTATATTGATAAGCACTAAGCAGCGAATCATCAGTGACTTTCACAGGACAAATATACATGCACCTACATATATAATTTTGAAAGTTGGTCAGTGATTGAGCCCGTAAACATAATGCACAGACGTCTACGTTTTGCCTTTAGTGATATTTATAGCATTAGCAACACAGGTATTATGTGAGCATCATGTCAAACATATTAACAGATAACTTACTAATTGGAATGTGTGTATTTACTAACATGTACCATGCACTCATAATTGAAATTAAATTGTGCATTTAATCATGAAAGATTGATAAGCAAGCAGCAAAAGTGAGTGAAGGTGAGCGTGCTGAGTAAGTGATGGATTACACCTGTGCCGGAGAATCTTTGCTACGAATTTTTTTTGAACATTTTGTTGTTCTGTGACCAACAGCTGTCCTTGTTGTGGTTTGCAGCCATCAATAATGACAAGCAAAAAATGTGCGCAAGTTTTTCCCCTGTTCTCCATCCAATCAGAAAAACAAAGTTTTTCCACCCCTGTGTGTGCCGCCGGCAATTCTCTCCATGCCAACAGATTCCAGGCCTACTGAACAAGGTAGTTCTAACCTTTGGAAGACAGTAATCGCAGTCATAGTTTGAGAAGACCCTTGCAAGAGATTACCTAAGCATAATTTGGGCTTTCTACAACAATCGAGAACCTCTTAGAATATTTTTTTTAAATATCAGGATTACAGCAGGACAGGTTTTTGGAAGGGTATCAAATATTTAAGCTTGCACGATCTTGTATGCAAACAAAGACTAAGTAATTGCACATACAAACCCACAAATATAGGAGATCCTTAGCTAAGGACAAACTTAATTCAACCGACAACCCACTCAAGACTGTATTGAAGCATTATGGGGAATAAATGCTGTACCAGCACATTTAATGACCTGGCTAAGAACTGGTCGTCAACAACACACCTATACAAATGACCTCCAACGAAGCACATTAAAGCCATTCAAAATTAGTAATGCGATCACAACTATTGGAAATTCAATTTTCATGACAATGCCAATGCATAACCCAGAATGTGAGCAGCAATTTAGCTAAAACCATGTCGAACCATGCGAATGGCTACCATTATTAAGCACGTCAGTACCACAAAATCATTAAACATAACATTGGATGAATTGCTTGAGAATAGAATGACTAGCTTCCGTGCTCGGACATGGTCCATGCGATTCTTAGTACAAAGCAGCAAGAAATGAATGCTGCACTACTGCATTTATTGGCCTCATGTGAGCAGAAATAGCAAGTTTCCATTTAAGACTCCTCCAAGCCACCAGCCACGGGTCCACGAAAAAATTGTCACATAAGCTTTGGTAAGATAATTAAGCTTCGTCCCTTTTTTAAGTAGTACGTTGCAAACACTCAGACGTTGATAAGTAGTCCTCTAAAGCAGCACTCCTGCCCACATCCTGGATTAGGTAATAATCTAATGTTGCAGTTAGTCATCATTACAAGTAATGGAGTCTATCGCTACAGCCCCGACAGACTTACACACATATGGACATACATATAGATGAACTTATGTGCACTGCCTTCTATATTGTTTGAATACTATTGCAATTATAATAAAAATATATATGTTGCCACATGCTATCAGGCTTACCTTGCCACACGATGGTGAACCACTGTGAAGCGACTTGGCAGCAAGTACGTGACCGTGCACCACGTTATCAACATATGTGAAGTCTACCAAGTTTTTACCGTTCCTATCAATATAGAGTAATTCACATAAGTACAACTTATCGAGGTAAATCGATAACAACAGCCAGTAAAAAGACTATCGTGGCTTGTGTCACGTGACTCAAGTCTTAAGCGCTCACGATAATAGGAGACACCTTCAGCCTATATTCATCAACCCCATTTCGTAATCTGAGCATGCCACAGAAGACGACATCGTGAATCCCTACACCAGTGCCGATTCGAATGATGAACCCAGTACCATGCAAAGAGATCAATCGGCGTTGGCATGCTTATGCTCGGAGAAGCACTGAAACCACTAGACCACGGCATAACGATTATAGCCTCGTAGCATAGCACATCAGGTAAGGTTGCAGCAAAACTTGCTCTCTCGGCTAAGATGTTAGGAAAGATTGCTGAGGGGGAAGGGAGGGGAATGGTGAGCAATAATAATAATGTTAAAAATATTAATAATGCATTTGATATAGTGTCCTCAGAGAACTCAATCTCTTTCTAGACACTTTAAATTTGCTACAAAGGAAGCACGATCGAATGATTAGTGGTAACATGCTCAATATACAACAAGAATAGCAAGGTTAGGGGTGACATGCACAGGGTCAGCATGCGAATTTGGTTAGTGGCAGCATGAACAGTATACGCATGCACACATAAGCACACAGAGAACTAATCACAGGAACCAACTAAATATGCTATCACAAAAATGTGCGTTTTCAGTGTGTTTTTTTTTAATGTGGTCAAGTCAGCAGATGTTGTGACGCAAGTCGGGAGTGAGTGGCCAGGCTTTAGGAGTATACGAATTAAATGCACGGTTTCCAAAGGATTTGAGGTTTGTATGAAGTATAGGCAAACAGTTAGATTCCGAAAAGCAGGCGGTACGATGCTTGGCCTGGTGGACGAGTAGATCTAACAGGCAGGCTGGAGCCAAAGAATGAAGGGTAGTAGAGGTGAGGGAAGCTGCTAAGCTGCATACTGCTGCCTCGCCTAGAAGTTAGGCACATTCACTGGGATTAGCTCGCGGCAGGGATAGCCAAGGAGATAAGGTGTTCACTCTGTACGGACCATACCCACGCATGCACGCACACGCTGGCCTACACATAAACACACACACACACACACACACACACACACACACACACACACACACACACACACACACACACGCAAGCGCATGCACGCAAGCGCGCGAGTGCACACACACACACACACACGGCCTCAGGTAAAGAATAACAAAGTTGAAGCATGCTCGTACCCGACCATGAATTTCGTCTTGCCGGCTTTAGCCATATCGACCAGAGTTGGAACCAATAAGGGATCTTTCGGCCCAAAAATCCCATGTGGTCGAACGGCGATAGTTAATAAGTCCCTACTGTTTGCCTCAAGGACAAGCTGTAATAAAAATGCATGACATAAACCTCAACAGCTACAGCATCTCATTGGACCAATAAGCCATGATAGGAACAGCATCGCTGCCCACCCCAGCCAATATGTGACGGCAAAAGCATAATAAAGCTGGCTAAAAAAGCATGTGTGCAAAGCATAACATCTAAGAAGCTATCGAGCTGGACATGCTATCAAGCTGGAGCTCGAAGCTGCAGAATTATCATAAACCCGGGACTGGTGAGTTAGCGAAAAACACATAATGGCAAAACGGCAACAAGAAATACACAAGGTGCCGCATGACAAGAATAGCTAAATATGCCACACCAACTTTTTCAAGATACCGTGTGAGTTAGAATGTTGCATAAAAGGGTCTATGTAACATCAGATCGGGATCAGAATAGAGATCCCGGGATTGCAGGATCAGACAGTGTTCATAGGTTCGAAATCGGATCCCAAAATCACCACGAACCAGGCCGATCTTCTGAACCTGTATCCACCCTGTGACCACTCTCACCCCCAGGGGAGCTTAGTGCTGTTGCCATTGGCTAAACCTTAATCACCATACCTATAAAAGCTGTCAGCCTTGCTTTCATGTTAATGTATCGCTAAGGCTATTTATTACCGGCTGCACTCTCTGAGTTTCCAGTGTCCTTCCCTTCGGTGTTTTAGTTAAGTGAACCATGATATTTGATGATTATTGCTTATTGTCAGAGTGCCCCAAGAGCAGACAGAAGTAAATCAACCAAGAAAAAAGAACGATCAATGTCCCATTTCTAAGACCTGGCTGAAGTATAAAAACTGTTTGGCTTTGACCGATGTTTCCCCACACAGTTTCTTTTAACCTAATCCGAGATTGCTTAAAAATATCGATAGAGCTGTCTAGGTTGCAACCCCTGCCTTTTTCATTTCAAGCCATGCTGTTTGTTGCTTACAATCATATGAATTTCTTTCTCTATACCCGTTAGCGGTAAGTTGCCGATGGTGGCAGTAATTTATCGTCCACAAGGCAGAAATACTAGCTTAATCTCAGACGTTTTTTACTTTCTGTCTGTTAGTTGCACTAGGAATCACCCTCCACTCATTCAAGATGATTTCAATATCTACTTTGATAACCCAATTGATTAAACGTGTTCCAACTTGCCTTTGCTACGTGAGTGCTTTGCTCCACCCCACATGCTAATGTGCAAGACCGTATACCCATAAAAGGTAACACCCTTGATCAAATTTTCCTGAGATTGTTGATCTGGCCTCATCGGTTTCGATCATCTAAGGAGCCCTTAGAGTATGGCATACCTCAGGATTCGCTGTTACGCGGGCTTCCCTCATTCTTTTCACTATCTGTACTCTACCTCTGGATGATGTAATCGAAAAGCACAATCTTGGCTCTCCTTTCCATGCCGATGACACCCAGCTCCACCCACCATCATCTTTCGACCCTTCTACGCCTTGCTCTTAATCCAGCTGGCTTAGTTCCTTTACTGCCTGCATCGATGACATCTGCATCGGGATGCCAACTAAATTCTCATGCTTAACGGTGAAAAGACCACTACTATCGTCACATGAAAGTTGGAAGACCTAAGCCTCAAGATTGGTTCAGCTAGCATTACTGCCATGAAGTTAGCCTGCAATCAAAGCATTTAAACCAGAAACAACTTGTCATGATATGAACACGTTTGCTCCATAGTCAAGTAGACCTATCCAGTAAAGCAATATAGCCAAAACCAGGGCATGCTTAGTGAAGAGTACGACAGATAAACTAGCTCACACTTAGGCGACATCGCATATACATTATTGCAATTACTTTTATTCCGGACTTCCGGCCTGTGCTCTTAATCATTTGCAGCTGGTGCCAAACCTAGTGGCTCGTCTGAGCTGTCATAAAATGTGTAGCTGCCTCATCAGACCACTTCTGTCTGAGCTTGTCTGAGCACTGGCTTCCTATAAAGCATCGAATCAATTTTTTTCGAGACCTAGTCAGGCTTACAGCTCATTTCACTCGCTTGCAACTGCCTGCCTACACGACCTCTTAGGTTCTTCCGTATGCTCTCTACCAAACGCTTGTCAACAGCTGGTCATCTCAACATCTCCCGTACTAAATTGAAATGGCTAGGCGACCAAGCCTTCAAATCGTATGCTCGACCTGGCTTCCACCGACGGTCTCTACCAGTGACGATCATGCATCTTTGAGTCTCAGCTACAGATACATACATAATGTACCGGTGTACTGTATTTACTGGTCAGCTTCGTCTTGACCTCAGTGAACATGTCTGTTTGTGTTCCGGTGCGCTTTGCAATCGTACCAGTGCATGATTCAGTGCATTTTACTAGTTAATGGTCTTGCTAACCGTTGGCTACGAGTGTCTTCATGGCAGCATCATGTGGTCTGCACGGCCTGGCAGCACGCCTCCAAAAAAGCAGCACAGCATTAGGGCCTCTGATGGCAAACGAAGACTATCCCGTCGGCATGCCACCACGCTCAGCCGAAGTGGTCTGCCAAGACCACGTGCACTCGGCTGGTGAGCATAAAAGAAAGTAAAAAGCACTGTAGCATTACAATAAAATAAAAGCGAGCAGCACCTTCTCTTGGAGAACTTTGGTCTTGGTGTAATAGTCGAGCGGCTTGGCTGCATAAGGTAGGCTCTCCAAGCCGTTCTCAATGTCGCGCCCCTCGTAGACCACGCTAGCTGAGCTCGTCAGCACGAACTTCTACAGGCAGAGAAGTGCGCGAAAGTGCCCGTGATCTGCTGTGGCCACTCATACAAGCCAACGGGAGTGCGATGCAAGTGAAGTCGACCGCCGGGTCAGTGACGACCGGCGGTCGTCAGGGAATGGAAAACAGCGTCTGCAGAAAGAGAAAGAGGGAGAGAGAGAAAGAGAGAGACCGCAAAGAGTCAAACGCCGAGCTGGTTTGATCTAGCGGTTAAGGTGCTCGCCCCGACCAAGGTCTGACTGAGGTCGTGGGCTCGAGCCCCGGGGCATATGTGAAGCGCCTGAATAGAGATTAAAAGAACAAAAGTTCTCTTTGGGGCGCTATAAAAATGAATTATATATATTTTTTATAAACTTCAGGTTGCCATCGGATGAGCTTCATTAGCCCCAAATCTCTAACTTGCCCTATGTCACAATGCTTCGAAGGCACATAGTAAGCAATCAACAGGGGTCGGCTGCCCGTGCTTTTCTGTGCTTTTTTTGGTTCCTTTTTATCTCAGCCACATGGTCCAACGTGCATGGGCACCGTCACATGAGGCCATCGCAGGGTAAAGGCCAGCAAGATCGAATCCCGAACGCCAAGTAACCACTATTAGCAAAGTAGAGAAGTTGAGGTCAGCTGATTCAGCAGCCTCGTTTACAAAGCAACAGCAGAGCCTTAGTGGCTATCATTCTCGCTTACACACTATTCTCACTTACAATGGGTAATATTGAATTGCCAGCTTCAGAACTCGAACCGATGACCTGGATTTCGAAGTACCAGCACTCGAGCCCTTTACCCTTTACACCATAGGTCGGCAAACTCAGGCCTGTAGGCCAGGTACAGCCTAGCTAGTACTCCAGCCTGGCCTAAAGCCTAACTAGCTATTTATTATTTCATCCGGCCTAATTAAATTGTCGTGGTTTTGTTCCCCTTCATTACTGCTGGTTTCAGCTCAGGCTGTGGCCCGTGTTTATTTTTAGAACTGACGTCAGACACTTGTATGAAACAGAAACACCTGACCTGGGAGAGATGATACATTTCTACCACTATAACTGCTCTGGGTGGCTTCGAGACTGTTCGTTCGTCTGGTTACGCCCACTACGATGGCCCGGCCGAGTGCGCCTGGTTTGTCGGAAACGTTTGCCGAACTCTGCTTTAGACTAATGGCATTTCAAAACAAAAGCAGTGACTAACAGGGAACATCTCATTTGACAGGCAGATCTACGGTATGGCATATTTAGCACCACAAACCATTAGCAATAATGACAGGACTGATTCCATGCCATAAAGGTTTGCATGCTAGCTTGAGCATGCTGAAGCAATGAGGCGAGAGTACAGAGTTGGCTGCTGAGTGGCCAGCTACAAGTAAGCAGCTCTCGGATACACTTAGCAACATCTTCCACTGCATCTAACTTAATTCAGCCCCACCTGGCGAGCTTTCCATTTCGACTTCTGAGCTCAACAAATGCATATGCACGGAAGCATCCACGCACATTCACCCACTTGCAATACACTCACAACTACTTCACATGTGCATTTTTACAAGCAGCCCTCGTGAGGCTTGTGGACTGTGGGCCACCATTTTAGCCAAGATCACACTTTGCACTTGGCTGTACAAATTGTTACCTCGAAATATCTGCCACACTCCAAAAAGCCATAAACGTTGAGCAAAGATTCACTAAAGGGTTTTCGACATGTCGAAGCGACTTTAGGAAAGCTTATGGTAGCAAAACGACATCATATCACTAAATAAATACTAGAGAAAAAGCATAGTTGGGTCACGAGGACAGTCACATAATACCGTAGCGTACAAGTGCCGTCTTCTGACGTCGGCGGCATATTAGGTGCCAATCCGGAAATCGAGGTCGTGCTTTCTCATTAATTTCTAGTACTGAAGTTCATATCCCAATCAAAGAAGACAACAAGTCCTTTGGATCCTATTACCACTGATATGCTCCTACATTGCATTGACCTGCTGCTGCCATTCCTAACTAACATCATTATTATGTCATTAGCCTCGGGTCATGTACCTGCACCTGCAAAAAAGCTGTAGTCAGGCCACTACTAAAGAAAGTGACACCGGACCAAGAGAATTTGAGCAACTACTGCCCAGTCTCCCTTCTACCATTCCTATCAAAGACACTGGAACGAGTCGTGGCAGACCAGTTGAACTCATATATTGAAACTTCAAACCTTGCTAGTAAGTTCCGGTCTGGCTTTGGAGCTAACCACTTCACAGAGTCAGCATTGCTTCGGGTATACAACGACCTACTAAGGAATGCAGACATGGGTTGATTATCTCTGCTTGTTTTGCTCGATCTTTCGGCAGCTTTTGATACTATCGATCACCAAGTTCTACTTGAGCGCCTCTCATCTCGCCTGTGCATCACTGGCACTGCTCTACAATGGCTCAGGTCCGATCTCAGTGGAAGAATCCAGAGTATTAATGCGAATGGACGAAGATCATCTGAGGTACCTCTGAAATATGGGTCACCTCAGGGCTCTGTGCTTGGTCCGGTTTTTGTCACGGTTTATACTCTTCCTCTTGTCGATGTGATTGCCAAGCACAATCTAAGCTTTCACTTCTATGTGGATGACACTCGGATGTACCTTTGCTTTGATTCCTCCCAGCCCTCGAGCATGTCCAGGTCTCTTAATTCCCGCGCTGCATGTATTGATGACATCCACACATGGATGGCATCAAATTTTTCTTACATTGAATTATGATAAAAGTAACTTACTAGTTATGGGCAAACCCAGTGTGATTCAGAAATAGGAAAAGCTAACGCTCAAAATCGGGTCTGCCGGCATATCTCCTGCTGAATTTGCACGAAATCAAGGTGTCATGCTCCAAAGTGACCTTTCGTTAGACGACCACACAACAGCTCCACAATCCGGTCTGCCTACTATCAGCTACATAACATTGCTCAAATTCGGGCTTGTTTAGATGGTGATACCGCATCGAGGTTGGTCCATGCATTTGTGACATACCGTCTTGACTTCTGTAACTCACTGCTTGCTGGCCTACCGGCATGTGCAATCAGGCGCTTACAGATGGTGCAAAACTCTGCAGCTGGGCTTGTCTGTCGTGAACGTCGCAGTTGCTACATCACACCACTTCTCGCCGACCTGCACTGCTACCATTCAGGCAACGGATCTACTTCAAGGTTTTGCCGCTAACTTTTAGGTCCCTTCATTCTTTGGCTCCAGCCTACCTATCAGATCTACTCCCCCACCAGGCCAAGCATCATACCACCTGCTTTTTGGAATCTAAATGTTTACCATCTCGTACAAGCCTCAAATCCTTTGGAGACCATGCATTTAGTTCGCATGCTCCGAAAATCTGGAACCCACTTTCGACTTTTGTCACGACATCCCCTGACTTGACCACATTTAAAAAGAAATTAGAAATACCAATTTATGGCAGCATTTAGCAGGTCCCTGTGATTCGTCCTTTATGTGCTTATGTGTGCTAACAGTGGTGCATGCTGCCACTAACCACACTTGCATGCTGACCTTGTGCATGTCACGCCTAACCATGTCATTACATAATAATAATAATAATAATAATAATAATAATACACTTGATAAAGCGCCCTCCAAAAACGCACTCACTTTTCAGGTGCTTTACATTTGCTGCAAAGAGAAATGCGATTGAATGGAGAGTAAAATCATGCTCGGTAAACAACATGAATAACGTGGTTAGGGTTGTCGTGCCCAGGGTCAGCATGCAAATGTGGTTATTCGTGTTGTTTATCAAGCATGATACCACTCACCATTCAATCGTGCTTCGTTTGCAGCAAATGTAAAGCACCTAGAAAGAGATTTGAGTTCTCTGAGGGTGCTTTGTCAAGTGTATTATTATTATTATTAATTGCATAATTGAGTTCTAAAGTTGGGGTGCTGCTGAGCACAAGCACTGGGCACGTCTTCAAGTCATGATGTAAAAGAAGGGCACGGCTATTTCTGAAAGTACCAAAGACAGAGACAGAGACAGACAGAGAGAGAGAGAGAGAGAGAGAGAGAGAGAGAGAGAGAGAGAGAGAGAGAGAGAGAGAGAGAGAGAGAGAGAGAGAGAGAGAGAGAGAGAGAGAGAGAGAGAGAGAGAGAGGGAGTAAGGGTGATTGAGAGAGCGATATAGAGAGAACGAAGAGAGAGTAGCAAGAACGTTGGACGACCTAATTAGCAACCACCATTTCATTGGCTGAAAATTCAGCAATTACAATCAGGTGCCTCGAGAGTTACTTTGGACTATCGTCTGTTTATTGCAAGCCCAGACTTGCCAACCAGCACCACTCATACCCCAATCAAGGCAAATACATCAGGATGAGGTTCCAGCTAACAGGGAAGCAGCTCTCAGATAGTAGATCGCCATGGGCACACATGCTGGCAAACCATGAGTCCACGTGGTTGGTGTTATGAAGGAAAAGAAGAAGTGCTCAGCTGCTCAGTGCTAGCACTGCAGCACACGAGCTGCAGAGCTCACCCTCAAACCGAAGTGCTCAAAGCAATAACTTACAGCAGGTGGCAGCGATCGGTATCATGCGGTATGAGCGGTATTGCTAGGCCACTCAGTGTGTGCAATGCAGCAGCTTGCGCAGCTCTCGGCCCTTGCATTTTTCTCCGTCTCAATCCCGGAGAAAAATTCGGACGGGCATATCTTGATTTTAGCGAGAGCACGTCACACTTACCACACCCACGTGCCCACAGATGACCCAATGGCAAAGGATAATCTTGCACACACAATCATAGCGCCGAAGCGTCGATACTCGAGCTAAAGGCAGCGCGAAGAACGTGCGACGTCGCGCTTCAGGCTTCAGGCTTCAGGCGCATGCTCAGCCTGAGACGACGCACCTTCACACCGTGTTTTCGGCAAGCGTCGAGCACCGTGGCCGTGCCGTCCACGTTCACTTTGTAGAATAGCTCTTTGGTTCCGGTCAGAGGTGGAGGCGAGGCTAGATGAAAGACGACGTCTACGTCGATCAGGGCTGGAGCCAGGGCCTACAAGCGAATGCTCTTGCAGCTCTTGGCTGCCTTGAAGGGGCATGCAACAGCAATGCAATGGCATGCAACAGCACCGCCTGCGCGATAGGCAACAGCCAAGCCAAAGGGCGCGTGCACTGCTGACGTCTGCTGCGTCCCCTAAGCTCGAGGCAAGAAAGCGATCACGTGCATAGCTGACGTCAGCAGGGTCACGTGAGCTTGGTGACCAGCAAGCCAGAGGGTCACGTGCATAGCTGACGTCAGCAGCATGGATAAACTGAGACAAAAGAGAGAAGAACGACAACAGTCTGTTTCATAGTAAATGCCATCAAGTTGGGGGTGGGTGGTGCTGTGACGTCAGTCGGCAGTGAGTACCTAGCTTCGGCATCATTAGAAATGACGGCTTGGTCTTTAATTGATTTGAGGTTCACTAGAGGCACAGCTAAACCACTCAAGTCAAAAGATCAGGCGACGTGATGCAAATCCTGATTAGGAAGTATTTCCTACGGGTAGGCCAGAGCAAGCGAATAGATAGGACTTAAAAGTAAGCGAGAGAGCTTTGAAGTCAAGTCAGTATGCTGCTTGGTGGACAGCCAGGGCAGATCGGTGAGAAGTGAAGTCCGCTGGCAGTTGCAACATTTACGAGAGACAAGTCTAGCTTCACAGTTGTACATTAAATGTGAGTGTCTTTTTACACAGGCAGGAATACTTGTAAGAACTGAGTTACATAAGTTAACACAGAAATATCGCATCCGTATCAGTGAAGCCCAAACTTTTGCACAACTAGGTATCGGAAAGTAGGCACACTTGACCTGAGGCGGACAAATGAATAATCATTTGAAACATCCAGATTCCATAGAGAGACTACATCTAGTGTGCTGGTTGAACTGACTTTGAGGGTTAGGCTTTCTCATTTCGAAAACTCGAGCTTTACATATAACTAGTAATTCGATTGTATCGTCATTCAATTCGATACGGTTTGCTGCTATCCAATTGCAAATGCCTGCAATGAATGCAGCAAGGGAGTTATGAGAATTCGATGAGCTGAAAGATAGGGAGGGATAACAATCCGTTTGAATAGCGCTCTAAGAGAACTCAATCTCTATTCAAGTATTGCACATATGCCCGGGGCTAGTGCCCACGACCTCGGTCGTCAAATACATTAACCTTGACCTCTGTCATTAAAGGCGATCACCCTAACCACTGGGCCAAACCAGCGAAATCACGATGCAGGTAATGCTGTGTATCGTCGTCATAATCATGGTAGCACAGATTTTGCCTGGCGCCTATATCAGCAAGAGGAAGAACGTGAGCTGTAAAAAAAGTAGACCTAGAACAAAATCCCCGGGGGTAACCCAACTACACCTGCTGCTACTGCTGCTGCCGACGAAGCTTAGCTGGAGTCTAGCTGCAAGCACATACCTCACGACTGCATCGGACTACTGAGCCATGTAAGACTGGATACAATGAAGAGGGACAGGGCAGCTGCTCGAAAAATTAAGTCATCCTCCTCGATGATAGTGAGGAATTATGAACCGATATGATACCGAAATGAGATATGCCGGATCGCCTGCAATGCCGCTCACCCACCTACACCCACACGGCATCTCCGAGCTTTTGAATTGCCCCCGAGGCGTTTGCTTTCACGGCGACAGAAAACTTTCCAGCACACTCATTCGATATCGGTCGGAGGTGAGGAGCCTGGGCAGTCTGCTACAGACAATGCCAAGGAGAAGCTCGGATGTGGTCCAAAGCTGGTGTTAAAAAAAAAACATTCACGTGCTGCTGTGAAGTGCTGCAGCAGCTCGGGACCCGTCTTCTAAATAGCCATCCTGCTAAGTGGCTCGCAAAGAAGCGAGGCAAGCAGTGCATACAACCGAGAGACATGCGAAAACAGCGTGCTTCGACTATCAGAAAGAGTCTTGGGATGCATGACTGCCTGAGCCGTTCCCCCTGCCCCTATCAGCTCCTTGCAGAGTGCCCTCCCACCGAGCCAAGGCAATTGAGCCGGTCCAATGGCAGCGCGAGGGCCCTGATCTAAGCCCATGGCAGCCGGCAGCAAGGTGTAAGTTCTGAACCATGTGCGCGAAGGTCAAGGATTACCTGAGGATCACACAGGTCTCCGCATAGGTACTTCGCTTGCTTGTTTCCTCCATCGCGAGGCTGCACTATGTCGAACACGCGTACTTGGTAATTCTCTCGAACGAGGCGATCGACAAGGTGCTGGCCAAGAAAGCCATTGCCGCCGATAACGAGGCAAGTGTGCAGCTGCAAAAAGTGAATGGAGTGCAAACCAAAGCTGCATCTGCAGGCAGCTGCAGCAGTAAAGTAGGAAGTTCTAAGCCGGACTGATGTGTCAGGCAGTAGCTGAACGGCCGGCAGGTAGGAGTAGGGGTGCAGCCTAACTAAAGTCAAGGAATGGGGCCAGAGTTTGAGTTTGCCAGAGGCAGCCAATCATAGGAGAGCTGAAGGGGTCTGAGGTGTGGCCCGATACAACCCTCAGGATCAGCCGGGATCGGTTAGCCCCCTTCTCACACTATGTCCATCAGCTGGTGTCACAGGCTAGGCCACACCTGAGTATCTAGTCCACCGAAGACCAGTTATGAGCCACTGGCTCATCTCTGTCTGTCTCTCTCTCTCCCTCTCTCTCTCTCTCTCTCTCTCTCTTTCCCTCTGCGATGTCCCCCCCCATCCACATTCAGCTCAACGAAGGGGAAGCGGGGCCAAATGCCACTCTTTCACGCACGAGTGCATTAACACGTGAAATTATAAACAAACACCCAAACAATAATCATAACATCCATTGGGCCATTGGGTGGACATCCATCCCGTGATGTGCAATAGGATGCTGCTGCTCCTTTAAAGGCTCAGGTATGTCAAATAATACCGTCCAGATGCCATTCACATACGTGCTAAGTTCAAAAACTTTGTAGCCTGCAAAGGCGTCTACGTGAGTCCTGAAACTATGATGGGTAACCGGCTTGCATCTACAGAAGATAACACGGGGATCAAAATACAGCTGTGTGCAAGAGTATTACAAGCAGGCTACAACAAGATGCAGGGGTGTCTACACTGACGCAAACAATTCCTCACTATTTTCGCAACGGCTCGGTGGGCATTGCCGAAGAATCAACAGTGCCTTCGAAATGGCAGAGGGATGTCGTGAGCTCTCGGGTTACAGTAATACTGATGGAAATCGGCGAAAATCTATTGCTGCAGCACTGCTAGCACTACCTAACCAAGGTTCATGAACACATCGTACGACATTCGGAAGGCACCGGCACACACTCCCACTCATACGTCCTGCAGGCAGGGCTGGGCAGCGTATGAGCCATGCCGATACAGCGATCCTGCCTTCTTCTTATTGTACGGAAGCATTCGAAATAACCACCACTTCAAGCTTTGCCACCCGCACCAGCTCTTTCGCCAGAGAGCGCAGGAGCTAGCGGGCAACCGCAACTAGGGTTGCCAAGAGCAGAACCTACCGGCGCGTCTAGGGTCGCCATGCCCGATCAGCCCACCAATAAGGTGATTGTGGTGCGGCAAGTGCGCCCTCACTCATATGGTCCGATAGTCGAGACCGCATAACATCCGGGCGTCCTGCTCGCGTCCTGCGTGCCCCCAGCGAGTCAGTCGTTCCCAGGCCATCAAAAACATCGCCTTTTGGCTTACTGTTAAATATGACCCTCAGTCCGACGGGCACGCCCACTCACGCGGTACAAGATGCAGGTCCCGTTTCCTCTGGGAAGTGGGGGGGGGGGGTAAATTGGCGTATATAATCGACGATCACAGGCGGCCTGAAACCTTATATAGATTCTATATTAATAATTAATTTGTATAGCGACCTAAAAGAACTGAATCTCTATCCAGGTGCTTCACATATGCCGCAGACCTCTAGCCCTCGACCTCGGTCGTAAAGGTGAGCACTTTGACCTCGGTCATTAAAGGCGGACAATTTACATGGCGGGCCGAACCAGGGGCGGCGCCTTTGTATGCTGTAGATCCTTAAAAGAATTTCTGCATACAATGTTTTCAAGGCTCGTAATCCGGGCAGGACAGGACAGGAGCATATTCTAGCTTTCGAGCAAAGTCAAACTACCGTGAAAAATACGGGT
Organism: Cristatella mucedo; assembly: GCA_009760855.2. Taxonomy (NCBI): domain Eukaryota; kingdom Metazoa; phylum Bryozoa; class Phylactolaemata; family Cristatellidae; genus Cristatella; species Cristatella mucedo. The sequence goes on from WPIO01000200.1 coordinate 183,956, forward strand.
TTGCCGGTCAACTTAAAAAAACAACGACAACCGGCAAAAAAGAGGCCAAGCTCTTGAGCAGAAGGTCGAGGAAACTTGCTCATATTCATTCATCCATCTATGCAGATTATGATTACAGGACGGCGAAGGCGAAGATGAAGAAACTTGTATCATGGAAAGCAGCAAACATACCTGGATTTGGCGCTACAGTCACGCTCTTGTAATTATGAAAGCATGCTCTAAAGTGTATCGATACCGTGCCTTAAAAGAACTCTAACTTCAAGCATACGCGTTTATATTCTCCACCGAAAGAGAGACCGCTCAATTAAGGAGCAGCGATAAGCACTACATGCCGCTGTCCGATGCGGGAGGAGTTGCAATTGCGAGCATAAATAAATAAATCCTAGCTGATTATGTTGCTAGATGATTTTTTTGTCGATAAACTGCACCTCTACTGGGGTTATTTTGAGTAAAAAAATGCTAGCTCATTTAAAATCCTTTTTTTGTATAGCGACAGAACAGCCCTCATGGCTATCACCACCGCTTGCAGTGGCGATAAAGAATCGCCCAGCGCAGGAATCGAACCCACGACCTCGGGACCGAGGTCGTGAAAGCAACCGCCTTACCTAGTGTGCCATCACGGCTCACCTCAAACGTGCCTTACCGCACGTTTGATGTGCGCTGCAATTGCCTCTCATTAACTTGTGTGTGGACAAGGTATCGGCAATGAGATAGAGATAGAAGTATAGAGATAAAGAGATAGCGAGAGAGCGAGAGAAAAATACCTCTCACTTAATGTTTATATTATAAGGTAAACACTAGGAAGTGAATATACTTCTTTGGAAAGCTATCGATTGAAGTTTCGAAACGTTTCTTGCCATGATCTTTGAATGGTCATGCCTGGCTCTTTGCACGAAACACTGGAGACCCCTAAATCAAGACGCCCTAAATGCGAAATAAGCATTTTGCCACAGTTCCATACGCCCCACCAGCATACGGAGTAAAATATGTGGATCGCATTTAGAAGTTTATCTCGCTTTTAGAAGCGTCTTTCCTTTAACTCCACCAATTTGGCATCGTATGTGACCATCAGCGAAGATTACGTACTTGGGCACACTAAAAGTGTCTGTTTCATGAAGCGCATGTAAGTATGGTGGATGCGTTCAAGCGCATTCAGTTTTGTATGGCTGAATCACCCAAACGTAACTTCTGTTTCGTAGCAGAGCGCAATCTCAGTGTCGCTTTCAGTCTAGCCCCTTTACTCTTACCAGACGCGTTTTATCTGTCGTTCCGGTTGTGCACACGCTCATTAAGCTTATGAAGCCCATTGAATCTATGCTGTATGCCCACAATTCAATCTCGTAATTGAAGTTAAATTTAAGTTAAACGCCAACGCGCAGCTTCCTTTTCTGCTAGGGACCCAGGGTTTCCTTGTCATTCTCATTACGACATTCTTCCCTCTGAGTAAAAAGTCGTCAATATTGCCACTTAATCTCGGCTCAAATCAATGGGGGCTCCAGCTTGTTGTCAGAGCCAGAAATGCACTCACCGCGTAGGAATCGGGGGGCTCACCATGTAGACAGACGGACGCGAAATCCTGGCCGCTGGGCTCGCCGTGGAAAACGTGGAAAGCGCCGCAGCTGACCGTCTGCACGTCAGTAGCGAAACAGGCTAGCCCTGCGGCCGCTGAACGAGACTCTAGACAATTGTGACGGCGGTCCTGCGAATCTTCAGTGGGAGCATGAAAAGAATTGATTTATGAGAGAATCCGGACGGACTTCACCATCCGCGTCAGTGTAAGACTTGCAACATAGCTAAGCCTGAGAGTGCTTAAAAGTGAACGGAGAGGCGATCGTAGAAGATTGTGTCGTTCGGTTCGCACACGCAGAGAGCCAGCCGATGACCGACACCAACAGTTTATTGCACGACGCACGGAGCCGAGTGACGAACGGCTCCCTTCGCCCCCTTCTCCTACTCGAGACTCCTCTCGGTGATGCTCCTAGCGGTTGCTCACCAGCGGTTTAGCAGAGGAGCAGAAACGGCCTGCGAACAATCGAACTACACGCCCCTTGACCGTAAGGTCACAAACAATACTTATAGCTGCAATATGCAGGGCGGCATTGAGCGAGCAAAGCCTCTACAAGTGATACAAACTAGACACTACACATCCGCGGCATAACAGCCGACTTCAATAGCTGACCCCACAGGCAAGCTGGCTACCTTACGGCTGCTCTCAGGAGACGCGCTAATGCACGGCCTTTCTCGACCAGACGGCAACGTTAGCCACCGGCCATCGTCACTGAGCTGGCGTACACAGTCACCGTTTTTCGGACCTCGGCCGCCGTCTCTGCATCCATTTCTGCCAATTCTGCCGCAGCGTCTCCGACATTCGCAGCTGCTTCTCTGGCCTGCACAGCCTCTCCAACCTTCGCAGTCTCTCTAACCTTCGAAGTCTCTCCGGCCTGCAGTCTCTGTGGTCTGCACAGCCTCTCCGTCCTGCAAATACTCTCCGGCCCACACGGACTATCCGGCCTGCGCCGTGTCACAGCCCACCGGCTGGTCGCAGGCCAACGTCACCTTAGTGGCTTTCGCTGCATCGCAGGCCACTGCCTCTCTTTCGGACGCCACCAACTCTCACTCGGCCGCCGCTACCTTCCTCGCCGACGCCGCCGCCTTCCTCGCCCAGACGCCGCTGCCTCTCCGTGCGCCGTCTCACTGTCTGTCGCCTCAGCCACACCCACAGCTGACCGTTGCCACGCACAACGCCGTTGCTTCGTGGAACACCATCGCAGCCTGACCAACCGTCACCGCTTTGAGAGCCGTTGCCTGCGTTACCGCGTGGCAGCCTGGCAAACCTCTTTCGTCCTGCACATCGTCGGCGATCGCTGCTTGGCATTATCGTTTTGAACTTCCTGCGGGAGCCTCGAGGCAAACGTAAAGGCCCCGCCTTGCATCGCAAGGAGCAAGAACAAGTGCCACTCACTCGGTTCGTAGCCATTTTTCTTGATCTCCCTCTCGAAGTCCAGCAGCCAGCCAACGAAGTCTCCGAAGCCATCGAAGCTTTGGGACGCTGCACAAGATATTTCCAAGGGCGTCATAGCTCCAACCCCCAGAAATAGCTTGTCGTCCGGTTCGCACAAGCAGAGAGCCAGCCGATGACCGACACCAACAGTTTATTGCACGACGCATGGAGCCGAGGGACGCATGGCTCCCTTCGCCCCCTTCTCCCACTAGAGACTCCTCTCGGTGATGCTCCTAGCGGTTGTTCACCAGCGGTTTAGCAGAGGAGCAGAAACGGCCTGCGAACAATTGAACTACAGACTGTTCAGCTTAACCAGAGTCCAAATCGATGCAGAGCTCGGACCGTGCTGTCAGCTGCGGTCAGGCAACCACTTCCGGCTCGAAGGCAGATTCTAGACTAACTGCGCTTTCGCAGAACTGTTCTCTTTTTTTTAAGAATATTTGCGATTCTACTCCATCCCATGTGGTCAAGTCCTTTAAATTAAAAGCCACCATGTGAAGGAATCGTTACGTACCTGAACGTGCAATATCTTGTAGTACCCGATGGTACCGCACGGTACCCTGCTGTATCGCGTTGTATCGCGCTGTATCGTGCGGTACCTCGAGACCACATGAAAGGCTGCGTCAACAATTATGCAGGTAGAGATAATCGCAAGGCAAGCACCTTGAAGGACTGTCTATATTTAACTTTATGATAATAGTGGACTCCACTGCCCCACGGTGTTCGAATGTGGACTTTGTGCGTTTGGTTGTGTCTATGTGTGTGTGTGTGTGTGTGTGTATGTGTGTGTGTGTATGTGTGTGCGTGTGTGTGTGTGTGCGTGTGTTTGTGTCTATGTGTGTGCGAGCGTTTGTGTGTGTGTGTGTGTGTGTGTGTGTGTGTGTGTGTGTGTGTGTGCGTGCATGTGTATGTGTGCTCGCGCGCGCGCGCGAGCGAGAGAGAGAGAGAGCGTGCGTTCGCGAGCTCCCAAAGTAACTAATTCCGGCAATGCAGCTCAGCAGAGTACATTTAGCATGTCTCTCCTTTCCTGAAAGCAGCGGATTGAAGTGCACAGTAATGCCATTAAGCAAGTTTACCATCATGTGGGCCAGCTCTAAAAGACTCACGAGCAGTGCGTGGCTGCAGTCTCGGCTGGGCTGTGGCGCATGCAGGACGTGCAGTCATCTTCTCTCCCAGAAAGTAGAGCTGCGCGAATGCGCAGGGCGGCGCGTGCATTCTCATTTAACTATCGCTGGCTCCTAGGGCACTCGTTGGGAGCGCCGAGTACGGCTGGAGCTGCGGACAGCGGCTTTGAGAAAGCATCGTTGGGAACTGAGCATTCTTACAGTGCATTCTTTCGGCTCATCCTCAAACGGCAGCAATGCCCGCAGGGTTAAATGTAGTCCTTCTTACATCTCAGGCAGCGGCGTTGTAAGTTTCTTTTTACCGTGGTAGGGGCGACGGGACATATTATTTTCATTTTTCCCAGTAAGCGAACTTCGCCCGACAAAATCTCCAATGGGACTTTCGCGCGTAACAAGATAATTGGGGTGAAGACGCGTGATCCCGAAGGAGCGATTCCGTTGTTTTTTGACAATGTTACTCAAAAGTTTTTTTGTTCATGGCACTGTTACTGGCATCCGAATTAAGTAAAAAATGACACAGAGATGCTAGCACCAATAAAACAATTGAACTTACCAGCTTGCTATAAATTGGTCCTATAATTGGAAAGTATGTATTCACTTTTAAATATAAGGACAGTAAACATAATTTAGTCGCAACATTAAGTTTAGACAGATTCTGAAAGCGATTGTTATACTCAGGTTTTTATAATTGACCCTTCTAGTTTACTTAGTTGATTCCACAGACGAGATCAATAGGAGATTATCTATTGTGTTCTTAGGGCAACATACCGCTATGAAATATACATTTGAAAGTAGACAGTTTTAGTAAAGAACAGAGCACCAAGCAGTAGCTCTAGAGAGCGTGTGTGTGTGCAACGTTGTGCGGCCGGCCTATATACTACGTCTACGGTACTGGGTGCGTCGGAGCGAGCCCACTGCTGATTGGCAGTGGTGGAATATATAATTCATTGGTAGAGCGCCACAAGAGAACTTAGTCTCTATTCAGGCGCTTCACATATGCCTTGGTGCTCGAGCCCACGACCTCGGCCAGACCTTGGTCGGGGCGAGCACCTTAACCGCTGGACCAAACCAGCTCGGTAAGCCAAGCGGGTGGGCTGAACAGCCAGCGCACGAGTTTGGCCCATTCAAGCCAAGCCCAAACACTTCGTCAGCCACCGCCGGTTGCTGTGTGGTAGCTGACGTCACAGCAGTACCATAGCATGATGTTGACCGAGAGGCAGAGTATTACGAGGCAGCTAGTGCTCTGACAAGGGTGCCTGGCAAGGCTGTTAGGAGGGAGTGTAGAATTTCAAATGGAGCAACGGATATTGCAAATCATCCCCTCAGACCGTTTGCGCGTTCTTGGTCACCCACTAGGACGTCAAAGTGAGTTTATGCTTGATAAGCATGCTCGACTGCCAAAGCAGCCACCATAGCTACGCCTTCTAGTTTTCCAGGAGGGTTTAACAGCGGTGGTTGGGCAGCCTTTCGTCTGAGCGTGCGATGCGAGGAAACTGGGGAGGTTCAACAGCGCTGGACAGCAGCTAAACGGCTGCGACTTCTCGGTTCGATCCGCTAGCCTCTCTCATGCATCTGGTGAGCCGCGGTGGCTCACTAGGTAAGGCGGTTGCATTGCATGACCTCGGACCCGAGGTCGAGGGTTCGAATCCTGTGGTGGGCGATCCTCGATCGCCCCTGCAAGCGGCGGTGATAGCCTAAAGGCTCTTCTGTTGCTATACAAAAAGAGGCTGTCAAATCAGCTAGTATCTATCTATCTATGCCAGCGAGCTTAGGAGGCGGGCTAAAGAGTTAGTGGTTCAGCAGCCTCAGTCGTAAGGGTGGCTTAAGGGAGTTTTAGTGGCTCTTACCCAGCATGCAGCTGGCAATACGAATTAGGCCGTTGCAGGAATCGAAGGCGCTACCCGGGTCGTAAAGTGGAAACCATCTAACCATTGAGCGACGGCTTAGGATCGTGTTGCTAGATAAGATCACTGCAGCTTGCAAATCAAAGAGAGGGGACGGGAAACTAAGCAGATGATCGACTTAGCCTGACTTCCTCTAACCAAGCCCAAGAGAAGGCTGAACGGAACTAATGTCTCAGATACGCCTGGTGCTTCACAGCTACGTCAGGGTCCGAGTCTAGAAGGCCGAGGTCAAATGTCGGCAGCCCGGCTCTAAGCCTCCAGCCAGACCCAGGGAGAGAGCTTCAGCGGCCCCAGTGGTCAGCAAGCATGGCATTAGTAGGCTTTAGGCCCCTCCCCCAATAGCGACCCAGAGAGTACACCTCGGGCGAAGGAGGAGCGCTTTCGTCTGGCCCTTTAATACGGGCCCAGCCTTTAAAAGGGCCACTGGGGTTGGTGGGCACCTAAGAGGCCGTACCGAAAGCACCCCATTCGGTGCTCCTAGTAGGTCACCTCATAAAGAGCTCAAGCTACTATGAACGCCTCGGAAATTGTCAAGACATTGACCGTTTTACGCCTGCTTTATATCCTATGTAACACGAGCAACATGATTGACCTACCAATACCAACTGCAGCTAGCGGGTGGAGATCTTAACCTAAAGCCACGTCGCTCTTATTATATCTAGCCTAAGACCATAGTGCGGCCGGAAGAGCACTATTATTTTTTTTTATTAAGCTGCAACAATGCAGAGAAGTACGCATTTAACAATTAATTCCCGTTGACCAGCCACTAATTTATAGAAAATATTTAGTAACTTGTTCGGGAGCTGATAGTAAATAATATTAATTTTCTTTCTCGATAGGATAGCTAAAAAGAAGAAAACTTCCGGTGAGACCTCTGACATTAGTCGATCACTCAAGTTATTTCTAGTAAATTAGTGCATTTGGGAGGAAGAACACCGGCTCTCGTTTTGCTAAACTATCAGCACAAGAAAAGCGGCTGTACATATCGTATTTCTGGAGACTTCCGGCCGCGATAAAGGTCAAGGTTTAGCCCTCGACGAATAAATTACTGGTTATGGGCCTCCCTCCATACTCTTAGGAGAGCGAAAGACCCAGTTAGCATAAGCGATTAGCTACGCCAAATTTGCTGATCTTATACGTACTAGGAAAGAGCAAACCAGTAGGATAGCTAAGCAGGCCCGGCAGGGCACGTGCTAGGCCGGTCCTCTGTCTACCCCCACGCAGACGCAGGCCTTTAAGGTGCCGATGAGGTGGTACTAGTGCTCGAACCCGAAATTCTTGATGTTTTAATTTCTGAATGCTCCCCAAATCGTGTAATTATGCCGGCCCACGCGTGCTGACCACACATAGAGAGCTGGTTTGCGCTGACCCTAGAGACTGACTAGCAACACAGAACGACCTATAGGGATAGCCCGAGCGGGCCCGCCCACCAATGAGGTTACCGTGGCGCCGCAAATGCGGACCGCAGCAGTCACATCCTGTCGTCGAGACGCCAGCAACAGGGCTGATCTGAGCAGCAATGGTAAGCTGACTGCCGACATCCGACGGTGGTCGTGCTAGGTCTATGCTATCAATTAACGCAATAGTATTGTGAATATTTTCGTCGCCGAGTTTATGCTGTGCTGAAAAACTGCTGGTCAGCGCCCTTGACGGGTGACTTACGGGCCTGTTTCGGAGACTGCCGGCCGCGGGCTTTTTAACGGGCACATGCTTGGCAGCATTTCCTTAAAAATAGAACCGATTTGAGTGTGAAAAATTTGCCTCGAAATTAACGAAACATTTTTGTGTTATTTTATTCGGCTGTGGGTACGAGCATTTTCAATATTGAAGCACCGTTCTTGAACACGCGACATCGGCGCAATTCAAGCACTTGGGGCGACTTAAGCTATCCCCCATACTTGCTGCCTTTCGTCAAATGAGACATCGCGTTTATATTACTGGTCAGTCTTTTGAATTAATGATTGGGCTCTTCTAACTGCCTGCGAGCGCCGGCTCCAGCAGGGTAACTGCTCGATTTGTAAAGCGCTTTCGTCAATTCTTGTCTTGGTGGCAGACCTCGAAATAGACCAGCCAATCGCACTCAATCGATGTTGCCAATGCGGAAGCAGTGGTCGAATGTTGATAATACCCCCCGGAAATCATCGCTATGTCCGATCTGTGCATTGGTTTACGTAGCAGAGCATTGTAGTGGAAGCGGCTCCCATTACGCAACAACACCGGTGCCTACGACTCGAGTGATGTAATCGTACGGCGATTCTTCGAATCTTGCTTTCCGCCATTTATGATGGACCGTTATCTGCCTTTTTTGTCAAATTAACGTTAACCGGAGTACTGAATCGCCTGCCTTCAAAGGACATGACCGGGACGATGCATGATGGTGACACGGAACTGTCGTCAAGTGACCATGTATCGGAAGTGCTCACACTGGCCGTAGCGTATCGTGTGTATTTCGCTAATAGGAAGGCGAATGATAGCCATCAGTGGGTTAGGAAAGGCCTTCCTTTTTCTGCCAACTGTGGAGACAGAGCATGTGTTAACAAAACGGCTCATGACCACCTAATGTCTGGCCCTGATTACAGGCATCACCGTACCGTATTTGCAGAACACGCGAGGTAGACTGAATGACGACACATCCAAATTACTAATTATTGGCAACCTAGTGCTGTTCAGAGATTGGGCAGTCTAAGCCTCAAATGGGCCTGGTCAGTATGTCTACTGGAGCGTCTCCATGCAATCTGGGTTTCCATTCTCAATCTGACGATCCTCTAGATGGCCATATCAGTTCCCTAGTCAAGTCTGGCTACTTTCAGCAGCATACAATTTCGAAAATGAGGGCATGCTAAGTTACGAATACCACGGCAAACTTCGTCCATGCATTTTGACATTTAGTTAAGACTTTCGTGTCTGCATTGTTACAGGTCCTCCTGCATGTGCTCGAAGCAACCTGCACAAACACTGTCAACATAAATCTTACAGTCGTGACTCCATAAAGCCACCGTGCCCAACGAGATATCATAATAAAGATCTTACTAGCAGCCTGGTTCTATCTAGCCTGAGCTACTGTAATTGATTTTGTTAGGCTACTGAAAAAATCAGGGAAGCATCTGCAGCCGGTGATGGCATATGGCTGCAAGGTTGGTCAGATAATTCAGGAAGTTCAGCCAGGTGTCTCCTTTGCCGAAGCAACCTTCAATAGCTCCTACGGATCTAGGGATGAAGACGTACATCGCGGCCTGCCCGCCACGGCTTCACTCCTCCATACCTAGCTGAACTGCTTCACCAGTTTCAGCATCCTCATGCCTACAGGCTCTGTATTTACAATACATTAGATGGCCCCACTCTCTTCGGTGTAAAGACTGCTGGTGACAAGTTTCTTTTTCTCGGCAGGTCCTTTACTGTTGAGCTCAATTACACAGTTGTGACACAGCATCATCTTCTCTCTTGCTGCCGGCGCTGTGACATCCTTTCAAGCTGTCCTGCCAAGCTGCTCACCTCTTCGAATGCCTTCCCAACTCAGCTAGGATTCTCATTTTTTGCAAGATGATGTCTGTCGGCTACCTAATGGGCCGAGCAAGCTACTTAGGCTCTGGTGCAGTGTAGAAAACTTTCCAGTGTAATAGCCACTTAATCTTAACGACTCTGTGGAGTTGCAGATTCAGATAGATTACATTGCATTAAATTACATCAACTAGTATATGGACTTGAAGTTCTTTAGGCTAACTTTTAGTTCCCTCCACATGCTTGCTCGGGCCTACTGATCTGAAATAATTTTTCCCAACCTTCTCCTTTTGTCATCTACTTTTTGACTCTGGTCGTTGAGCTGGGCCTCTGTCCAGTCTCGAGTCCTTAGGAGACAATACCTCCAGTTCGAATGCACTCAAAGACTGCGCCTTACTCTCAACTGTCATCTCGACATCATCTGACTTAACGAAATTGTAAAAAGTATCTAAAATCCTATCTGTTCCTCACAGTATTTGTTTGATACATGTGGATTATTCTTTATATAATTGCACCAGCTAAAGTTGTGTATGTTGTTATTATTAGTCAGTTGGCTACTTCCATTGCAGCATATGTTCAATGCCTAGAAATAGATCTATTTCTCTTAAGGTACGACAGCATGTTAATTAATTTTTATTATTATTCTGCACAAGATTAAATTGAGTGGCTTGCCGTCAGTATGCCCCATTCTTCTGCGCAGCATCATCCTACATGTCCTCACCATCCATGCTCGTGGTCTTTACGGGGAGGATATGTTACCTGCTTGTGTAGGTGGTAAATAGTTCAGGTATGCTGCCCTGTAGCTCACCGATAGCTGCGAGCCAGGGATACAGTGTTGCTCATCCGAGTGATCCAAATGCAGCACCGGCAGTAGTTGCATTTTCGTGTTTTTTGATTAGCAGATCGTTTCACTGCTGACAAGAATCTGTCTAGTCTAGGCCTAGTAAAGCATCATCAGCACAACCGCGGTAACTGCACATGCTAGTTTTATCACCTTTATCGCCACTGCAAGCCGTGGTGATAGTCGTCAAGGCTCTTCTGTCGCTATACAAAAAGAGGCTGTTAAATCAGCTAGCATTTGTATATTGTTTGATTTGTAGCACGGCAACGCTCACTCCTCAGCAGCAGCGGCTGCTCACTACTGCCGGGGGGGGGGGGCCGGGAGCTTTTTTTCTCTAGCAGCACCTAGCAAGTCAGTGTGGGGATCTTTTCATAATTTTTTTTAATGCTTTATAAAACATTCAAAGATTTCTAAAGGTGTTGCCCTGTGATTTTTGGCACTGCATTTTCCATGTCGGACATGTGGCATGCTGGCCATGCTGGATTTACTGAAATAAGGTCTCTCTTACTTAAAGCTAAGTAGGATTGCATAAGCTGAGATCTATCGATCGATCGATGCCTCACCGACTTTGCATGGGTAGTGCATATTTTAATAATAATAATAATAGTAATATACATTTATGCAGTGCCCTCAGACAACTCTTCCTAGGCACTTTGCGTTTGCTGCAAAGGAGCTTACAGGCTAAAGCAGCCGATATATAATATGGTTCGGTCTAGATATCAACAGGTCGTTACACGGGTGCTTGCCGATCTCTGCTGATTCTTCTTGCTTGCTGTTCTGAGAGTTGTTGCATTATCTTCAATTGCCAAGTGCTGTATACTATCCCTGTGAAATCCACTTGGAATCGCAGGGACCCACTATATGCTGTGTAGCTTCTTTTTAAATGTGGTCAAGTCAGGGAATCTGGAGTCGAGGTTGGTGGTTTAAAGTGCTATAACTGAAAGTCCCAAGCCACTAGTCCTCGGTGTCGAATCGATTTTTGTCCATAAGCAAGTCTCGAGGGGCTGAGGAGACGTGCAGAGCCCGTCTAGGGAAGAAGCAACAGAGGCAGCTACAGCCCCAGCTGCATCACCAGAGAGCAACCCACTTCTCAAGGTTCTGGAGGCCAACTATCGATGGCTTTGTGGCAATCTCTGACTAGCCTGCCCTCTGCTTCGGAGTACGGGCGATGGCCGGCCCGAGCAGTCCAGCTATGATGGCTACCCAGTGGTGAGAGTGCTGTCCTTCGGCATACAGTGCGCTATTTGATGATCGGTCGTCCTTGCTGGGAAATGTAACAGTGCTCATTTATCGACCGGCTGTCGAAGGGGTTTTCTGAACCCGCCTCTCCTAGCTGTGTTGCTATCTTGCCAAGTGAGCCTGCAGAATTCAAGTACTCAAGAGTGATCAGACTGAAGTTAGTGCTCCTAATGTGCCTGCACATTTGGTTGATCTGGCAATTGGTTGCCAGTGCAGAGATGCCTAACTATTCTGTTCAGCTGCCTAGGTTCACAGGCGCTGGCTGGGGGATGGGCATGCACAAGGCAAGCCACACGCATGTCGAGTCATACCGAATTCACCCACTGCCTGGCAGCCTAGGTTCACAGGCGCTGGCTGGGGGATGGGCATGCACAAGGCAAGCCACATGCATGTCGAGTCATACCGAATTCACCCACTGCCTGGCATATTACCGTTCAGCTTCAACTGGCCATCCTTGAATTGGTCCTCTGGTTTTATCGCATTTCTGTTGGTATTTACAATTTTTTCGACGTTTTTTGCCATCTCATGAGTGTCATCACATGTTTGCCTCGTTAGACTGTGTTGCTAGACGGTTTTTTGTCGATAAACTGCACATTTGCTGGGGTTATTTTGAGTAAAAAAAATACTAGCTCATTTAACGTCCTCTTTTGTATAGCAACAGAAGAGCCTATACGGCTATCACCACAGCTTGCAGTGGCGATAAAGGATCGCCCACGGCAGTATTCAAACTCACGACCTCGGCCCCGAGGTCGTGAAAAAGCAAACGCCTTACCTAGTGGACAGCTCATTTTCCAGTTATCGGTGTCGACCATCAATTTATCTTCGTTGGCAGCACACTTACTACATGACCACCATTAGTACAGCAGTGTTTGATTGCCGAGTATTTGTGGGCCAGTGGTGGAGCCAGGGGGCTGGGGGGCATTTGTCTCCCTCCTTACAGCTGGGCATCGTCCTAGGCCACCCTCCATTCTTCTGTGCCCTTCGATTGGCAACTGCCAAGTCTGTGCCATCGAATAAACCACATAACTTGGTGCTATAATTTTTCATTAGTTGTTTTGCAGGCCTTGCCCCTTGGATGAAAATACTGGCTCTTCCACTGTTTATATATATCTCATTCCCTTACATGTTTGCCACCCATCTACAAAATAAATTGTTGGTAGACGAGCGTGTGGTGTTGTGCAGTCATGTAGTTTCGTTTGCAAGGAAAAACTATTAAGCAAAGCAGCCAGATCGGCTTTTTGGAAAACATTAATTTTTTTGGGAAAAGGGCAATTTTCAGGCTAGTTTTATATTTCAGAAGAATAATAGGTTTATAATTTCTTGATTGAGCTTGTATTTCGTATTCCTATTATTTGGGAGTTCGTACCGTTTCAAAATAAGGATGGAGCTCATAAAGACACAACTTAAAACCGAAGTGCTCAATACATTTGTCATCTTAGCAAGAGCAAGAATTCGACAACAGCAACAATACCGTGACATTTCCTTATCTCACACGAGAGTGCTAGCTTAAAGCTCTCCACTAGCAAAGCCAGCTTTATACTTCCCGATGCCCACTAGCCGAGGCTTATCGAATGTCCGGAACGGATCACAGTCAAACGAAGCACTTCCAATCGCCTCGAATCTACTTGACTGACATCAAATTAGCTCGAATTGTTAATAGTCTGTATGCGTTGTCACTCAAGAATTGGCCCATTGAGCATAGCTTTCTGTGGAGAACAAAAATTGTCAGCTTCGCTTTGCCTTTTGCAGAGACTCGTTTTTGAACATTTTAGTTCTTTTTCTATATATGTAAAACAAATTAAGAGTAAGGTAAAGCTCAGCTGATTCAGCAGCCGAGTTTATGTAGTGTCTGCTGAGCCTGTGAGGTCTGAGGGCTTTTGGCCAGCAATAAAGGAATTCTATTAAATGTTTCGAACCCACGTCCTGGATCGTGAAGTGCAAGCACCTTACTGCTGGGCTAATATCCCAATTGTTGGTCACAGTATAAGCCATTATACATAATGTGCAGCTGTATTAGTGCTCACTAGATGTGAGGTTGCACACTGAGATTCCGTGCTTGATGTTGTGGCTTATAGTAAAGATCTGTACTGCAGTACTATGCTAGGTTTATGTCTGGCTAAACTGGTCAGAGTTATGCTGAATAGGTAGAAGAGTATCGTAACAGTTCGAGGTACAATCGCTCAGAGAATTAACGATAGAGGCATAGAGATAAAGCCATTTGCCTTGCGAGGCATCAGCAGCGTTGTTTTAAGACCGACCTGCTGGGTCGTAAGTAGTTCAGCTTAACTACATAAAATTGCGAATGCCTGTCATATATCTACAGGCTTGTTTGCTGGAGTCGCGATGCACTGCAAATGTTTCATTGAGGATATTCTTTTGTTTTGAAGGATGCATGAGTGTAGTCAACTATGCATTTATGTTTGTATCTCCGTCTGTAACTCCGAAAAGATTATGTGGGGGCTAAATGCCTCATACCTGCTGCTCCCTTTGACTGACTTGATTGTGTTTCATCGCCAGCTTTGCCTCCAGTCTATACTTATCATTACTTTGGTAGAAAATCACACTAATATCTATTTGGCCACGATGCATGCCGAGTGCTGCTCATTGTGTGACATCGTTGTCTACTGCAGGCCTCCACTGGTTACCGAAAACCGAATATTGGTGGGCAAAAGAAGAAGACTGGCCCAAAGCCTGAGCTCACCGAGGAGCAGAAGCAAGAGATCCGCGAAGCATTCGACCTCTTCGATGTCGACGGTTCGGGCACTATTGATGCTAAAGAGCTTAAGGTGCGCCAGCAGATGGCTTTGCGTGTATCGGCAGATTCTTTTGTCCGATCTTCGCCTTGTCCCAGACTCTGTCTTCCGGGCTGGCACCTAGCACTTCTCGTCTGAAGCCTTTTATTTATCGTACATGAGTAATACGATGCACGTGGAGAAACGCGTTGCAAAATATGCATGTTCTTCTGCTTTGCCTGAGCATGGATGTTGGCAGAATCCGATGGTTTGTATGACCTGGCCGAGTAGCAGGAGTCACAATTTGTTACAGGTCGCCATGCGGGCACTAGGATTCGAACCAAAGAAAGAGGAAATCAAAAAGATGATTGCCGACATCGACAAAGAAGGTTCAGGTAAGAAACACGTTAGGTTGCTCTTTACCACAGTCACTCTGTGGCTTGCTTGTCATTGTATAGTCAGGCGGGTCAAGTTGACCTTATTTAGAGCCTGACTGGCGTCACCTCAATAATGCCTGCAGCTTTGAAGGACCTTAAATGCCTGGGTTTGGAAAATTAGCCAGCGATACGTTGTGTGATCTAGAGCTTCTTACTTTCAATACTCGGTATTGTTAATTGCGTTGGTTATTTTTTATTCCCGAGGGTGTATGCTAAGTTCATTCGCTAGGCTCCCTTTTTGGCCTACTGAAAGTATTATTTATTCGTGGCAGCTCAAGTTGCCACTCAACTGAGAATAGCATAGATTGTATATAGCCATTTTAATGATAAGGCCCTAATGCATTCAACTGTTCCCTTAGTTGTACCTGACAACTACTCTCCTACTGCCGGCTATGGCACATCCTTTTCAGCGGTCCTGAGCTGCTACTTCTATGCTACTCACTACCTCAACTGCTCTCCTGACTCTGCTATGCTTCCCACTTTTTCTTTGTTGGGTGAAACGAAGTCTGTTGGCTACCGAATGCGCACCGAAAGCCGCTTAGGCTGTGAGTGCACTATACAAAACTCTCCTGTGTAACACCCACATGGTCTTTATGACTTTGTGAAGTTACAGACGGAGATACATTACATTACATTACTTTGCTGTACTACAGTTACAGAACTTGCTATGCTATGGTTGATTTCTCATGCAAGAATATTTTTGATCCTTGTTTCTAATGAGGTAATTGGGCAAAGCAATGGCCACCAGGCACTAGTTAGAACAGTATTCCAGCAACAAATCCACATTGATCTGAACCTCGAAGTCTGTTGCTGTGACCCTTAAACCAGGAGATCTGTTGCAGAGAGACATCTGCTCATATATTATTTCATTTGTATCCCCAATGTTGTTCAGTTTTGCAGAGCCTCCAATACTAGTACAACTGTGGGAGCTGGTCTCCTACATCTGTTGTGGCCGATCGCTAGATATCTTCTCAGTAATATGCTTTGAGTCGTTGTAGCCTTTGCGATGTATTTAAAAGACATGTTCATGCTTCCTGCCTTTTTTTTGGCAGAACCTTTTATTGCAAAAGGTACAACGAGCTGTTGTACTGGGATATTTACTGAGATATGCAAAGCATCAATAGTTTTGCTGACACAGGAATTGTTGCCACTAGACTTGACTGATTGCCCCTGCCCTGCTTGGTGATGTTGGCTTAGTCTTCGCCACTCCCCGTAATGCGGCTTAGGCTATAATTCTACAGAGACTGTTCTGCTTTGGGTTTACAATGACCTGAGCAATTCTGATCAGGCTGTTCTATATCTCTAAGCACCAATCGACGAAATTGACCACCAGATGCTTTTGGAGAGCCCCTGGACATGCCCAGGTATTTCTGCAAAGTGCCAACCTGGGTTAGGTTCTACTTCAGTGAGGGATGCCAGACTTTATCAGTAAATGGTCATTGGTCATCTGGGGAGCTCTAAAAGTATGGGGTACCTCAACGTTTGATCTTATACCCATTCTCTTTGGCATCTTTACTATCCCTCTGGTCGAAAAGCCAAGATCGTGTTTGGCCTTGACAAACACGATCTTGGCTTTTATTTCTGTGCCGACGATGGTCACCTCTACCGATCCTTGGAGTTTTGCTTCCAGCTTTGCTCCACATCTCTTACCTCTTGCAGTGTGCATTGACTGCATTCGTTCTTGGGTGGCTGCTAACTTCCTGAAGTTAAACAACCAGCAAAAAGACCAACCCAATAGTTACGGGCAAGTCTGTTTGGGACATCAGTCTCGTTAACTGCATTTACCTTTATTCAGGACTTCGTGCCGATGCCCTGACTCGTATTTAACTGATGGAAAATTCAGCAGCTTCTCTGATCTGTCGTCAGCAGTGTAGCTGCCACATCATACCATTTACAACATGTAACTGAGCTAAATTGGCTCTCTATCAAGAATCAAATCAACTTCCAAGAGTCTCTAGTTTGCCTACAGGTCGCTTCACTCGCTTACACCAGCCAAGCTATCGGACCTTCTTGGTCCCCCCACCTGTTTCTCGGCCTGCTGTCGTCTTGCCGGCTCTTGCGCCAGATCGAAATCTTTAGATGATCATGGAGGCCTTCAGCTCGTCCAACCGAAAGTCTTGAACTTGCTGCTGTCGGGTACTGCCGTCACTACCTGTGATGATCATACATCTTTCGAGTCTCTGCTAAAGAAAGATGCATCTGTTTCAGTCAGCTTTCCCCTTGTCTCCGTGAACTTATCTTTATTTGTTCCCGTATTATTTGCATGCTTACGTGTGCATGACTCAGTGCATGTTACTAACCAAGTGTCCTACTGAATGGTGGCCTTAGGTGTCATCTTGGTGCTCTTGCAAGCTGGTCTGAGCATGGGACTTATAGTTTTGCATTTGCATACCTTGTATCAATAAGCGTTTGGTCATTGCTTCTCTTGCAGTGAGATATAAAGCGCCTGGATAGAGATTAAAATGTTAAATGCGCTATATAAACGACCAATTATTATTATTGTTATTATAGTTTTCAATATCGCCCCTTTTGCTTGTATAGCCAAGCCACTTTTCTTGTACATAGATGCACCGAGTTATTGACTCCATTCAGATTGCTTTCTTCCATCTATGTTTTCCATGCTATGGCAAATTTTTCTATGTATGCAATGGGTGTATGAGATAGCCAAGTTTGCTGAACTCAGGTGGAACGCTGTATATGCAATGGGTGTATGAGATAGCCAAGTTTGCTGAACTCAGGTGGAACGCTCACGTGCTGATACAGGTACCATTGACTTTAACGACTTCCTAACCCTTATGACTCAAAAAATGAGCGAGAAAGATCCCAAGGAGGAAATCTTGAAAGCATTCAGACTTTTTGACGATGATAATACCGGGAAGATTTCGTTTAAGAATCTCAAACGCGTCGCCAAAGAGCTGGGCGAGAATCTCACCGACGAAGAGCTGCAGGTAGGCAGTGTGCACCTGATTGCAGCAGCAGCAGTGGCCGTTAGTGAGAGGTTTCCCCGACTGCTTTATGCTTGGCGCACTCGGTCGGCCGTCTGCATGGGCTGAGGCTGCTGCTGCTGCAATTGTACCTGCTAGTGAATGCATGGTAATGTGCCTTTTTGTCGGTTGGCTCTGTCTCTCTTTGGTTGCTTAACCCGCAAATGGTAAACATTGTGAGTCGGCCGCCAATTGTCAGCTGAGATCTGGCAGACCCTCAGCTCATTTTTATACTTAAATAGAGCAATCTAAGAGTGAATGACCGGGTAAAAAGGAAGATGCTGCTGTAGAACACTGTCTGCGATGTTTGAAAACATTCCACGGAGTATAGGCCTACTTTTTGGGGTACTGCCTGTCAAAGCGTGTTTGGTGAACTGAAGTGAATAGTTAGCGCAAATTAACGATTACTAATAATGATAACGTATTTGTGCAGCACCCTTAGAGAACCGCATCTCTTTGGGTGCTTTTCACGTAGGCTTGAATGCTTCCCTCAAAACAGAATTGTGATAATTGCATGTACAGTTGCAGCACACGTGCGTACATGAAGGACGATTTGCATGGGCCTGCAAATGCTGTGAGGAGCCGGTGGGTTTTATGCTTTGCTTTAAGTGTCGTTAAGTTAGAGGATGTATGGTGTGATGTTAGTGGGTAAACCTTCAGTTGGTAGAATACTTGTATTTGCATTAAGCCCAGTGGGAATTCTGCTTATTTCTTGATGGATATCCTGTTTGTGTGTGAGTTCAAACTGATGCCATCGTTTAGCAACGGCCTTGCCTTCTAATGCGTGTACGTAGTGCCGATGTAGCTGACTCGCGTCATGCCCCCAACAACAGCATTGTGCATTGACCATTAGGAGAAGCAGCTCGCTCTGCTGATCATCTGATCATCATCTCATCATCATCATCATCTGCTCATCAATCAGCTCTGCTGATCGCGTTCCATAAGTGCAATTCTGCCAAGTTTGCCACAGAAGACACCCAAATTCCATGCAGAGGTTGAAAGGGGATACTAGCTATTCGAACTTTGAGGATGCGGCTCTTGAGCTTGTCAGTGACTCTAGATTGTTCCATAGCTATAAGGTTGGTCTTCTTGTTAATTTTTGAAAGTCAGCTACCATCCGAGTGCAAATGTTTGAAAAACAGTCTGGGAGGCAGTTGGAGGGAATTTACCATTTCTCCACTTGAAAGCATTGCCAATCCAAATCTAAGCTGAAAGCACCGATTGGTTGTGCTTGTTGCTCAATTTAGCTCGTGTGACTTATGGGTCTGCATTCGATCGTGCATGCCTTGCTGGCAAGGACCGAATCTGCAGATGAAACCATCATCGTACGTGCTGTCCCTGTGCCTATGTACGCAACTTGCGTCTGTGGCAGCGGCTACTTAGCTGCGATGGTTCTAAGGTACCCCGTTTAAAATAGAGGTCAGCTGATTTAACAGCCTCATTATACAGTGGTCAAAGAGCACTAGTGGCTATCGTTGCCCCATTCAGTGGACGATTTAATATACCATTTTCTTTGATATTTTTTGGTGCCTAGTAGCTAAGCATGCAGCTCGGGAATGGCTCAGTGAAGTGCAGCTTGCTTGCTGGCTTGTCATCTGCTCTCTTCGCACTTTGTCTGAGGTCTCCGCCATCAGTTGAAGCGCCACCTTTGCCCAAGGGGAGGACCACGCCTGCTTTTTAGACTCAGGCGTTGGGGCAGTGCAGGTTGTAGCTTGGCGAGCTGATTCGCTGATCGATTGTCTGAATTTGGGGCGTGTTGTTACCGGTTCATCCCTGTGCAGTGATTTCGGTTTCGTCTAATAGCCGCTGGTGCTCATATCCTGCTGCTGCTGCTGCTGCTGGGTCAGTTTGCTGCCGGCTCACGAGGCCAGTCGGAGCTGTGGCAGACCTGGGCTGGCGGCACGACGTAGTACAATTTAAGGACAGCTTAAAGCCCTTCATGACTGGAAGGGAATGGAGCATCTTTGTTGACCTACGGGCCCCGAGGCTCAAGCTTCGAATAAGTGCTGCTGAGGTGACCGGACGACAATAGCTTCCGTGGCCAGTGCGATGTAGCACTTACAGGCTCCCGATTTTGGCACCAACCCTCCAGCTTTCTCGATAATGGCTTTGCTGAACGACGCTGGCTGATGTTGACATTCTAGAAGACACCCGAGGGTTTCCTCGGCATCGTTGAATTTGGCTCCTGCTCGAAGTTGGCCCAGCTTCGCTGTGTGTGGGCGTTCGTCTGTCACCCGACGGCCACTGCAAACAGCTTGCAGTAGTCGTGTGCTCACACCTGGTTGTGCCGCAGCATCTCAGCGTGCCGCCAGTTGGCTTAGCGCAGCAGATGCGGTAGATCTTCGGTGACGATGGCTTGCTCAGACCTTTAATTTCCATGACGTTCACACTGCCTCAGGCTGTGAAGTGCCCCCTCTCCCAACGGGCTGCTGCGATTTGCATCCTTATGCCTGCCTGGCAGAATGCAATGGAGTTGCAAGAGAGGTGGCCGTTATTAGCTACTGGTTCGTGCACTACCTTCTGTGCCCTGGCAAGCTTGGATAATAAGCCACCTCCTCAGCCATTTTTGTGCTTGTCGTGGTTCTTGACCAGCTCCTTATTTGTGCATGAGAAGAGCAGTTATCTTGGTGTTAATCTGTTAATACACGGATTTGTCGATCTCTGATGTAGAGGAGCTGCTGTTCATTAGCTTTTTTGCCATTCATCTGACGACTGCGGCTGCTGCTAACGAGTCACCATATTTTTGCAGGAGATGATTGATGAGGCCGACAGGGACGGTGATGGGGAGATAAACGAAGCCGAGTTCTTAAAAATCATGAAGAAGACCAGTCTTTACTAGCCAGAACCCGTTGCAGGAATAAGAGGGAGCAGTATACCGTCCGCTGCAGCTCTGCACTGACATTACATATATGTATGTATATATGTTAGTATATATACACACACACACACACACACACACACACACACACACACACGCACACACACACTCACTCACACACGCATGCACACACACACACGAGCCCTTTGGGAGGGTGTCAAACTACTTGTCGTGGCTCCGTGTGGCTGGGTTGCCGTGCGCTTCGAGAGCTCCAAGAGCTTGGCAGCTAAGCTGCTTTCGTGAGCCACTCGAAAGTGTCAGTTATTCCGTGTCTGCTGCTTTCCTTGCTGGCCGGCAAATCTGCTACTTGCAGATGGTGCATTGATCGGTACCTGAAGACTCTGTCGTGATACTATTAGTATTACTGATATTCCAGGAACTATTTATGGTTTCGAGGAACAAGTGTTCAATAAATACTGTTGGCACGAAGGTGTACTGTCGTTATGCTGATACAACAGATAGGCCTCGGCTTTGGGCAGCCTCCGATTGCTTACCTGCATGCTTTTTCTTTCAATATGGTTGCTAATAGAAGCACAGCTGTAACATAGGAATACCATTCAAGATCCCCTGTAGGTTTTCCATACCAGAGTTTCATCGACAAGCGTTGAGATAATGCATACATGGGCTGAGCATTAGCCATTTTATTAAAAGCCAAGCCGATCTGTGTTGTTGCTTATGATTAGCTAAGGATTACGGTAGAGTAGCTTGTGTGCATTTCTGCCCAGACTACAAGATCTTCGGTACTGAATCGTGAGAAAACCACACAGGGCAAGTCAGACTTGAAAAAAATTACTTTTTGGAACCTTGTTCACAAACCTAGAGTTTTCAAGACATCCTAAGTTAAGGCACCTTGATAGCCGTCATAATAGGTAGATGAAAAGAAATGAGAATTGCAATGTGATTATAAGAGCCATTTGAAGGATGAATGGCTGCTTGAAGGTTAAGGTTTACTTTTTTATGAGACATTGATTAGTGAGTCATGTGAAGTTGGATCAAGTATGTACAGACACATGTGCAGTATTCGCAACTGTAACAACCCGAAGCCGTGATGACTAGTTGTTAAGCTTCTTCGAGAATGTCCCCGAGAGCGAACTGGAGCCCCAAGCGAATTTCGACGTGCATATGGAAGCCAAAAGCTTATACTCAGGTACCAAAGAAAAAGCGACAGAAGCTCGGGCTGAAGTCAGCCGTAGAAATAAGTAATGCAAAACTAGCACAGCCGGAAATGTTTGAAATTAAGTGCTCTAGTCGGCAGCAGGAGACAAGTTAGCTCTGCCGTTTGAGGAAGCGACTGCTAAGGCCATGCTCAATCCTCCCCTTATAATAATAATAATAATAATACTGCATTTGATATAGCGCCCTCAGAGAAATCAATCTCTTTCTAGGCACTCTATATTTGCTGCAACGGAAGTCCGATCGAATGTTTAGTAGGAGCATGTTCAATAAACAAAAATGACATGGTCAGGGTGCCATGCACCACTTGCAAACATGGTCAGTGGTAGCATGCACAGTGTCAGCACGCATAATCACATAAAGAACGAATCATAGGGACCCACTACACGCTGTGATAATTAGATGCGTTTTTAGTTTCTTTTTAAACATGGAGAAGTAAAGAGATGTGATAAAAGTCGGGAGTGAGTTTCAGGCTTTGGGAGCGTACGAATTAAAGGCACGTCTCCAAAGGATTTAAGGTGTGTACGAGTTATAGGTACACGATTAGATTCCGAAAAGCGAGTGGTACGATGGTTAGCCTGGTGGGGTAGTAGATCTGATAGGTAGTCTGGAGTCAAAGAATGAAGGGATGTTAAAGTGAGTGACACAACCTTGCAGTCGATGCGTTGCTTGACTGGGAGTCAGTGCAGGTCGGCGAGAATGTGGCAACTGCGACGGTAATGACAGACATGCCTAGCTGTATTTTTGCACCAGTTGCAAGCACCTGAGTGCACAGGCCGATAGACCAGCAAGCAATGAGTTACATAAATCAAGACGAGATGTCACCGCTGCACAGACCAATCTAAATGTGGTATCTCTGTCTAAACAAGCCCGAATTTTAGCAATGTTCTTTCGTTGAAAGTAGGCAGACTTGACTGTGGAGCTGATGTGATCGCCTATTGAAAGGTAATAATAATAATAATGATAATAATTCCCTTGATAAAGCGCCCTCAGAGAACTTAATCTCTCTCTAGGTGCTTTACATTTGCTGCAAAGGGAAATGCAATTGAATGGTGAGTAGAATCATGCTTGATAAACAAACAAAAATGAATAACATGGTTAGGGGTGACATGCACAGGGTCAGCATGCAGATGTAGTTAGTGGCAGCATGCACAGTGTCAACATTCATAAGCACATCAAGGACGAATCACAGGGACCCACTGAATGCTGTCCTAAAAAGATGTTTTTAAATTCTTTTTAAATGTGGTCAGGTCAGGGGATGTTCTGACCCAGGTCGCGAGGGAGTTTCAGGCTTTGGGAGCATACGAACTAAATGCACGGTCTCCAAAGGATTTATGGTTGGTACGGGGTATTGTAGACTGTTGGATTCCGAAAAGCTGTGGTACGATGCTTGGCCTGATGGGGGAGTATATCGGAGAGATAGGCCATAGCCAAAGAATGTAGGGACCTAAAAGTGAGCGCAAAACCTTGAAGTCGATACGTTGCTTGACTGGTAGCCAGTGCAGGTCGGCGAGAAGTGGAGTAATGTGGCAACTGCGACGCTCAAGACAGACAAGCCTAGCTGCAGAGTTTTGCACCAGCTTCAATCGCCTGATAGCACATGCCGGTAGGCCAGCGAGCAGTGAGTTGCAGAAGTCGAGACGGTATGTCACGAATGCATGGACCAACTTGGACGTGGTATCCTTATCTAAACAAGCCCAAATTGTAGCAATGTTATGAAGCTGAAAATAGGCAGATTTGACCGTGGAGCTGATATGGTCGTCTAACGAGAGGTCGCTATGGAATACGACACATATATTTCGAGCTGATTCAACAGGAGATATGTTGGCAGAGCCAATTTGAGCGTCAGCCTTTCAAATTTGTAAATCGCGCTAGGTTTGCCCATAACTAGTAAATTAGTTTTATCATCATTTAGTTTTTGAAAATTTGCTGCCATCCATGTGCGGATGTCATGAATACATGCAGCAAGTGAGTTTAGAGAATTCGAGGTGCTCGAAGGCTGGGAGGACTCAAACCAAAGGTACAACTGAGTGTCATCCGCATAGAAGTGAAAGCCTAGATTGTGCTTGGCAATCACATCAGCAAGAGGCAGAGTATTAACCGTGAAAAGAACCGGACCTAGCACGGAGCCATGAGGTACGCCATATTTCAGAGGTACTTCAGATGATCTTTGTCCATTCACGTCAATACTCTGGAGTCTCCCACTGAGATAGGACCTGAACCACTGCAGAGCAGTGCCAGTGATGCCCACGCGAGATGAGAGGCGCTCTAGAAGAACTTTGTGATCGATGGTATCGAAAAGAGCTGCAAGCGAAAGACTCTACCCAAAACTAAGCAGAGACACTGTACCCTGCTGGTTGCATTTTCCTAAGTTCGGCGGCGGGCGTTGTCCTGGAGCAGTGAGCCAGAGAGGAGCTCGGAGACGAGCAGCGGCGATTCGGCCTTTAGAATTGGTCCGATACTCGCGGAAGCTGCTGATAGATGTTGGCTGGCCTGTCAACCCCCGCCTTCCCTCTTCCCAAGAAAGAAGCGTCTGGAACCCATTCGCCATTCAAGCTGGACGGAGGTGCCCTGCCAGTGGCCTGGGAACGGTAGTCATTCCTTTCCGTGATGGGCCAAGGTGTCCGGGCCCAATACCACTAAGCTCTTGCCCCATTGTCTCAGCCAAGTATTTAAGAGTCGAGCGACGCTCGCTCTGGGTCTTTTGCCTCGTGTCTTTTGTCTTTGGTCCGGCTCTGCGCCTCGACGCCGTCGGGCACTCGTTTCTCTAAAAAGCGAGGGAGGAGGGCGGGCTGTCCGCCGACGATGGACGGAACAGGACGAGACAGCTCTAGGAGGATTCGGTGGAACCCCACCGAATACGGTCGTATCGCGCCCGAGCTGGCATTTTGTGTGTTCTTTTTGTGTTTTGTGTTACCCGAGCCTTCGGCGTTACAATACCCTAAGCAATGCTGACTCTGTGGAGTGATTAGCTCTAAAGCCAGACAGGAACTTAGTAGCAAGGTTTGAAGTTTCAATATACGAGTTCAGCTGGTCCGCCACGACCCGTTCGAGTGTCTTTGATAGGAATGGTAGAAGGGAGACTGGGTGGTAGTTGCTTAAGTTCTCTTGGTCTAGTGTCGATTTCTTGAGAAGTGACCTGACTACAGCTTTTTTGAAAGGTGCTGGGACATGACCTGAGGCTAATGACATATAAAGGATGTTAGTTATGCATGGCAGCAGCAGATCAAGGCTACGTAGGAGCAGGACAGTGGGAATAGGGTCCAGAGGACTTGTCTTCTTTGATTGAGCTACGAACTTCAGGACTAGATCACTAGTGACCTGCTTAAATGTAGACATTGAGGTGCAGCCTGGAATCGGGGAACAGCATTCTAGTGGAGATGTCGTCATCGCAGGAATGGATTTCCTGATCTTGTCAATCTTCTGCACAAAGAATCGAGAGAAGCGATCGGCTAGATCATCACAGAGGTCGCTTTAGAACCTGACGCCTACATTTCGTGCAGATCTCTGTATTCCCTCGGGGCACTAAGCGTTATCATCGGCAGTCTTTCAAGCTAATTGAAGGAGTTTAATAGAGCTCACCTCTCTCCCCATAAGGAAATGATGAAAAATATAACTAGCTCATTGGTTCTGTCTCGGCTAGATTATGGTTATTCTCTTTTATTTTATTTTATTTTATTTTATTTTATTTTCTTTTGGCTGGGCTACCGAGAAACGCCACTGTAGTCCACTGTAGCTGGCTATGAAGATGGCTGCAAGGCGAGTTTATAAATCCAAGAGGTTCGTGTCTCTTTCGCTAAAAGAGATTGGACGATCAACGGATACAGGGTAAAGTTCTCACACTGACCCACGAGCCCTCCACGGCATGGCGCCTTTATACCTAGCTGAACCGCTTCACCAGTTTCAGCCTGCTAGTGCCCTCAGATCCTGTATGGACAATAAGTTAGCTTTTTTCATTCCTGAGCTTAAAGGCCATTGGCGACCGACGCTTTATCTCTGCAGGTCATAGACTATAGAACTCACTTCCACAATTCTTGGGCAACCGCATCTACTCTCTTGCTGCCAACTGTAGCATATCCAGTCCAGCGGTCCTGAGCTGTTACTTCCATGCTTCTCACTACCTCAACTGCTCTCCAGACTCAGCTACGATTCTCACTTTCTCTTTGTTGAGTGAGGTGAAGTCTGTTGGCTGTCGAATGCGTTCCAAAAGCTGATTAGGCTTTGAGTGAGCTATAAAGAACTCTCCTTCGTAACACCCGCATAGTCTTGTGGCTTTGTGGAGTTGCAGACGGAGACACATTAAATTACATTACGGCTGAGTCTCAGGAGGTCACGGGAGGAAGTAGCACAGAAGCAGCTTCCTATATCTGCTGGAAAGAAAGTATGTACTGTCTGCCATACGACCTAAGAGAAGATATGATCGGCTCACAAGTACTTTTTTCGCAAGGGAATTTAACAGCCTAGGATCCGCATTATAAGCCTAGCTTGCGACCGGTCTGTAAGGGAAAGAATGTGTCAGCTCACTGATTCCTCGGAAAGAAATGAGAAAACTAAATCCGGTTCTGCCATTTAGTTACTCAAGCAAGAGTTAAGTCGTGTCCGATCTTCTTCATCGATCAGTGTGAGAATTTTGCTTTTTATCCGCTGATCAACTCCGAACCCTCGAAGGCGTGCAAGCAAATGAGACGATACTCAGATTTCTCAGATTTAAAAGGCCAACTTGGCGGCCGTATTTACTGCGGTTTTAATGCCAGGCGGCTCTTTTAAGTAGCCCTGCCCAGACCGATTGACAGTAGTCAGTTACAGGCCCAGTAGTAAGCGTTTTTGGGAGTTCACAGGTTGACCCTCACTGGTCGACTGGTGATCTCACTAAGGCTGGGTCCCGTTTCTCACTCTGAGTATCATCACGGTGAAACACCCAAAAGCATATACAGCACCGTATACCCAAGGTCAAACACCTCTATTCACCATATAATACTTTTTCTATGCCCACCAGTGATTTAGTGCTACCAAGGGCCTCCCAAACATCTATGTTACAGATCGAGTTTTCTATTTTTATCAATTCGTTCATCACTTGTGCACTAATTTTACATTACGTTTTTCTATAATAAAGTACAGAGTTTCAAAATGCTTCACTTTTACGTGCTGACGGAGAGACATTCAATAATTATGCTAGCCGCGTTGTTAATGCTTATATGTCTAATTTTGGCGTTACACCAGATATTAGAAAGGATTATGGTAACTCTTTTAGAAATATGCATTTGCAACAGTCTAAAACGGATACAGATATTCTAAATAGTTTAATTACAGGTAAATCTGCAGATGGTAAGCCTTTGATTAATACTTTAGAGAAGTATCAATGCACAACATATGAGTCACAAGTTGAAGTATTATTAAAGATAGAGTTGAATGATTGGGTCTTAGGAAGGACGACTAGAGGCGGAAAAGAGATTGGTTAAGAGTTTGAAGGATTTGAATTTGCTGACATTGATTTTACTAATATTATACAAGGATGTAGTGCTGGTTTAATTGATGTTACAGATAGCTTGATGCATGCTTTCAGAAATGCATAAATAAGTATGCTTGCTAAGGTTAGGTTGGAGAGAAGTGTTAATATTGATAATAGCAATATATTTGTATAGCAGCCTAGGAGAAGCGAATACCTTTCTAGGCACTTTACAGATGCTGCACAGAAACCATTACCAAGTGTTTTGCGGTAACATCGGCAAGCAACAGGCATAGTGTAAGCAGGTTCATGCACACGAAGAATGAATCACAAATACCCACCAAATGTCATAAACCGGGTCGTTGTAAGCTTCTTTCTAAATATCGTCATGTCAGGGACTTTGTGACGTGGGTCGGTAGTAAGTTCACGCTTTGAGAGTATAGGAACTCAAGGCACGGTCTCCAATGGTTTTAAGGTTCCTGCGACGTATGGCTTAACTATTCGAGTCAGAACAGCAGGTTGTACGATTATTTGCCCTGGTGGGGGAGTAGTTCTAATAACTAGGCTGGATTCAGAGAATGAAGCGATCTAAAAATAAGGAACAGAACTTTGAAGTTGATGTGCTACTTGATTGACAGCCAGTGCAGATCGGCGGGAAGTGGTGTAATGTGGAAATTGCGACGCTCACGACAGATGGGCCTAGCTGCAGAGTTTTGCACGTACTGTAAGCGCCTGATTGCACAGGCTATTAGACCAGCAGTCAGTGAGGTACACAAATCTAGACGGGATGTCACAAATGCAGATACCAATTTGTATATGGTATACCTGCTTAAACAGGCCTGAATTTTAGCAATGTTACGTAGCTGAAAGTAGGCAGATTTGATTGTGGAGCTGACGTGGTCGTCTAATGAAAAGTCACTCGAGAACAGAACACCCGTATTACGTGCAGATTCAAAAGGAGGTTTGCTGGCCAAGCCAATTTTGAGCGTAAGGTTTTCCAATTTCAGAATCACACTTAGTTTGCCCATAATTATTAAATGGTTTTGTCGTCGTTCAATTTAAGAAATTTAGCCGCTATCCATGTGCAAATGTCATCAATACAGGCAGCAAGTGCTACAGGCAAGACTAGTACAGCACTATTGTTTGGTGACGGACAGTTAGGTGATTAGTGAGGCACTTCCAAGGTATACGCATTTTACTACGTTTACTCCTCAAACGGGAGAAAGTTATCGTGAATTACATGATAAGCTAAAAATAAGAGATTTATTATGAATGTAAAAAATTAGGAAGATAAATATTGTGCCTTCTGGTGTGTTCTTTGAGCATTTATTTGAAAGATAATTGTCTTGAAAAGATTCATGATCTTTTCAGCTCTTGTACCAGATTTATATAAACTGTTTAAGAGCAGTGAAGGAAAGTAATCTTTAGCGGTTAAATAGATTTCAAAGTTGGATGAGATATTTGGTGTTAGTATACATGTTTATGAATTTTATACTAGTCTTTCTCCCTTAATATTTAGTCAAGAACTTGAGAATCACTATAATCTGTTGCTATATTAGAATAAAGGAATTTAACATTATGCTCTAGTTACTTACTTCTATGCACTATGTAGGAAGAAAAATGAGAAGAACACATAAATATATTGTAAGAGATACCTTTCAAGGTTTTATGATAAAGAAAAGTTAGCAGAGCACAAGGTTGTTAGATAGTTTGTTCAGAAGAGCATTGTAATGCCAACCACCAAGGTATAAAGAATGAAAGTGGTAGCATTGTAATGTTCAGGGAATATGACAAGCTTACGATGAAAACTTTTGTTGCTTTTGCAGATTTGAATCTTTCTTAACGGGAGTAATGATGTAGTAGAAGATAACAGTGTTTTGAAAGGTCCATTCCAAGAGAAAAAACCTAATTCTCGAGCATAGGTTAAAGTAGATCATGAGTCAAATATAGGTTAATGCCAACATTTCACAAGAAGTAGCGGTGTTACTAGTATGATACAAAATCTAAAGGACTCATATTCGAGGATAAAGGAAGATTTAAAATAACATTAGCAAAGAATGAAGAATTTGATATGTCTAAGATGACCCAATAACAATATGACTCATTTGAGAAATCTGTCGAGTGATGGATTTGTAACGGCTACATAGAAGATAAATAAGGTACCAGACTATATGGACTATGCAGATAGATTATTTCTGCATGTTTATGTTTATTTGTAAGAGGTTGCGATTCTTATCTTATTGTCAATTAATTAAACTTTGACACCGATCAGACGAAGGTCATTGCTATGAATATTGAGATTCTCTAACGACAAAGTTTGGAGAGATGTGCTTTAGAGATTTACTTGAGATGTTAAAATGTCTGTAAATGAACTTTAAAAAAATCATACAGACACTAAACACATGTCAAGGTAACTAGGAGGACATTTCCAGGCTTCTTTGATTCAGATTTACCTTTGTTAACGAAGAAAGATCTTTATCCTAATGAGTACATGGATGAATATCATAGATTTAACGAAGCTGAACTTCAGAGTTGAGATACGTTTTTCTCAAGTTTATCAGGAGATATCAGTCAGGAAAGTTATGATCATACTGTAACGGTTTGCAATATTTTCAGAATCAATAATCTAGGTAAGTATCATGAACTAAATCCAAAGCTACGTGTCATTACTTTCAGATATCTATGAAGCATTTAGGAAATCAAATCAGTCAAGCTGTCAAGCTGATCATGTAAAGTTTATAACAACCCCTCAAACTTGGACGATTGCTCTTAGTATTACCGGTACTGTACTCGATTTATTAACAGATGCAGACAAGTATGAATTCTTTGAACATGGAATACGTGGAGGAATTCCACAAGTTGTAGAGCGATATGCAAAGGCTAATAATGAACACTATCCTGGATTTAATAAAGATAAGGATACATCTTGGTTGCTTTTCCAGAAAGCCAGATATCTTTATAGATTGGCAATGAGACGAAAATTCCCAGTTTTGGATTTTAAATTTATTTGAAAGAGCACAGTAGAAAAGAGGACTTCCGAATTGAATCTGTAATGCATCTTAGTCGTGTTTCTCAAAAAGGTTTTGTTCTAGAAGTGGAACCGAATGTCCAAAAGAGCTTAAGGATGCATTTTCTGATTATCCATTATTTCCATATGCTCTTAAAGTTACCGAAGATGAATATTTTAATTATAAATCCACGTTTAATCTGAGTGATAATACGTAACCAAAATTAGTGCTAAATCTATTGACAAAAGAAGGCTACGTTTTACTTTTTATATAAGCTGTTAAATAGTGCATTCTTTTGAAAGACAATGGAGAATGTCACAGAACAGTTTCAATCGACATTTTGTATGGGTAATCAGAAAGAGATGAGCCAGAGCTAAACAAGTTAAAAGTTTTCTGGTTTTCTAGATAAAAAAATTCTGGGTGGCAGTATCGTTTTCTACTGAGTCTACTAGGATTATAATAGCAACAAACAATCCGATTTAAGTAGAATTTGCAATCTAGGATCTGCCAATGATATCGATGTAATCGTTTTATAATGGCGAGATGAAGAAATTTAAAGGAGACAGAGTTAATTACAAAATAATGACAATAATAATAATAATGCATTCTATATAGCGCCCTTAGAAAACTCAATCTCTTTCTATTTACTTGAAATTTGCTGCAAAGAAAGCAAGATCGAATTTTTAGTGGTAGCATGCTCAATAAACAACAGTAATAGAATGGTTAGAGGTGATACTCACACGGTCAGCATGCAAGCTTGGTGAGTGGCAGCATGAACAGTGTCAGCACGCATAAGCACATAAAGGACGAATCACAGGGTCTAATAGGTGATGCTGTTGTGCGACCATCGCCACGTGCTCGAAATTCAGGTGTCGTTTTCGACAACCCTAAATTTTAAAAGCTACATTCAAAAGTCTGCTTCTACAGCTAGCCATCACGACCGATTCCCACCGGAGATTGTGAGCTGTCTTCCATAGTGGCTTGCAAAGAAATTAACAAGCTGTTTAATTCTGTCTCGCTTTGATTATTGTAGTTCCCTTTTGGCTGGGCTACCAAAAAAGCAACTAGGCCGCTACTAATGCCTGTGAATATGGCTGAGAAGCTATTTTTCAAGTTCCAAGCTTTGACCACGTGTCTCCTTTGCTAAACGAGCTAGGATTGATTTCAGTTGATCAACGAATAA
The DNA here is from genome assembly GCA_009760855.2 of Cristatella mucedo. Classification (NCBI taxonomy): domain Eukaryota; kingdom Metazoa; phylum Bryozoa; class Phylactolaemata; family Cristatellidae; genus Cristatella; species Cristatella mucedo. Next base: position 215,404 of record WPIO01000200.1, read on the forward strand.
AGAGCAAAGTTCTTACGCTGACCCACAAGGTTCGCCACGGCTGGGCTCCTCCATGCCCAGCTGAACTGCTGCCTCCTCGTGCCCTCAGGTCCGGACGATAAATTAGCTGTTCCATTCCTCCGCTTAAAGACAGTTGGCGATTTGGCGATAGACGCTTGAGCTCTGCAGGTCCTGGACTGTAAAACCCGCTTCCACGATTAATGATAATAATAATAATAATAATATTGCACTTGATAAAGCGCCCTCAGAGAACTTAATCTCTTTCTAGGCGCTTTACATTTGCTGCAAAGGGAAATGCAATTAAATGGTAACTCAAATCATGCTTGAAAAATAAAAAAATGAATAACACATGGTTAAGGGTGACATGCACAGGGTCAGCATGCAAATGTGGTTAGTGGCAGCATGCACAGTGTCAGCACGCATAAGCACGTGAAGGATGAATCATAGGGACCCACTGAATGCTGTCCTAAATAAATGTGTTTTTAAGTTCCTTTTAAATGTGGTAAGGTCAGGGGATGTTCTGACGCAGGTCGGGAGGGAGTTCCAGGCTTTGGGAGCATACGAACTAAATGCACGGTCTCCAAAGGATTTAAGGTTTGCACGAGGTATTTCTAGACAGTTGGATTCCGAAAAGCGGGTGGTACGATGCTTGGCGTGATGGGGGAGTATGTCGGAGAGATAGGCTGGTGCCATAGAATGAAGGGACCTAAACGTGAGCGACAAAACCTTGAAGTCAATCCGTTGCTTGACTGGTAGCCAGTGCAGGTCGGCGAGAAGTGGAGTAATGTGGCAACTGAGACGCTCACGACAGACAAGCCTAGCTGCGGAATTTTGCACCAGCTGCAATTGCCTGATCGCACATGCTGGTAGGCCAGTAAGCAGTGAGTTGCAGAAGTCGAGACGAGATGTCACGAATGCATGGACCAACTTAGATGTGGTATCTTTATCTAAACAAGCCCGAATTTTAGCAATCTTATGAAGCTGAAAATAGGCAGATTTGACCGTGGAGCTGATATGGTCGTCTAACGAGAGGTCGCTTTGGAATATGACACATAGATTTTGAGCTGATTCGACAGGAGATATGCTGGCAGAGCCAATTTTGAGCGTCAGCCTTTCCAACTTCTGAATCACACTGGGTTTGTCCATAACTAGTAAGTTAGTTTTATCATCGCTTAGTTCTAGAAAATTTGCTGCCATCCATGTGCGGATGTCATCAATGCATGCAGCAAGTGAGTTTAGAGAATTTGACGTGCTCGAAGGCTGGGATGGATCAAAGCAAAGGTACAACTGAGTGTCATACGATTATTAAGCAACGATAACTACTCTCCTGCTGCTGAATATTGCTCATCATTTTCAGCGGTCGTGAGCTGCTACCTCCATGCTACTCACTACCTCAACTGCTCCCCTGAATCAGCTATGCTTCCCATTTTCTCTTTGTTGCGTGAGATGAAGTCTGTTGGCTACCGAATGCTTAACGAAAGCAGCTTAGGCTGTGAGTGCGCTACATAAAACTCTCCAGCTTAGCATCCACATAGTCTTTGTGACTTTGTGGAGTTACAGACAGAGATACATTACATAGGGACCCTCTAAACGCTGTGATAAATAGATGCGTTTTTAGTTTCTTTTTAAATGTGGACAAGTCAAGAAATATCATGACACAACTCGGTTGTGAGTTTCAGGCTTTGGGAGCAAACGGACTAACGCCACGGTCTCCAAAGAATTTGAGGCTTGTACGAGGTATAGGCGAATAGTTAAGATTCTGAAAAATAGATGGTACTATGCTTAGCTTGGTAGAGGAGTAGATCTGATAGGTTGACTGGAGCCACATAATGAATGGATCTATAAACGAGTGACAAATCATTGAAGTCGATGCGTTGCTTGACTAAGAACCAGTGTCCAGGACGGCGAGAAGTAGTGTGATGTGGTAACTATGAAGCTCACTGTAGACAAACTTAGTTGCAGAGTTTTGAACCAGCTGTAACCACCTGATTGCAAAGGTCGGTAGACCGACAAGCAGTGAGTTACATAAGTCAAAACGGGTTTTTACGAATGCACGGATCAATTTAGATGCGGTATCCCTGTCTAAAAATTTCGAGTTTTAGCAACGTTATGCAGCTGAAGTTAGGCAGACTTGACTTCGGAGTTGATGTGGTCGTCTAACGAAAGGTCACTTTGGAACATGACACCTAGATTTCATAAAGATTCAACAGGAGATTTGCTGGCAGAGCCGATTTTGAGCTATTTTTGAGCGTTAGCCTTTTCAATTTCGGAGTCTTGGTTTGCCCATAACTAGTAAGTTGGTTTTTGTTATTATTCAATCTAAGAACGTTTGCTGCCATCCATGTGCAAATGTCATCAATACATGCAGCAAGGGAGTTGAGAGAATTCCATATGCTGGATGGCTGGGAGGGATCAAAGCAAAGGTACAACTAAGTGTCATCTGCAGAGATTATTATTATCAGATAGCCTAGATTATTAGCAATTACGTCGGCAATAGGGAGAGTATAAACCGTGAAAATAATGAGACCCAGCAGTGACCCTGAGGTAACCCATATTTCAGAGGTTCCTCGGATGATCCATTCACATCAACGCTCTGAAATCTCCCACTGAGATCGTTGCAGTGCAGTCGCAGTAATGTCTAGATGAGATTAGAGGCGCTCAAGAAGAATTTGATGATCGACAGTATCAAAAGCTGCCGAAGGATCGAGCAAAACAAGCAGAGATACTAAACCCATGTCTGCATTCATAAGTAGGTCGTTGTATACCTGAAGCAATGCTGACTCTGTGGAGTGATTAGCTCTAAAGCCAGACTGGAACTTACTAGCAAGATTTGAAGTTTCAATATATGAGTTCAGCTGGTCTGCCACGACTCGTTCCTGTGTCTTTGATAGGAGCGGTAGAAGGGAGATTGGGCGGAAGTTGCTCAGGTTCATTTGGTCTAGTGTTGCTTTCGTGAGTAGTGGCCTGACTACAGCCTTTTTGAGAGATGCTGGGACATAACCTGAGGCTAATGACATAATAATCATAATAATAATGATAATAATAATAATGTACTTGATAAAGCGCCCTCAGAGAACTCAATCTCTTTCTACTCGCTTTACATTTGCTGCAAAGGGAAATGCAATTAAATGGTAAGTAAAATCATGCTTGAAAAACAAACAAAATGAATAACATGGTTAGGGGTGACATGCAAAGGGCCAGCATGCAAATGTGGTTAGTGGCAGCATGCACAGTGTCAGCACGCATAAGCACGTGAAGGACTATTACAGGGACCCGCTAAATGCTGTCCTAAATAGGTGTGTTTTTAAGTTCCTTTTAAATGTGGTCAGGTCAAGGGATATTCTGACGCAGGTCGGGAGGGAGTTCCAAGCTTTGGGAGCATACGAACTAAATGCACGGTCTCCAAAGGATTTGAGGTTTGTACGAGGTATTTCTAGACTGTTGGATTCCGAAAAGCGGGTGGTACGATGCTTGGCGTGATGGGGGAGTATGTCGGAGAGATAGGCTGGAGCCATAGAATGAAGGGACCTAAACGTGAGCGACAAAACCTTGAAGTCAATCCGTTGCTTGACTGGTAGCCAGTGCAGGTCGGCGAGAAGTGGAGTAATGTGGCAACTGAGACGCTCACGACAGACAAGCACTGCAGGATTTTGTTAGCTGTGCATGGCAGGAGCAGATCAATGCATCGTAGAAGCAAGACAATGTGATTTGGATTCAGAGGATTCGTTGTCTTCTTTGATTGGAATATGAACTTCCGGACGAATCAATTATTAACATGCTAGACTGTAGACATTGAGGTGGTGCGTGGAATTGAGGGACATGATTCCAGGAGGATGCCGTCATCTTAGGGATGGACTCCCTAATCTTGTCTATCTTCTGGACAAAGAAGTTAGAGAAGCGATCTGCTAGATCATCACATGGATCAATAGGTAAGGAAATTCACAGACTAACACTGGCTCGCTTTCATGAATGTTACAACAGATAATATTTATAATGATTTTACATTGATTTCGAAAGCATTTGACTTAAGTTCTTATTATCAGGGATCAGAGATAAGGAAAGACGAAAGGCGGCGGAAGTTACCAAGGCAACACGAACAAATTGTAGGGTTAATATAAAGATGAAGTAGCTGAAAAGTGGGCAGAAAACCGCTGAGATTATTCAATGCAGGAATTAAGTGATTGTGTCTTTCTGAGGCTAAAGCTATACTCATTGCAGTAATCTAAGAGTAGAAATGGAACTATTTTAAGAAGAGTCTCATGCAATGAAGGCTAAGGGTGTAAATAAGTCAGTTGTAATGTAGAGTTTATAGCACTTTGATTATTTGAATTGTTTAAGGACAAACAGGATTAATATTGCTAACAGTTTAGAATACAGAACAAAACTAATTAGATATATACTATAAAAAAAATAGGAAAGCTTTATCTGCATTTGAGAGCAAAAGAAACGATTTGAATTTTTCAATTCAAATGTTGGCTAATGGAAATTACCGAACTGGAGTTCATTGTCACATCTGTGCATCAAAATAATTTCTTTATAAAGAAAGAAAATTGCTTAGCATAGAAGATAAAATGTCCAATCAATATGTTGTTGGCGAATTCAGCTCTCATCTATTCGATATTTTTTAAGATTAGGAAGAATATCAGTACTCAGTCGATCCAGATTATCTATTATCTATTATCAGATTATCAGAATATCCAGCGAAGACGAAGTTGAAAGCAAAGATGAAGACGAATGCATATAGGAATGTGGAGAATATGAAGACGAAAGTTATGAAAATGAGAATGAAAATGAGGTTAATGTGAATACTTAAAAAAAATAAATTTATGTTAATATATATTTATATATATAAATGGATTCGTCAAGAGTTCTTAGTTGCGAACGATCTCATATAATGGCAGCAAAAAATTGTCTTCATAAAAAATGATTTATGGAGTAGTTAGGCATTCTATGGATAAGTTGATTCCTGATCATGAACGCTCATATATATATATATATATATCTGCTTAATAAGGTTTGTATTATTGATGACAGCCTATTGAAGTGCAGAGGGAAATAGTTAGCATAAGTATCGAAGAAGAAAGGAAAAAGAAATCAAGTCTCCTATTACTAAAGATGGTGTGCAGGTTAATAATGTATCTGCTAATTAGGGATTTATAGGTTTGTCGTGTGTATATTATTTGTAGCATAGAGACATGGCGGCAACTAATGCATACATCTCTGGTCCTATTAAAGCCACTTATGTTACTTTGCCAAAAACTTTTGTTGACTATCTAGTTAAGTAAAGAATGACTGCTTACGAAACACAAATGCTTAAATCAGATATCTCAATCTTCACATATCAGTAAGTTAAACTGTTTTATAGTTCTGAGTGTGAAGCAGAGGCATAAACACTAATGCTGGAGTAAGTTAAGTAACTACTGATCTAGATGCACCTGCGAGAACTTCAGGTGAAGATTTTCTTGATACTCATAGATAAATTAACATCTTGAAATAATTAATAATAATAATAAGACACTTGATGAAGCACCCTCAGAGAAATCAATTTCTTTCTAGGCGATTTACATTTGCTACAAAGGAAACACAATACTTGGACTGCAAGTCAACTTCCAAAAGTATCTACTCTTATTTGAAGAGTTTCAAAGTTAAAAAAAATATCTAATGCATTATTAAGGATGATGTTTAACAATTTAGCAATAAATAACAGAAGAAAGAAATGCTAGATAGAAGGCCGCAATCGCAGCTGCAGATTTCATCATAATCTACCACTGCTGATTTAACTGATACTACCACTTCAGCTGCTGCTGCATTAACTGATTGAACAACTTTGTAGGTTCCAGTTGATATAGTTCCACAATGAAATAATATTTATCGTATAGAATGAAACTAATTCCTATTGAGAGAAGGTGCAAAGAAGGTCTTATATAAGTTATTGGTTAATAGTGATTTTATAAACAGTTCGGTTGCAATGGGAAACATTGAGGATATTCGCAATTCTTTGACTGAAGCACGAACATTAGAGATTGAGATATAATGTGTAAGAATGAGTCCAAATGATAACAATATGGCAAATCTATATGGTAAAACCTGAGATGGAAGTATATTTGCTTAGTTCTTAGTCAAAGATCCTAGTTCTTGGATCATATTTCTTCTACCCTGACCCTGCTTGGAGCAATCTTAGAAATCAACAGTTTAGTGGACATATTAAACTTCTCTCGTTTCAGAAAAATCAAATGACGGAATATTTAGTTTTAGATGAATTCAATATCTTGCCATTTTTTTACTGTATATATAAATATATATATATAAATATATATATATATATATATATAAACTATTTTAGTTCAATGTAAAAGTTGTTTCAATGGTAGATTCATTGCGGATCCAAAATCATTAGTTTCCACGAGTTTTAACAATTCTCGAAAGGTATGTCGCAGTCAGTTTCGTTATAAATCAGCAATTGAAACGTAGAAAAAAACTTGAGCCATAATTTAATACTCAATAGCATCTGTTAATGGAGAAGCTTCATATGAGTCGAAGCAGTATGAGCTATAACTAGATTTGTTTTTACTGCAATCGAATGATATATATCTTTCACAGATTCAATAGTATTACTTATCTAGCACTCGTTTGATTTTGGAATCATTCGGGATAGTTCATCTGCCAAAGGCCTGGACTCACTTCTGACTTCCGTCAGGACATCCCCTGATTTGACTACATTTAAAACAAAATTAAAAAACGCACCTATTTATGACAGCATTTAGTGAGTCCCGGTCATTTTTCCTTTATGTGCTTTTGCGTGCTGGCACTGTGCATACTGGCACTAACCACACTTGCAGCAAATGTAAAGCGCCTAGAGAGAGAGAGAGAGATTGAGTTCACTGAGGGCGCTTTATCAAGTGCATTATTATTATTCTTATTATTGCATACTGACCCGGTGTATGTCACCCCTAACCATGTTATTCATCTTGTTTATCAAGCACGATGACACTCACCATTAGATCATGTTTCCTTTGCAGCAAATGTAAAGCGCATAGAAAAAGATTTAAGTTCTCCTAGGGTGCTTTACCAATTATTATTATTGTTATTGCAAATATATCCTGAAGTTTTCATTTTTAATTCTTTTACATACTTTATTATTTCAAAATCAGTCTATGGTGTTCTGGGAACTTTTATACTTTGTTTCTTAACGGCATTATCTAAGCCCATGATTAGCCCTTCCTTGTCTAGTTTGTTTCCACCGCCTCCACTCCCGCTATCCATGTTACACCCGGGGTAGGTGTTGAATGAAAATATTTACTTTAAAAAACGTCCTTAACTTGGTAACAGAAGCATTAGGCTAGGAGAGGAAAATTCAAAGTCTCCAAGATCTACGAGATGAGATAGAGCGTCAGAATGATCAAAAGATAAAGAGATTGGAGTCAGAGGCAGCCGCTAAAAATATAATTCATTTGTATAGCGCCCTAAGAGAACTTAATTTCTATTAAGGCGCTTCCCATATGCCTCGGGGGTAGAGCCCACGACTTTAGCCAGAACTTGGTCGGGGCGAGAGCACCTTAACCGCCAGACCAAACCAGCTCTTCGCTGAAGATACAGCAGCTCGTATGGATCAATGACTACTAGACACAATTTACCAATGACTAATGAAATATTAGTTTAGATAAAAATTGAATAATAGGGTCCAAATTAGCTGTTACGCGTTAAAATTAAGAAATCCATTGAAAGCTTGAAATTATTAAAGCTAGTTCGTGATACATCATTGACGTTAGGTAAAGCTGCTAAAGCAATTGATGCTGGGAAATAGGAAAGCAAATCAAATAGATAATTTTGCTATCTTAAGTCCTCCGGATATTAAAGCAAGGGAAGCTATTGATAATTCTCAGGAAAATGTGGCTGAGCAACTAGAAATCTATAAAACTACAGGAACTATGCAAATTACCAAAGATAATACGTTAAAGGAGATTTTTGAAATTGGATACATTAAAACAGATTTGCAAAACAATATTTCTGTGAAGGGTCAAGTAATATTACCCCAAAAAATTATAAAACTGATAAGAAACATAAAAAAGAAAATCAAGTGAATACTCTAAAAATCAAGTGAATAATCTAATATAAAATTGCTGATATAATCGAAACATGAAAATAAAGTTAGCCAAACAGATAAATTTATTATTGATTAAATAAATACACTTTCTATGAGTAGTACTGGAGCAAAGATTATTCCAATGATGATAACAGTGAATCTGAGATAATTATTAAATTAGAAATATAGATTAGAAAACGTGCTGCTTGTATATAATAACATTTTATTTGATTTAAGTAAATGCACGAATGATTTAATAAAAATGTTAAGCAAATATAAGAAAATGATTTGGCAATGCGTAACGAAATCAGTTAGGCTCGCAAACAATGGTAAATGTTTTTACATTGTTAGGGCAACTAATCTTGTTAGAATAAGGATACATGATCCAATGATGTTATGAAGTGAACAACTTCAGAATGGGTTTAAGAAACTTTCAGGATTAACTCCATAAAAACTATTACTACTTCAAACATTTCCTTATCTTATAATTACAGAGTAGCGGAAGGATAAGAAAAAAGAGTAATATTTAAACCTGGAATATATTATGGTGTTTCAGTTGTTATCAATGTAGGAATTGCAGATGCAATCAATAAATCTATTTTACAATCAGGAGCAAATACTGATACATTTGAGATTGATATAATTACTGCTACATCAATCTCATTGATTAAGATGCCAGTTAGATGATTATTCTTGGCTGGTAGATCAACAATAGGTTTTACTAGGGGCTTATAAACTGATCCTAACTTTGCATCTGTATATCTTGATATCGCTGGTATAGCACATTTTTCGCTAGGAATAAAAGTAGTACCGCGGAATGAGGTATTTGTTTCAGATAAAAATCTAGTATAACTGCAATGCAATTTGTCAGCTGGTGGCATCAGTTGTATGAATGGAACTCAATCATAAGTTATTGAAAGCTTTGCTCATAACTTTTATCATTAGGAATTAATGATGTATGGGCACATAAAAATAGAGTACAGCGATTTAGTTTGAACGTTTCAGTTATAATTTTTACTGCTACTAAACAAGACCTTGAGTACTAAGATTTCGTAAGACCCAGATTTACCACTGTGATATAAATTGCTGAGATATAAAATAAAGGATTTTAATAAGAATAGCAGGAATTACTGATAACTTGATGAAAATACTATCGACTCTAATAATCCGAATAAAAAATAAGTAGAATAAAGTTGGTTCAAGAAAGATATAATTAATTTTTATACAAATAAAGTTATTTCTAATATAATGCCAATAATAAAGGACATACTTTGGTACAGAAAATAATGATAGATAATAATGCTATAGCTCTAACACTTAATCATATTATGATTCCACCTAAATAGTAAATAGGCTAAACACAGCATTAAGAAATAGGAACAATGATGGTTTTACACCATCTGGTGCTGCTCTAAATTTGGATGATTACTGTGATCTAAATAAGAGAGAGCATAACTTTGGATACAGGTTCCATGTTGATACAGACAACAAGATTACAGTGCAAGTATTTAGTGAATATGTGGTACTTCTGGGTGACAATGCTTCTGGTGCGGTTGAGAGTGTTGGGCATGCACTTGGATTTGATTCTAATAATCAGGGATCGTTTGATCCTAGTATGTTAGGAGGAATTTCTTATGAAAGCATAGACAAGCAATATACTTTTCGGGAACATGTGCATCTTGGAATAAAATAGTATCACCAGCCAAAAAAGAAGTAAGCAGTATTAGTGTAAATTGTGACATAACTAATCCGGGATGGAATTATGTAGATAAAAAAGTGATCTTCTTACTCAATGTACCTCTTTTTATGTAATTGATATGGTATTGCAGATGAAAACCCATGAGACAAGGTAGACCTGCATATTACACACACAATGTATAATGTTCTATGTACTAGAGGAGACGTTAAAATAATTAGTTCAGTAACGTTTAGATTTATAGATCAAAATAGAAACACTCTAAATTTTGTTCCAGATGCAATAGTTACAATACAGTTTTTCTAGATAATATATAGATGGCGAGTTGTGCTAAACACGGGCACCGCAAAATAACTGGTGTACAAATTTTGATCACGCGAACTTGACGAAATAATCGATGGAGTAGGAAAAGTTGCACTTTAAATTGTTAGAGTAAACATTAACATTAACAATGCAAACAAAGGAATTGAAGAAGCACCAGCAAAGAAAACTAATTGAACTTCTAAATAAGAAAGACAAAATTGACCAGGAATGTGTGCCAAAGAAAAGAGAACCCGATGACAAAGCAGAAAAACTGAGACGAAAAAGATAAACTAAAAAGTAGAGAAATCTGTTGTGAAGTAGAAGAATATTATTGAACATTAAATTTTTAAATAGTTCAACCGTCAAGTTCCTATTTGGGAACACAAGTTTCGCCAGCAGCAGTCTTTACTTGAAGCCCTACTTCTAGAATTATATGAGTCGCATAGTAAATAAAATAGATTTACTTCTCCAGGCACTGTATTAGTTATTTATTTGTTGGCTAACTTTCAAGTTGATTTCAATTAGTTTGAAAAAATTCTTGATATTTTTTTAGCCAAACGATGACAATGGAACTAGAATTCCTGGTACTCGATGAGAGAAAGATTAAGCAAGATCTATAGATTTTGGGTTAAAGACGTAAAGAGAAGCTTTGTTAGAGAAGAGTTAGAAGTTATCGAACAGGAATAGTTTCCCTAGAAGAACCACCAACATCATAAAAATACTGAATTAAATCTTAAAATTCATCTCTTGTGAGAATATCATCCGCTAGCCCATCCGTTATTTTTGAAATATACTTTCAAATGGACTCGTGTTGTTCTTTTTGTTTTTACTCAACCGAAAGAACTCCATCAATAGATATCAACATAGCGGATATTTCAGTATAGGTGCTACGCCAATCAGGAACAGTGGGGATGTATAAATTGCATATAATAAATCCAAGAGCTATAAATATTTTATTATTTTTATATGATACCTAACCGTAATTGAATTAATTAGACATGTTCTTACTTCAGAATTACTCGCCATTATATCGTCATATATATCTGATTAGAATATCGTATTTTTTAATAAGGCAAATTCTATATTAAGAGTAGTTTAACTTTATTTGATATAAAGTTAGTGCACAATTAGTGAGCAAAAGTGACAAAAAATCGAAAAAATAATAGAGTTTCAATGTAATCATAAGTGAGGATATTAGTAGCGGTAAATCACTGGCGGTGATATTGGAAAGATGATTTGTAATAAATAGAGGTGTTCAACACAATGTACACGGTGTAGTGTATGTTTTTGGGTGTTTTCACATTGGTGACGCTCAGTGTAAAAATGGGGACCGAGCTTTAGAAGGTCAAAAGTCGAACAGTGAGGGTCAACTGGTGAAGCTCCACAAACATGTACTACTGGCCCAAAGAGAAGGTGAGAGCAACCCTTAGGTGGTAGTAGGCTCATAGGCAGTAGAGCCGTCCCCAAGATGGAAGCCCGAGGTCCACCCGTGGAAGTCACCCAGAAGCAGCACCCACGAGGGGATGCTTCCGGGAAGGGGCGCCGGTCTTAGTAGAGATATTCTAGAGGCTTGTCAGACACAATACCTTTGGTACAGAGCGCTTAAGATGGCTCTCTAGAGCGGCGGTTCTCAACCTGTGAGTCGCAACCCCTTTGGGGGTCGAACGACCCTTTAACAGGGGTCACCTAAAACCATCGGAAAACACGCATTTCCACATTTTGCACACACTGATTTTATGGTTGGGGGTCGCCATAGCATGAGGAACTGTATTGAAGGGTCGCGGCATTAGGAAGGTTGTGAGCCACTGGTCATGGGGGATAGAACCGGTCACCTGTTGACCTTAATGGGGCTGACAAACTTCTTGGGCGACTAGCTAGCTACTGATCGGTGTTTAAAGGAGGCTATCGCCTTCGAAGGCGACGATTAGATTTGCAGAGGGCATACATCAGAAGTGGTTTGGTCTAGCGGTTAAGGTGCTCGCACCGACCAAGGTCTGACTGAGGTCGTGGGTTCGAGCCCCGAGGCATATGTGAAGCGCCTGAATAGAGATTAAGTTCTCTCGGGGCGCTACATAATCGAATTATATTTTATTGTTTGTTTATTTAATATTGTAATAATGCGTACTATGCAATACGACGGAAGACCCCCGACGGGCAGCGAGCTCCGTTTGCAGCTTCGCGCTTCCCAAAGTGCGGTAGCGGTTTCTTTATAGTCACATTAAAAAAAACGTCCGACAGGATCGGCGCCCAGCCGAGGGCTCTTCCCAGATAAGGTGCGCGCTGAGCGCGACTTTGTAAGGCTGCAAAGCCTGCGCGGCGGCGGCGGCGGCGGCGGCGGCGGCGGCGGCGGCGGCGGCGGCGGCGGCGGCGGCGGCGGCGGCGGCGGCGGCGGCGGCGGCGGCGACGGCGGCGCACTTTCGTCGCGTAGCTGCAAGACCAAAGGTCTCCAGAGCGAGCGCAGCCGCGGCTTTATTTTAGATGGAGTAATAGCCAATAGCCGGAGAGCCGGAGCGGCGCTCCTTCAGGGTGCCGCTGTGGCATGGCCGAAATGGGGCTACTCGCTTCTTCTAGACGGGATCCAATGAGGCTTCCGGGCTGACCGCTCGCCGGCGGCGCAGAGCTTCGGGCTATCAGAAAATGGGTGGCGTGCTCGCTGTCTTCACAGGGTAAAGTAAAGAGCGGTTTCGGGCATCGTGGAGAGCTCCGTAGCCTTCGGAGCAGCTTTTTCGGGATCTTTCTTTTTCAAGGTCATCGTATCTCACAGAGAAGCCACAATGTTTCGTTGGGGTTACAGCCCGAAGAAGCATGCCGTAACCTTCCCTCCGCGAAAGGCAACGAAGCACGAGGGACGAAAACGGGCCAAAAAGTATGCACAACAATTGCTTTTATTGAAAGCAATGTCAAAATAAAACTGATCCTCGCCAGTGCATTCACAAGACTTTGCAGACGCGGGGCTATCTCGGCGGCTATCTCTTGAGAGATTCGTTTAAGTGAGTCGTGGCAGCTGTCAGCAAAAAAGCTAAGGCAGTTATACCCTCTACGCTGTCGCGTGCCTTCAAAAAATGGCACTTGTAGTTGACTGCTCCATCGCGAGCTCTGCCAGAGTGCGCAGTAGGAGTTTCGCCATACGATCTTCGCGCGCGTGCCGGTGTGCAGCCGTGGCGCTCAGCCGCCATGGCTGCTGCTAGCGAGAAGGGTCACACTGCTAGCCCTGTCACGCAGCCGCCAAGGCTGCAGCCAGCGTGGAAGGTCGTAGTGCTAGCCCAGTCACGCAGCCGCCACGGCTGCCGCCAGCGAGCATGGTCGCACTGCTAGCCCAGTCATGCAGCCGACAAGGCTGCGGCCGGCGCACAGGGTCACTCTGCTAGCCCAGTCGTGCAGTCGAACGCCGTCGCTCGGGCATTCCTATCTGGATGCGCTAGTTTCGCTAGGGGCGCGCAGTTTCCGGTCCGGATGTCGGTGCGCATGAGCAAGGCCTGCGTTATCGTGACGATTCGTTGGTGAGATATTGTGATTGAAGTGCTCGCACGCTGACGGTGCCGCTTTTTATTATCGCGTCAGCGCGCCACCGATCGCTCGCTGGCCGCCGATCGCAACTCAACCGGCCAATCTTGCACGCAGAGTAGCGGAGTCAGCGCTTGCACTACTCTGCCATGCTTGCTACTGCTTGCTCTGCCATGCCATGCTACTCTAACTTGCTAATTCTAGCACCAGCGCTCGCTCCGCTACTCGAAGGACGCGAGCGCGAGCGAATCGAGCAGCGCAGCCGCTCCTGCCGCTAACGGCGAATGCCGCCGATCGGCGGACGAGCGCGAGGCGGCGCGGCGGTGGCGCTTCGCTGGCGTTCGGCTTTTAGCAACGCGCCGCGCTCGACCGCCGACGGCTGCTGGCGATCGCCGTAGCGTCTCGAGTCGCGCCGCAGTGACGCGGTGGCGGCGGCGGCGGCGGCGGCGGCGTAGTCGCCGAGCTCTCGATCGAGCGCTCCAGCGAGCGATCGAGCGCTCCAGCGAGCGAGCGCATGAAACGCCGCGCGATGGCTGCCGGCTTTTTGAGCCGGGCTCGATACCGAAGGGTGAGACGTTGGCTCATCAGCCTCGTCTTGAATTTCACGGATTCACCTTCGCCTGTCGCCGCGCGGTTGCCGCTATATGATCGCTCGCGCGGCGCTTTGTCGCTCGTCGGGACGCTGAGCTGCCACATCAATGGACAGCGGTAGGCACGACGAATTTTTCCGGGCACGTCCTCTGTCCGCCGCACGCACCGGTCGGTGTATTTTAGGCTGCACGTCGCGCCCGTCTTTTCCTTATCGCCGGCCTTTTTCATTTCTCGTGCACCTGCTGAGTTTGGCGTTTTGCAAACACGCCGGCGTCTGAGATACCGCCGCACGCGCGCAGACGGGCTCGTCGTCGCCGCTGCTGCCGCTCTTTAAATTTTTGCCAGCCGGCTGCGTGCGGCCAGTGTCCATTAGAGCGATAGCCGACGGTCGTCTTCTCGTCGCGTTCTCGAGCGTGCCCGGCTGAGAGCAGCCATGTCGGTAAGGGCGGCGAGCAAGCGGGCTTAGGGCGGCGCACGGCGCGGCCCTGACGCTCCCGTTACCCGCTCTCTGGGCACGTGACGCCCGGGGGCGCGCGCGAGCAATCGTCGCTCGAGTTGGACAGCTCGCAAGTGCGCCGCCGCACGCGCCGACGCGCCGCAACCGGCGAACGGTATTTTCAGCTGCCAAGTGTAGTGCTCGTCGTTGCGATCGCCGCCAACGCGGTGGCGATGTGCGAAGGCAGCCCGGCATCGCCGTTCGTCGCGGATGTCGCAGTCCAACGGCCGGGCGATGGCGTCGGCCTAGATCTGTGCCCAACGTGCCTGCAATTCTCCAGTCAAGCCATCAACGATCTGCTCAACGTCGTTCTCAGTACGTAGTGGGCTCTTGATTTTAGTTATTGCACGAATTATACTTTATTTTTGAACGCGCCGGAACCATTTGCTTTTAGTGGCAACTTCTTTCTTTGCTGTTTCATCGCGAGTTTCTCCTGTAGGAGCTGCAGATAGCGTGACGTCCGTCAGATCGAAGCAAGGTTAAGCAGTATTGAAGCAGAGGGAGGATGGAGGGCTGGTGGAGGAAGGGAGAGAAAGACGAGAGAGGGAAGAGAAGAGGGAGCGCCTCGACCATCGCGACTGCTGAGGCGCTTTGTGAGAACTTTACTCGTCCTTCGAGGAGGGAAGCGAAGATAATCTTTTGGGTCGGCGGAAATATATAGTCGATGATTTACCAGCCACTTTAGTATAGCGACAGAAGAGTCTTTACGGCCGTCGCCACCGCTTGCAGCAGCGATAGAGGATCACCCACCGCAGGATTCGAACCCACGACCTCGGGATCGATATAATGAAAAGCAACTGCCTTATCTGGTGAGCCATTACGGCTCAGCAAAGATGAGGAGTGCTATTATGAAGGCTATGTGAAGCTCGAGCAGCACCACTTATTGCCGACCTGCACTGGCTACCAGTCAAGCAACCGATCGACTTCAAGGTTTTGTCGCTCGCTTTTACGTCCCTTCATTCTTTGGCTCCAGCCTACCTCTCAGATCTACTCCCCCACCAGGCCAAGCATCGTACCACCCGCTTTTCGGAAACTAACTTAGCCTATACCTCGTACAAACATCAATCCTTTGGAGACCACGCATTTAGTTCGTAGGTTCCCAAAGCCTGGAACTCACTCCCGACTTGCGTCAGAACATTCCCTGCCTTGCCCACATTTAAAAAGAACTTAAAAAACACACCTATTTATGACAGAATTTAGTGGGTCCCTGTGATTCGTCCTTTATGTGCTTATGCGTGCGGACACTGTTGGCTGCTGCGACTAACCACACTTGCATGCTGACCCTGTGCATGTCACCCCTAATCATGTTATTCACGTTGTTTATCAAGCATGACACCACTCAACAATCCACCCCGCTTCCTTCAGACCTGCATTCCGATGCGACAGCAGCGCGAGTTCCCGAGCACAAGACATGTCGCTGAGCGTATAGCCAAACTGGTCGATAACAGCACCAAGCCGCTGCAGCCCTCAACGGCGGCGCTTACTCTACAAAATGACGTCGCTCCATCGAATGGCAATCGAAGCCAGGACCTCGAAAGCAAGATTTCCCCTGAGAACAATTGGGTCGCACTCACTCAACCATTGCGATGGACGGGCAAGAAGATCCAGCAGCCCGGCGTGTGACTGCGTATTTTAACCGTCCCTTTTGACCGCCCCTCGTCGCTGGATAGGTGCTCTCGCTAGTTGCTAGATAGCTGCGCCTGGAATGGCGGAGTTCGGGAGAGGTGGAGATGACTTACGGACCGGGATCAGCCTGTAAGCCGTCCATCCCTTGCGCTGCCGTGGGGCGTCTGCTTCTCGGCGGCGGCCCCCCCCCCGCTGTGTTGCCGCGCTCCACAGAATCGTCGACGGCGTTCGGTGGCGGCAAACGTCGAGTGACCGCAACTAAAGAGCATTGGTCTGCTAAAATCGAGCAACAACAACAAAGAGAGCCGGTTTTTAGCAGAACGCGCCGCCTTCAGGCTCGGATCCAGAGAGTGCACACCGAGCCGCTCAACCCCACTCGAAGCCTTGCCCACAGCCCTGCCGCAGCATCCCGCTCTTGCCAACTCTTGTCGGCGCATCTCCAGCTCTATCTGCTGCTGCTGCTTCTAGATGCCGGCGTCATCGGCACGTGCAGCGAAGTGTGCGGCCTAGTGGAGCAGAAGACGCAGAAGAACTGGATCGGCACGGTGTGCAACCTACTCTGCGATGTCGCCGGTGTCGAGCTGTTTATTAATCTCATCGACAGGTCGGTACATCGCAGTAGGCTTTTCAGCGAAAGACGTCGCCCCGCCGCTGCGACTGACTGCATCTCGGCGCGACGTCCTCACGCTGCTCTTGCGGACTCTCCCAGAGCGCCGATTTCAACGCGAATGATCGCGCTCCTCGAGTTTCGAGATAAACCGTGCGGTGTATCCGACCGGACCGCCATCGTCGCAGACATTTGTGCTTTATAAACAACGTAATGAGCAGAGAACTAAATGGGTGGTGCGGAGAGGGAAGCACTGAAAACCACGTCTGGTCAGCGACGTCGGAATTGAGGAGCTAAGCGCCTCAGAAGTCTGCCTCATTGTCTGTTGCGACGCCGAATGGCGTCGGCTCACGCCGGAGCAGCGTAAGCCACTCCGCTGGTAGCTATGGGCGATTGAACATCGCGTCACGGAAGCCTAACCTATGTGCCGCGCTGATTTGGCCCACTCGTTTAGGGTCTCGCCCGACCAAGGTCAAGGTGAATTAATTCAATGACCGAGGTCGTGAGCTCGAGCCCCGTGGCGCATGCGAAGCGCCTGAATAGAGATTAGGTTCTCTTGAGGTGCTATTGTTGTGTTACCGTGGCTCAGGCGGTGGCAGATCCAGCGGAAATCTTACGGAAGCACAAGCTTAGACGTGAGCGGGAAAGAGACTCAAACTTTATTCCTCTCAAAGCTTCATATATAAGAAAGGCTTGATGTACCGTCGGAGTTGGTAGCAGGCACACGAAACATCAATCGCCAAGCCATCGGCCTAAGGTGAGGCGTTCGCGATAATAATAACAGCAACTGGGACGCGAACAGAATCGGGAACACGCAGCACTATATACATAAATGATATGTATTATATGTAGATGTTTTAGCGGCGTGAGAGCGTTTAAGGTCGTCGCTGACGAGCATCTGCTTGAAGTCGCGTTTACACGTTCCGCCCTGGTTCTGTCACGCACGTGTCCTGCTTCGGTCTCAATTCTGTCAGAAGTCAGACACAGTCACAGCTTGCCTCGAGTCTGTAAGGGAGGTAGGAGATGACCTTTCGCGATGCGCCTACAAGTAAATTTAAACCGCCCGCACGATTGCCTTTGTCGCCCGCTGCTTCCCGATCTGATCTCTATGTAAGGAGCTCTCAGTGTCACATAACAGAAACCAGAGGCGAAGCCAGGATTGGTGCCCCGAGGTGGCGGGGGGGGGGGGGGGGTCAGGGGGCGGAGCCCCCCTGTAAAGGGCGATCTGGAGGGGGTCTCTTACCCTACCCCGGTGCCTTCGGCAAGCGAAAATTATCTGAAATGACGCCGAATGGTCCAGTCAGATAGGCCATGACCCCTGGCCTCCCGACGCATTGTTGATATCGCTGGTCATGTCGTCCACCGCGCCTTTCAGAGCAACGAAGAAGGCGTGCCCTGCACGGCGCCAATAATTGGCCACCGTCTTGGCCAAAAAGTAAAACCTCGACCCCAGCTCTCCGTCTTCGCTCAGTCTTCGATCGCTGTCAGACGCCCTATGTATCGGTGATGTGCACGACAAAGACTAGTGCAGGGCTGAAGCAAGACTAGAGCAAGGCTGAAGTAAGACTAGAGCAGGGCTGAAGCAAGACTGACCTGGTGAACGAGGCTTCAGTCGGGTGATTCAGTCAGCTGATTTCTTACGCTGGTGCGCCTCAGTAAAAGCGGATTAGTCTGTAGTCTCCCTGGATAAATGGCGCCATGGCGGCTGGGGCGGGTAGACGAGAGATAGCACGAGAGATAGAGCGAGAGCCAGAAAGCGCTCTCACCTAGCCGTACACCGTCTGCTGTGTTGGTTCCGACATAGATCTTGCCCGTTCGGGTACCGTTGACTATCGACCAGTTGACATTCAGCTGAAACTTCCTTCCCTGCTTGCCCTACTGCGGCGTCGCGACCGGGTTAGCGATGTCGTGACTCTGTAGGTGGCGCTACCCTGCGAAGCTAGCACAAGTGCACGAGCGCCTCTGGTGGCGGCTGCCCTCCGACCTGCTGCTGTTGCTAGACGTTGTCTCACTCTCGAGCACGCCATAGCACCGACAGCTTGGCGAGGTACGTCCGTCGGACAGCTCCCGTCTCGTTCGCGAATTTTAAATTAGCTTGCTCTAGCTTGCTAAATCTGAGAGAGAGAGAGAGAGAGAGAGAGAGAGAGAGCGATAGAGAGAGAGAGAGAGAGAGAGAGAGAGAGAGAGAGAGAGAGAGAGAGAGAGAGAGAGAGAGAGAGAGAGAGAGAGAGAGAGAGAGAGAGCGATAGAGAGAGAGAGAGAGAGAGAGAGAGAGAGAGAGAGAGAGAGAGAGAGAGAGAGAGAGAGAGAGAGAGAGAGAGAGAGAGAGAGAGCGATAGAGAGAGAGAGAGAGAGAGAGAGAGAGAGAGAGAGAGAGAGAGAGAGAGAGAGAGAGAGAGAGAGAGAGAGATAGAGATAGAGAGATAGAGAGAGAGAGAGAGAGAGAGAGAGAGAGAGAGAGAGAGAGAGCGATAGAGAGAGAGAGAGAGAGAGAGAGAGAGAGAGAGAGCGATAGAGAGAGAGAGAGAGAGAGAGAGAGAGAGAGAGAGAGAGAGAGAGAGAGAGAGAGAGAGATAGAGAGAGAGAGAGAGCGATAGAGAGAGAGAGAGAGAGAGAGAGAGAGAGAGAGAGAGAGAGAGAGAGAGAGAGAAAGACAAACGGACAGACACACAGAGATTGGGAGCGCTGTGCTAATGGTCATTAATGGGAAGTAGTTCACACGAGTTCGGGAGTTAACGTAGTGACGCCCGCTAGGGTCAGCTATGCATCGCCTCGAGCGGCGGCTCATTGCCAGCCCCCGATCGTCTGCAATCGATGGATCCTGCATCGGCATTTGTCAATTGTGGCCCTACCGCCCGGGTGCCGCCGTTCAAGCGAGCGCTACATTCAAAAGAGAAACAATCAATCTTAAATGCACTGCATCGAGCCCCGGCGCGCTGAAAATCACATAAATTATACGATTTGGTGGCGCCTTATTTGAATCTGTATGCGGAAGGTCTGAATTAGCTACGGCCAGCCTCACGAGTATCCAGAGAGCAGGGCTAGTGCGTCCTCGTCGCGCGGTCGGAGCTCTGTCAAAACGATTATTCACAAAATCCCAGTGTTCTGCGGCTCGGTGCGACGTATAACTCAACTCATAATTTTCTCCTCATCGTCATAATTATTGTGGCATCTAGAATGGAAAAATACAGTGCTACTACAAAACGCGAACACTAGCTTGTTTACTAGCTTGTTTACTAACTATTTACCGCAGCCTATATTCGATGGGCGTAGCCTCATCCAGTTGAAGTAGGGTTGAAGGATGGAGCTGTGATGCTAGAGGTAGGTATTCCGCCTGGGGTTAATTACGCGCTTCGATGTGACGAAGTAGCGTTGCCAGACAGCTGCGGGCTTTCTCACTCTTGGCAGGGTCGACATCGATCCCATCTACTATTGTGAGCTCATCAAGACGTGCCCGGTGAACGATCAGGGCGACGCGACCATCACTAGCCTGGCCGTGACGCCGCAGGAGGGCAAACAGGGAACCAAGTTTCAGCTGGACGTCAACTGGTCGACAGTCAACGGGACCGGAACTGGCGAGATCTATATCGGAATCGACACAGTAGACGGCATACCGCTAGGTGAGAGCGCTTTCGCGCGAGCATACGCTATTTCTCTTCGACCCCGGTGTCACCAGAGAGCTACGGCACTGCACTCCGGGTTTGATCAACCGAAGGCACGGCTCGCCTAGCGGATGCAATCCGCCAATCGAAAGCTGTTGCGCACGAAGGCTCGGGACATGGAGAGTCCCGCCTATTAGCGGGCATTTGGCAGGCACTTCCAGCTTTAGCTACCAGTGGGACTAACTTTATTTAATGGGTGATAACATCTTAGGACGTGTTACAGCGGCAGTTCTCGGTAGACAGTTAGACCTAGGCCAGGCGTCTGGCGCCGACTGGTTAGTCGGTCTGCCGGTGCTCCTGAGCCTAGTGCTCCACTCCGCAGGAATGCAGACAGGCAGAGTCGCTCAGCTAGTTCTCCAGGCTCTTTCAGAAGCATTTGATACTATTGACCGTTAAGTCCTTCGCGAGCGCCTGTCATCTCGCCTGGACATAACCGGCACTGCATTGAAATGATTTAGGTCTTTACTCAGTGGGAACATTCAGAACATCGATGTCAATGGGAAACTGTCAGCTCAGGAGGCTCTTAAGTCCGAGGTATCTCAGGGATCTGTGCTTGGTTCATCTCATCTCACAATTCATACTCTCTTGCCATTGTGAACGCCGAACACATTGCGGGCATGTATTTTATGCAGATGACGCAGCTGCACCTGTGGTATGGTACCCACATCCTTCCAGCACTTTGAATTATCTCAACTCTCTTGCTGCATGTATTGCTGACATTCTCACTCGGATGAAAGCAAACTTTTTCAAATTGACTGAGGATGCGACCAACTGATTAGTTACAGGGAAACCTAGTGTTTCATATCAATGAGTCAAAATTAATCCCACAGAATAAGCTCGGATAGCATATTTTCTGTAGCATCTGCATTCAATTTAGATATAATCCATTTTCAAAAGGGCCTTAAATTAGGCGACCACACCCGAAACGTAGACCAGTCTGATTAACTTTAACAAATGAAAATTGCAAACATTTGGGAACTGCTAAAATAGAGATACCACATTAAATTTGGTCCATCCTTTTGTGACTTACAGTATCACTTCTTAGTTCTCTAATATTAGGTATTCCTGACCGTGCGAGGAGGCCCTTCCGGTGAGGGAAAACATGTAGCTAGGCTTGTCTGTCGTGAATTTTCCAGTTGACAAATAAGATCACTTCTCACCGACCTGCATTGGCTCTCCATCAAGCAAGGTGTAGAGGTCCAGATTTTGTCACTTTATTTCATGTTACGTTCATTCTCTTGCTCCAGCGTACCTGCCCTAACTACATCCCGATCAGGCTTGGCATTGTATCGCGTGCTCTTACGACTCTAGGCGCTTAGCTGTACCTCGAATGAACCTCAAATTCTTTGGAGACCGTGCCATTAGTTTGAATGCTCCCAAAGCTGAGAACTCAATACTGACTGACGTCACGAAATCCCCTGACTTCATGAAATTCAAAAAGTAGCTAAGAACGCACCGTTTCGGCACAGCACTTGCAGGGTCCGCGTGAATTTTCCTATGTTTGCTCATGTATGCTGACACTGTGCATGCAATCACTAGCCATGTTGACACGCTTTCCTTACAGCATTAGTAAAGTGCCTTGACAAAGATTAAGCTACCTGACAGTGCTATAAATATATGTTATTTTAGTTAATATTATGCTTTGCCAGTTTGTTACAGCCGTCGTATTTACCGCGGCTCGTTTTCGAGGGCGCGTTGTCGCCAGTCGTCGGTATTCTTCTTTGCGCCGCTGCCGTGCGCTTTCAATGACGAAAACGTACAGTAAGACCGCATAAAAGCAAGCGAGTAGTTAAAAGCAGCAAGTAGCGGAGGTACATAATGCGAAACTGAAAAGAATGCCTAAAATAGATCAGCTTTAGAGTGGAAGAATAGGTGTCACGGTCGGAGATTTGCAGAGCGAATTTATTTATCGTCAACAGTTTCTAACCAAAGGAAAGGGACTCTTAATAGATAGCCCTGAAAAGGGCGTAAGCAGGAGTAGACGCCGATAGATGCATCACAGGCTTGAGATAGATTGAAGGAGCGCAGAGTCTTGGCCATCTAGGTCCACTGTCAGATTGGTAGTTTGCATTCTCTCTTATGATAACTTCCAGCGCAGGTGTTTT
This sequence comes from Cristatella mucedo, assembly GCA_009760855.2. Lineage (NCBI taxonomy): Eukaryota > Metazoa > Bryozoa > Phylactolaemata > Cristatellidae > Cristatella > Cristatella mucedo. The sequence goes on from WPIO01000200.1 coordinate 238,077, forward strand.
GGGATTGCACTGCATTTCTGAGACTTGAAGACCCATGCTATTTTTCGAATAAATGCTGAGACTTAACGGCATTTCTAATAAGCAGCGCCAAAATAGTGTCGTGAAGCAGTCCAACCTAAAGATAGCCAGGAGCGAGTGCGACATCCTTAGCTAGCCGTTGCGACGAATAGCCGCAACGCTGCAGTGGCTGTGAATGTGGCCGCTAACGGTAGAAAATGATCATGTCGATGTATTCTGTCAAGATTTAGGTGTTTTTTAGTGAGAAAACTCAACGCGAACAGAAGAAGAAAGTCTCACCACTTCTTGCTCTCATGAGTGCATAGCATCAAGCTTGGAATTTCATAGAGCGTGTTAAAAGCACTTTTACAGGACTCGTTAGAATTCACTTTTCACGTCTCCATTGACTCGGCCAAATGTTGGTGCCAAATTAATTCTCAATTTAATCAGTGGTGGCAGAAAGTAAGAATACATCCTCAGATATAAGTGTAAAAATATTCGCACCTGTAAACATATGTACGCGTACATCCGCTAATGTCTCTGCAGAGCCGAGAAGACGAGAAGGGACGCTAATCCGACACGTTTTCCGCAGCGCTCGCGAAGCCCAAGCAGCGCTTGGCGCGCACCTGCGGGTTTCATCTCGCGCCAGCCGGGAGAGCGGAAAGCAAGCTTAGCCAGTAATACTGACGAGAAAGTGCTTGGCGCGAAAGCTGCATTTTAGAGGGCCGTAGAAATAGAGAAATGCCATTCGCTGTAGCATTTCATCTCTTTGCAACAATAAAGAGCTCTGGAACACGCGTTAATTATTAGGTACAATGCGTGGCAAATTTGCGAACCACATATTTGTCGCTGAAGCAGAAGAAAAAGGAGAAGAAGAAGGAGGTTCGATCGGGCCGCTGACGGCAGATAGAGTAGATAGCGTCCGTGTTTACCTCACGCTGCGGTGCCAATATGGCGAGTTAGTTAGTACTAACAGCACAGGCTAACGGCGGCGTTTCTTCAGCAGCCCTGACGATGGACTAACCAACTTATCACCTCGCAGCAGGAGCGACCTATTAGCTGCCGAGCCTTGGGGTAGTTTGGCCGCAATCAGCGACCACAAGCGAGCGTGATGGGTTTGCTTCGGAGACGATGGCCTTCTGAATGTAATCTGTGTAGACACCAGGCTATCGTCAAAATTACGACCGCCAGAAGACCAACACTTGACTCTAGGTCCTCGCGAGCACCGATGAAGATGACGGCGATTGAGAGTCTGCAAAGTCATCGCTTGTTCTAGCCGCTAGAGTAGTCACAGTCGCCACGTGTTCCAGCGCCAGCTAAAGGTTTCCTGTGAGGAGGGGACCTTGGTGGCTTCGCTATTTAGCGCGGAAGTTGAACGGCATCTAGGGCCCGTCGTCTGTAAGGCCGGCGCTCAGTTTCATCACCCATCACGCAGCCGACTGTAGAGCAGTGAGCGTCAAGTCCGATCGGAAGCCGACGTCAAAGCGCGATAGCCCCGATGCCGTGACCTGAATTTCTGACCTCACAAGCGGTTCTGCACTGGCGAGACAGGCGAAGGGCCGAAAAATTAAGCTCCCCACGTGCAGCTCTCCACCCGGGGACCAGCCTGGGTGACGTATGGCCGCCTTACAACGTCGCCTCGTACGCGATCGATCGAGCACCATACAAACCCAAGTCAGAACGTGGAGTCTCAAAAAAGGGAAAGCGGAGATCAGCTGCCCGACATGAGCAGCGCCCGACCGCCGAGCGGCTCGTGTTCCGCTCATGCGACCGCTGCGAGGCTCAAGCGAGCTCGTCGAGGGTCCCCTGAACTCCTGCACATTGGCCGGTAGAGAATGCCTTCGCTCTTTTCAATCGCGACACGTTTCCCAAGTTCCTGCGCATCGTTAGCACGCATCTCGATTGATCGGCTACAATACCCGGTCAGAGGGGCGGGAGTAAAACGTCAGAGAGCGCTGGCTGACGTAATCCGCCCGCAGATCGGCGCCAGCCACTGGCGTTCTCTCGCTTCCAGTCGACTCTTTTCTCAACGAGATGCGCGCGCCTGGAGACTACCAGACCCAGATCGGCATCAGCACCAAGGTCGATCACCAGTGCGACCCTACCCAAGGACCTTGCGAGCAGTGGCTGCCGGGCGACTACACGGTGACATTCGGTGAGCCGCTGCCGCCGCCGCTTCTGGGGTGGCAGTTGGACCGCCAGCGCAGCAGCTGCCAATGGCTTGTCCCCTCCGACTGCGCCGCCGCCGTTCGCGGCGTCGTGCTAGTCGTGCTGCATTTCGTTTCAGCTCTGTGCAACGGCGAGTGCGGCAGTAAGCATCCGCACAGTCAGCTGTACGATCAGAAAACGGTCACGTTTACTATAAGTGGTTAATGGCCATTGGAGAGCGCCGTCTGCACAAAGAAGGCTGCAAGTCGAATCGCTCTAGAGAGTGTGAAGCCGCGTCGGCCCCCCCCCCGCTACGGTGCTTGCTATCGACCAGCTGCGCTCGGCGACGCAGCGAGCGGAGCTTGCGTACGATAAGTAAATACCAGAATGCCTATGCCCTCGACTGCCCGCGGTGGTTCGCGCCGAATCTCACCATTCGCTGATCGAATCTTAACGGTCGCCACGCCCACGGGCGGGCGGGGACGCCGGCGTAGCTGACGCTGACAGCACCGGCGTCTTACATCGCATTCGCGTCCAGGTTGACTGCGAGTTTTTGCCGAAAAGCTGTGCAGCGAGTAGTCGGAGGGTGTGTTTGCGTGCGCCTATGTGGAGGAAGTGTGACGATGAGCTGAACAACGCCGCGCAAAGCCTTTCACGAGAAGAGGCGCTGGCGCCACGTAATACTGGATTCGCTGACCCAAGGTTTCCTAGGCGAGCTGCCGTGGTTGACAGCTAGCCCTGTGCGCCGGCCTCTCTCCTTAGTAAAGTGGCTTGCCGTTGACCGAGCCTGTTGCAAGATGCAGGGGTGGGCGGCGGCACTCCGTCGATGGACGCGGACCTCGGCATTAGGATGTAGGTATCAGTCTGAGCTTACGCTCGGCGCCGGTTCACTGTCTCCGCCAGGGTCGAAACTTCAGCGGTCGCGGCAGAAGGCTACGCTTTTGATCGCGGAAACTTTCCTGGCCAAGCCACTCATGCCGCCCAACGTCTCAATGAAAATCTAAGCGACAAAGAATGCGAGCCAACCGTCGACGAAGCAGACGCCGCCTCGAATTTCGCCGACGCTAATAACGTTAACATAGAAGAGCTTCACAAGACAGTCTAGTTAGTACCATTATTACTCGCTCCTCAGAACTGCTAATTCCGAGTACGTTTTCCTTTGCCTTGGTTTGAAACTGAGCCCGTCGCAACAAAGTGCCAGTGCGATACGTTCCTGCGGTGCAGAGCTCCAACGAAGTTGTTCTCCCTGGGAGTCACTTTGGGTGCTTATATGGTCATAATTCAATGCTTGTTACAATGCCAACCGGTGGTTCCCTTTGCAGCAAATGTAAAGCGCCTAGAAAGAGATCAAGTTCTCTGAGGGCGCTTTATCAAGTACATTATTATTATTATTACGCCTAGCTAGCTGTCGAGTGTCTACGTTTTTTCTTTTGCATGCTTGCCTAAGCATAATAGCCTGCTTGTCAGTAAAACTTGGGTATTGCTATTCGCACAACAATTTATAGAGTGCTCGACTAGAGATTCGTTCTATTAGTGATCTACGCAAAGGGGTCATTGTTATTAATATCAGCACCAGCGATTGGGATAGAGATTTTTTTCAGGCCGATGCGCTTTGCCCCGCCCACGTCGCAGGGAAGTGGCTCGTTGATGCAGCGGCTCCAGGGCGATCCGCCTCTGAACCATCCGATTTGGAGACTCACGTGATGTCCTAGGTCAAGACGTTAGCCTTCAGCTTTCAGATTAAAGTGACAGGCCCAACACATGAGGCATCTATATTTCTGAACCTTGCTAAAAGCGCGAGTGCTTCAATATTTAACCAGGCTTCGGTAGCACTACACAAATCTCTCCAACGATTTGATCAGATAAACGTGAGGCCATTTTCTCTAAAAATTCAGAAACTATAGCTGCGAGAAATCTAAAACAAAGTGAAATTTATACTCAGGTATGTATATAAAGTCAAGGTCTAGATTTGGTTTCGGCTTGAGAGATTCTCACGTTGCAGTGGGTGCCCGTGAACCTGCGGGCATGGTTAATTCATGGAACAAGAGTGTGCAAAAGCAGAGCTCCTAGCTAGCTTAAAATACCCCGACGCACAAGCATATCTTTGTGGGGCTTGCCACCAGTAATTAATTCTGTGTGCGAGTGTTATCTTCTTTATAAGGCCTGTCTGAAGCCATGTGGCGTTCGCTGAAGCCACGAGGCACGCAAGTAGTGAAGCCACGTGGCTTGCCCAGCATTCGCTTTGCTAAAGCGCGAGGTGTATCGGATGCGAATGAAACATCTTAATGTGCCATACAATGTTCAAAAGCTTCTTGAAAATAAGATTCATATGCTTACCAAAAGGAATACTTAAATACGCACCAATTTTGGATATTTAAAAAGAAGAATAAACCTGCAATTTATATTGTGAGAAGTTTTTTTTACCATGACCAGATAGCTGTTGTACCGTCGAGCTACAGCTATCACGTCATCAGAATACTGGTGGGTGTTACAGATTTTAGAACGGCCAAATTTCTTTTAAGAGATTTACAACTATTCTATAATGCTATTGAAAGATCAAGTATTAGACGAGCTTTAGTGAGTGCAACAGTTTTGCCGAGTGCAATTATGGCTTCATTTACGAGAGTGTCAAGATGTTTGGACTGCACGACGCGGGAACTCAAACAATCTCTTATCTTGTATTGAAAAAGCCCCCAAATCCACGTTATACAACCGCGTATTTACCATTTGGAAAAGATTCATTAGAACCCTTTACTTGCACGACCTTAGTAGTGCCATTTTATGTACTACGTTTATGACGTGACAGCTATGTGACCGGTTGTGCCACTTGCACCCCAATTTACTTCATTTCCCAATTAACTCTCAGACACGCAGTGACAACAGCTCCCGCAGCCGCGCCGCTGGGCCAGAGCTTTGCAAGTATTTCGACAAGTATGCCCGCACTCCCTTGCAGGGAAAACTGAGGCGATTGGCCACAGTCTCCTTCTGGCTGCCAGAATGTAAGGAATCACACTAACATCGGCTGCAGCGCAGCGACGCGACAAGTACTTCGGCGTAAATCAGAACGTACCAGACAGATTAATGAGCAATTCTTAGAAGTTTCTCTTATGAACTGTTTACTTCAGAGCCAAGATCAGCATGTCTTTTCCACTACTTCCCGATTACACAGAAAGCAAGCACATTCACCATACCGCTTGAGGTAACCGACGCGCACGTTTACATTTCTCGTCGGTCGAGGTGCACAGAAGTGAATCGTCGCACAGTTCAAATTTATGTTGACGATTTGAGGAGATCAGCCAGGCTTTGTTAATAACGCGTCAGCCAAAGCCACGTATACCCTTCGTCAGAAAAGCAAGAATTACTCTCGAAAAGAATAGTTCGGAGTTCCATTTCAGTGGAAGAGACTCAGGCTGGCTCGCCGTAATGAAGACTCGCATTAGTGTTACCCGGCTGATGTAGGGCAGCAGAGAAGAGAAGGGTGATTGGCTGTAGTTCTCACTCCTAACGCAACAGCTAGAGCCACGCTTACAAGAGAACAAATCCTGTGCAGACCGGTTTCAGCTCCCATGCACGTGGAATCCGAAAGCTGCTACCGATTAACGTCAGGACATCTCTTGGCTTGCGAAATACATTAACGTTAGTTTTCGAAAAATTCAGTTTGAATTCAAGCTGCAGCATTCCATAAAACTGCTCTCCTTCGTGTAAGACACTCTATTCTGCATTGACAACGGAAATATCACTGCCTTAGCGTTGCTCGATCTATCGGCTGCCATCGGTACAATTGATCACAAATCCTACTTGAACGATTGAGGAAAACGCTCGGTCTGGCAGGCGAGGCACGGGAGGGGTGGTTTAGCTTGTAATTGTCCGATCATGTTCAATATGTGACGTGTGGGGGTCAGGTCTCATCCATCAGACTCGTCACTCGTGGAGTCCCACAAGACTCCGTCCTCGGTCTTTTGCTGTTCTCCATTTATACTCAACCTCTGGGAAAAATGACCATGGAATAGGCTATCACTTCTATGCTGACGATACTCAGAGCTGTATTAGTCATTTAAACCGTCAGAATCTGCGGCAGCGACTGATTAACTGAACGCTTACCTTGCAGACATTCAATACTGGATGTCGGCAAATTTCCTTAAACTTAAGGACAATAAAACGGAACTGCTATTGATAGGGCACCCTAAGCGTGTGGCTAGGCTAGAATACTTTGCTTCTCTAATAGGTGATGCTGCTGTGCGACCATCTCTATGTGCTCGGAATTTAGGTGTCGTCTTAGATAGCTGCGAAGATTTTCAAAGCTTCGTTAAGAAGACCGCTTCCACAGCTAGAAATCACTTCCGCTCCCTGGCTAAGATTATGAACTGTCTTCTTCCGCTTCCGCCTCCGCGAGAACTCGCGCCGCCGGAAGCTCGCCTACTTTGCGGAAGCGAAGACAAAGCGAACTGCCGTTGCTTACCACTACTGGTGGCTTCGACACGGCTCCGCTACAGGCAGGCGCCCTTGCAGCTAGTTGGGGCGATGTCTTTGAAGCTAATAGGGCGTCAAGCATTTAACTTGCGTTCTCGTTCCATCTCGTCTAGATTATTGTAATTCCTTCTTTTCCGGGCTACCAAAAAAAGCTACTAGGTCACTGCAGTGGCGATGAATATGACTGAAAATCTCATAGGCTTGACCGTGTGGCTCTTTTCCTGAAAGTGCTAGGAAGGCTGCGGGTTGATTAACGGATACAGAGCAAAGTTCTTACGCTGACCCACAAAACCTGCCACGACTGGGCACCTTAATAACTAACTGAACTGCTGTACCAGTTTCAGCATCCCCGTACCGTCAGGTCCTGTATGGGAAATCAATTAGCTGTTCCATTCCTCTAAAGACCATTGGAGACAGAAGCTTTTGCTCTGCAGGTCATAGACTGTGGAACTCGCTTCCACGATGCTCAGGCAACGAAATCTACTCTACTACTGCCGAATATGACATTCTTTCCAGCCACCACGAGTTGCTACTTCCATGCTACTCATTACCTCAGATGCTCTCCTGACTCAGCCACGCTTCTCACGTTTTCTTGGTTGTGTGAGATGATGACGTGTGCTGGCTACCGATTGCGTAGAGAAAGCCGCTCAAGCTTTGAGCTTGCTACAGCAAACTCTCCTGCGTGACACTCGCGAACTATTCGTTACTTTGCGGTGTTACAGACTGAGATCTATTACATAATATTACCTAGGTACACCGATCGGGGCTCCTGTACGCTGATCGCAGATACCTCTCACGTGGGGCCAGTACACGTCGGTGAGAAGCGGCTTGATATTTTAGTTGGGAAGTTTAAGATGGCCAAACCTTGCTACAGAGTTTTGCACTCAGTGCAGGTGAGTGATAGCACGATCAGCATGAACTGCAATTAGTGAGTTTTTAGTCTAGAGAGGATGTCACAAATGCACGGATCAGCTTGGCTGCGATATCTCTCGTTTAGCTAAGTCAAACTTTCTGCAACAAGAATTGCTGCAAGAAAATGCTGTAGGCTGCAAGCTGCAAGAATGCAGATGGCACTGGCACCAGTGCAGTCATCATATGATCGGCTGTTGTGAAACAGGGCACCAACACTGCAATAACTGTACTGCTTTCATCGCTCCAAGCCCGTATTCCTACGCAGCTCAATACATTAGGCACACATTGAGCCTCATTAAGTGCGGCTAGGATGCCCTGAGTGATCAGCGGAAAATTATTACCGGTGGAGCTAGTGCAGCCATTCACGTTTACCGAATTACTTTCGGGAGGTCTAAGGATGGAACTCTTTGGATACTGTAAATTGAAATCCTCTGGTTGCTGATTACTAATATATAGAAAATCCTCGGCCGAATTTAGCAGACCTGAAAGCAGTGAGCCAAATATTAGCTTATCGGTAAAGTCCACCTTTATTGGTACTCCTAACCCAAGAGGAGAAGCTTCAGCCGACGTCAGTTTCTTGTCAATATGTCGCCATTTCCAGGCTGCATTAACTAATATTCGAGGGCTCCTGAACGCGGGACGTGCGTAGGCACGATCTGTCTCAAAAACCACGTACAATTTCAGCGTGTGGCCATGTGGTGCTGCTCAGAACGTGCCCTTAATATTATTTTTGCCGGAGTGTCAAATGTTACCAAGGCGTACACGGCTCTTAGAAAGCATGGGTTGCGATTCCTTCTGCGAAAGAAATAGTAATTAAATACTTTAACTGGAGTTTTTTCTTGTTTATGCTCAACAAAAAATGATTCAAATGAAGCCATTGTATTTTGACAGTCAAAAAATCCTCTAAAAAGCTGATAAAACTGTCAGGTACACTTCTTTGGCAGAAAACTGCTTAAGAGCCGCTCGAGTTTTGACCGAAAACGTTCTTGCAGCGGTGCACTATTATCGTGTTTTCGCCTCGCCACCATGTTGCATGAAGGCTGCCTCATTCAGCTTCAGATTCTCCAGGATTTGCCGGCTGAATGCATGAGGGAAGTCACGTACGAGCGGAGAGATTAATTAAGCGGTTCATGTGATGCAGTAAACATACCCTGTCTGCTTTGTGCTAGCTCTGCCTGTCGATGGCAGTCACAATGGATAGCTCTGCCATTCCTGGCACGTTTGCTTACACTATGGGTTATCCATGCCACCTTGAAGGGAGGCAGAAATCGACTAAGCTTTATGCAGGTACGAGCTATTGTGCTGCCCGTGCTGCCAGCAGGCCGCTTGGTCATTGCTGGTGGCGGCATGCGGCGCACACAAAGTACACAAGCCCTCACCAAGAGGTGGAAGCATATTTTATACAGCAGACGCGGTTGCCAGAGGAGCACTCTGACATGCTCTGGGGGATGTGTGGGGCTGCTGGCAGTAGCTCGGTGAAGGCGCGAAAAGCAGCTGCTAGCAGCTCAGTTTGCTTCCGGTTTAATTGGGATACATCTTGTTGCAGGATCCGAGGGGGCAGTGCCTGTAAATTCCCCAATCAGTGCCTATCTGACTGTGCCAAGTAATTGCTTTTAAAGATAGACGTCCGCTTTGAGTTTGAGTCGGTACAACAGAAGCCAATCTTATTGTGAGGTCCCCTGTTTTTGCATTCTCACATCTTTACAGGTGGAGAGAACTCACATATTCATGTTGGTTTGTAGCAAACACGACCAATGGCATTGCCAAGTTTTCAAGCAGGGCCAAGACCTTGATCATTTAGGTGTAGCTAATAATTGGGAAAATCTAAGGGGTGTCGATGTCGGGATGCCTGGACCGTCCTTAAAAGTCCGTGCAAGGAGGGATGAGAGCCTGCTGGCTCTACGCTGCCGGTCCTACACTGCGTTTGGCCGGCTGAGTTCATGAGCGGAGTCACGTACGAGCTGAGCGATTAATTAAGCGGTTCATGTTGGATGCCGGAAACGTACCGTGTCTGCTTTGTGCTAGCTCTGCCTGTCAATGACAGTCACAATGGATAGCTCTGATGCACGTTTGCTTACACTATGGGTAATCCATGCCGCCTTGAAGGGAGGCAGAAATCAACTAAGCTTTATGCAGGTACGAGCTATTGTGCTGCCCGTGTTTTCAGCAGGCCACTCGGTGATTGCTGGTGGCCTTGCCGAGTTTGAGGTCAAGCAGGGGCAAGACCTTGACCATTTAGATGTAGCCAATAAATGGGAAAATCTAAGGGGTGTCGACGTCGGGATGCCTGGCCCGTCCTTAAAAGTCCGTGCAAGGAGGAATGAGAGCCTACTGGCTCTACACTGCCGGTCATACACTGCCGCTTCCTTATAACAAGTGCAAAGGAGACTAGCGGCTGCTATTATTGGATGGCAGTGCATGGAATTTAGGAGCTATAACGCTCAGTTTCGACGCCCAATAAATGCTAGGATTGTTATAGAAACGGTGTGCGACTTGAAAACGCAACTAGACCACAAACACAGCGGTCTTATCGTTGCCAGTCTCAGCCGACGCATGACTATTAGCCGGCCTAACTTTCGTAGCGCAGGTAGTGAGTTTAGGGTGCAGCACCAGCACATGCAGGTAGGCCGACCGTAGCTGGCCGCCGAGCGGGCGCTCAGCGCCAAGGCGGCCACCGCGCCTGACTCGCTCGACAAGCAGGCACGTGAGTCGCGCGCCCGCGCGCTGGAGCGTGGAGGAGGAGGCGGCGCTGAAGAAAAGCAGCGGCGAGGCGAGCTCGGCCGCCATCGGAAGGAAGCTGGCCGCCCTCGATGAGCAGTGCGAAGTCGAGGCTCGGCGAGTGTTCGGCGGCGGCGGCGGCGGCGGCGGCGGCGGCGGCGGCGGCGGCAGCTCGGTGAGTTCGCCGCCGCGCGAGCTCGAACGAGACGTGTGCGGCTCACGCAAGAGTCCGCCATGCACGCGAGCGTGCCTGACGGACCGACGGAGTGCATGCTTAACTTGACTAAGCTGGCTGTGCTACGACAACGCAGCAGTCATGTCTGGCCACTTGTCAGGTCTCCAGAAGAGAATACCATCCGCAAATGAGAAGGCAATACTTGGTAAACTGTAGAGACCACAGCTTGAACCTGATAGCAGTTCATGCTACAAGTCAAGATTCCGCTGTAATGATTTTTTTGGAATGGTAGAGAGCACCTACTTATTCTTTTCAAGATCAACTCTGACGTAGGAATACCTGAAGAAAGTCTAAGCCATCAATGGCAAACGTGTCTCTGCAACAAGGTGGAGTACACTAATGGAGGCTCTGAAAGCTACCAATGGTGGACAGAACAACATTTTAGGCCTTTGGAGCAACTGTCTGAAGACACACATAAAACACTTCAAAAATGAAGTGAAGCTGGCACAATCTTACATAACATTTTGAACTCTAACTTTTAGGCTTGGGTGCCATTTTCCTACAGAATCTTAATGATGATTGGTCGCGTTCAGAAAAGACCGCAAGATACGAAGATGAAGTTCAATACGCCTCTTGTGACCTTCACTTCCTTGAGATGGAGCTATGATGATATAATAATAATAATAATAATAATGATGCACTTAAAGCACCCTCAGAGAACTCAATCTCTTTCTAGGCGCTTCAAATTTACTGCAAAGGAAAGCACGTTTGAATGGTGAGTAATATCATGCTTGAGAAACATGAATAACACAGTTAAGGGTGACATGGACAGGTTCAGCATGCAAATGTGGTTATTGGCAGCACGGACAGTGTCAGCACGCATTAGCACATCAAACGAATCACAGGGACACACTATATGCTGTCCTAAATAGGTATGTTTTTAAGTTCTTTTTAAATGTGGTCAAGTCAGAGGATGTTCTGACGCAGGTCGGGAGGGAGTTTCAGGCTTTGGGAGCATACGAACTAAATGCACGGTCTCCAAAGGATTTGAGATTTGTACGAGGTAATGGTAAACTGTTAGATTCCGAAAAGCGGGTGGTACGACGCTTGGCCCTGTGGGGAGCAGATCTGAGAGATAGGCTGGAGCCAAAGAATGAAGTGGCCTAAAAGTGAGCGACAAAACCTTGAAGTCGATCCGTTGCTTGACTGGTAGCCAGTGCAGGTCGGCGAGAAGTGGTGTGATGTTGAAACTGCGACGCACACGATAGACTGCTGTCAATACTTCGAGTAGAGCTTTGCCAAGAATCTCTACTGAATGCAAAAAGAAGATGTAACATGTGAAAAGTTTCAGTCGAACAAAGAATCCGCTTAAGGACACAGATGCCTGGAGAACTCTTTCTCTCTCTCTCTTTCAAGATTTTGGTTTTATTGCAGAGCAGGATATTTCAAGAATCATATAGGACAGCATTGACTATCTCTGACGAGATATTACAACTACATTTTTTCGGCTCACAGATCTTAATGCCAAGTTTGTTTTCTTGCTGGAAATTGATAATCTGTGAAGAAACGTGACCAGACAAAGCTCAGCGAGCAATAATATAAACCTTGGAGGCTTCTATTCCTCATACGTTGGTGGAGTAGAGCAATGCAACAAAGTACGTGACTGCAAAATGCTTCTTGCCACGCGTCACTCGGCGCTAAAGACGCCACTGGAACTTATGTCTTTCATTGTCACTTATGAAGAAGATGTGTTTTCTATTTTGAGAGTTGCCTAGCAAGTTCTTCATACCATAGCTGTAGCAGTTGCCAGTGATGAACGGTCACTTAGCAAGCCTAGAATATTCCTGTTTTATTTGAAGGCATCAGTGGGGCAACATTGACTACCCAATTCGGCATTGTTAAGCGTAGAGAAGAAAACACTGGAACATTATCGCTTTCAAACGGTAATAGACCAGTTTGCCACGTTCAAGGCCAGGAAAGCTCACCCAAGGTAAAGCTGTTATAGCTGCCTTGCACCTCGACTGCAGTTCATAAAACTTACGCGACTCGATATGCCTGCCTGCACTTGCTTTCTTGTTGCATTTCTTCTGCGCTGGAGGAGCTATTCTGTAGCAATTATTGACAAGAGGGAGGGGCGCCAGCTGAAGCTTTGTCCCAGCGGGCGCCGTAAGGTATCGCTACGCCTCTGGTGCCCGGACGCGGCGTGCCTGCCGTGCTCGCTCGCTGCGCAGTCGCCCTGGGGCAGCTTACTGGGAGAGTGCGAGGGGAGGAGCGCGACGAAATCCCATTCGCGCGCCCGAGCGTGCCCGACGAGCGCCCGTCAGAGCCGCTTGGCCGCGGCCATTCATTCCGGGCTAACGAAAGGAACGCGCTGCCGTCCGTCAAAGCGAGGCTGCCAGCTTGTCGCTCGATGAAAGCAGGGGCTCGCGCGAAACCAAATTGGGCTGGACGCAAAAATGGTGCAGCCGCCGCACGCGGCGGTCGCGGCTTACGCCCTCGCGTTTCTGCTACCGAGTAAGTAAAGGCAGAGGTTATTAGTGGCTAATGAGCTCATCCGTTTGTTTATCAGTCACTTGATATTACTCACCGTTCAATTGCATTTCCCTTTTCAGCAAATGTAAAGCGCCTAGAGAGAGATTGAGTTGTCTGAGGGCGCTTTATCAAGTGCATTATTATTATTATTATTATTATCCGGTCGTTGTATCGAGAGAGAGAGAGTGCTCGCTTGGCTTGCTCTCCGCGACCTTCATAAATTGCTTACCGAATATCAGGCGTAGGACGCGTTCAGATGGCAAGGTAAATTACGCGTGCGTATGGTTCGGAAGAAACGGCCGAAATAAGACTCGCACACGTTTCGGAATTTCAGCTAGTGCGTTATTAATGTCTTTGCTAGCGCGGAAGAAGAGCTCCTGAAACCGTAGTCTTAAGGTGCCAGTGGCGTCAATAACTTGTTTAGATGTCTGCATCCAAACGATCATCAAACTTGTTAGAAGTTTAACTAAGGTAATGTTTCAGGATAGAAAAAAAGTTTAATGCGGAAATTAAAGGGCTGGCAGAACTAAAAAATCGCGATAAGAGACAGAACAATGTACCGCGCTTGCTCAGCGAAGTTATAAGCTCACAACTGCACTGTTAGCAGCATTCTTTGGATTAAGAGGGCACTCAAAAAATTGGATCGTGCGCCATTTAAACGTTTGGAAGCTTAAAACCTGTTCGTCCCCAGTGCTTGGTGTTGCTTTTGAGACGACGCACGTTGCGTTCCGAGCACTGCTTTGCAATGAATGCTGTCATCTTTCGCCTGAGTGAGCTGCAATTATTTTTCAAACCGTTTAAAAAGTTGACGGGGCGTGCGGCTTGGTGTGTGCGGACGTGGCACTGACTGTGGCACTGACTGTCGCCAGGCTGCTCCGAGGTATCCGCAAGCTTTAGATGCGAGGTCGGCGGTGAGCACGGCGGCTCAGACCAGTAGCGAACGGCGGAGGGGTATTGCAAGCAAAGCAGCGGACCGAGCCGGAAGCTTGTTTGTCGTTTCTCTAGCGACCGCAATTTAGCCCTATAATAAATTTACAATAGAATTCCATTTCGTAGTGGTGCCTTAACCTATTAGCTTTGTCAAGTTCAATTCGAGGAAATGCTGTCGCAGTCCAAGAGCTGCATGATTAAACGCGTCAATGCCTACTGAGTGGTACAGATGGTACGCGTCAACGCAGAAAGCGTCGCATCGATAGCAAGAGTCAATAGCTGTCGGCCGTTTGATCGGGCGAGCACAGCCTGGCCGGCGGCGGCGGCCACGGCGCGGCACGTTGGGGTGCATGAGCGGTCGATACCGCTGCTGCCGCCGCAGCGGGCCGTGGTAAGGGCACAATGTTCCTTTTTTAATGGCCTCCGTCGGCGTCACGCTCAGCTGCTATTAGGGCTGACTGTAAATCGACTGCACCGGGAAGAGTGCAGTCAGCGTAGCCCATCCTGGACGACGGCTATCAGTGGCAGCCCAAGGAAACAAGCTCCAGCTGCAGCGCCGCCCGTAGGCTACTTTCAGCAGCCAATAGCTACGCGAGACAAATAAAAAAATAAAATCAAATAAAAAAATAAAATCAAATAAAAAAATAAAATAAAATCAAAAAAATAAAATAAAATCAATAAAATAAAATCTAAAATAAACGAAGATTGGCTAGGCTATCCATTCTCCAAGAGTTTCTGATTTTTTTTCGTACCGGATCCCTGCAGGGTAGCAGCTTCTGCAGTCACATTACTAGTCGTATATTTTAGTAGTAACTAGTAATTATTTATTAGTTATATATTTTTGTAGGAATTCACAGGTCCAGCTGATTTGTCATCCTTAAGCTTAAATGTTCGTAATAAGAAATAACATCTTAAAAAGGCACGATGATACTTTTTCTGTTTCTTTTTCAATATTTGAAATGACCTCTCAAGTAGGATCTTTAGGAATTGGGCGAGCTATAAGCCTATTAGATCTCGCTTGAACGAAAACTGTGCCACTTTTCTGTCTGTGACTGCTAAAGGCGGTGCTCCGGAGCTTTGCATCACCTCGGCGCGTGCAGCAGACACCTGACTAATAACTAAATTGCTGGAGTCGCCGACCTACTTAAGAGGAAAAACAGAAATTGTATCTGGACTTCGCACAATGGAATTAGCTTTGTTGTGACTAGACAACAAAGCTGTCGGAGATCGATTTCCAGTAAAGCCTCGGCAGAAATTCTGTTCTGTGGACACTTCAATATTAGTGCTAGGCTAGATAAGCTAAAATCTCTATAGTTTCTGTGTCTGGTGGTTGTCCACTCAAATCGAAGGCAAAGACTGAGGCTTGGTATCAAATTTCAATCATTAAGTATATACATGCATTCAAGCAGTGGCTGTTTCGGCTCATGAATCACTGGGGGTCTTCGTAAGAGCATACAGCAGTAAACTCTGTAAATTAGTTAGTTATAGTACTGGTCGAGTAAAACAGAGATTTTGGAAATACTACTCTCTAGGTTACGGTTATCGGTTCTCATTAGTACTGTAGATCGTTGTCACCCACTCTTTATCTTTATGTTCTCCGGTGTAGGTTATCTCTCCTGCATAACACCCATTTCGTCTTTGTGGCTACGTGGAGTTACAAACGGAGACACTTTACATTACATTATATCACATGCTATTTCATTGCACAAATAACGCTCTGTCTGTACGGTTATTCTTGCTATCGCATTGGCTAGCGAAGGCATATGACACTCTCTTCGTTGCCTGGTAACCAGAGTATTTGGAGAACTATCACTTAAGGCTTTACGCCGAGCTTAACTTTGGCTGTCATCAACTCCCAAACTATAATTGACTGGCAAAAACCCCCACCAGGAGTAGATATTAAACCTGGTACCTTAGATTCCAGACCATGAAGCTGAGCTCCATAAGTAGCAACGAATGCACAATTTGTTTGCGTCTATAATATGTACACACACACACACACACACACACACACATATATATATATATATATACACACACACACACACACACACACATATATATATATATATATATATGGATAACACTATCGGAGAACTGAATCTCTTTCTAAGCACTGTACAGATGCAGCATAGAAAACATCACCTGATGATTGATGGTAACGTCTGCAAGCAGCAGGTCCAGTGAAAGCCTGCATATACTAATACGAATGACAAACTCCAAAGAATCACTAAAAGCTGTAATAAATAGGTGTGCTTTAAGCTTCTTTTTAGATATAATCAAATCAGGGGACGTTTTTATGGGCGTCAGGAGTTGGTTCCCGCTTTGGGAGCTTACGAACTAAAGGCACGGTCTCCAATGGTTATGACGTTAGTAAGGGATATTGCTAGACGATTCGACTCAGAAGAGCGAGCTGTACGATTCCTGGCCTGGTGGGGGGAGTATTTCAGATAGGTAGGCTGGAGCCAAGATGAAGTGACCTAAAAGTAAGTGACAGAACCTTGAAGAGGATACGCTAGTTGATTTGGAGCCAGTGCAGGTCGGTGAGAAGTGGTGTGATGTGGAAATTGCGACACACACGACAGACAAGCCAGTTTTATTTTACCGTCTGAAGTCGTGGAGCATTAGTGTCTGGCCAGGCACTGGGTTGGTAGACAAATTCCTAAATAGGGCAGTTACTTATATATTTAAAATAGTCATCTGTCTGCCTCATCTCTTTTTTTCTGGCGTTTTATCCGTAAAGTGGTTTCAGGCACCCCCAAAAATCAACGTCCCTTAGCATTAAATTGGCGCCAGCTTATTGTGCAATAACCCGTTAGTTGTTGGCGGTCTTGTAATTGAAAATCACTGGAAGCTCTGGCTGTTGCTGAGAGGTAGCAGTAACTGTTCAACTGTTCTGCAACTCTTTCCTCTCCCCCAAAGAGTTCCTCTTTCTTTCGTTGATATTTACAGGTAGCCGAAGAATTGTGGGAGTGTAGCCGTCGGCGACAGCATGTCTTTGAATTTCATTTCCTAGCTTTTCTCTGCTAAAAATAAAAAAAATGTTATGAATTTATTCTTCTTCTTCACGCTAGTGGTAAGTTGCTGAGGCCAGGTGTAACCTATGGTCCGCAAGGCGCCAATTCTGTATTATCATAGAATTCTCCGACTTTCCCCAAGTACCATGCACAATCAATCACGTTCTCCTAGTTCCAGGTGATTTGCGCACCCATTCTAATTGCCAAGTAGATCCCATGTGCTCCAATATGATTTCACTGTCTGAGTCTCTTTGCCTCCGGGCTCGTGTCTAAGCTCTCCTACAGTTAGAGGGCGAACGCTTGGCGGCCTGAGTGTGAGAGAATTTGGGATTGTTTGAGGCTTTTAGGTGTGTGAGACGACGCCTATGTACGTTTTGACTAGAAAATTTGAAAAACGGGTTGAAAATTATTCTATGTAAAAATAACTGTATCTACAGGAGCTGTTTAAAATTTCCACTTCATACTACACCCGATTCTGTCAGTACTACGATTACTTCCCATCTACATTTTCGTCAAAAATGCAATCCTAGAAGGGAAGAACGAAGTGATCCGTAAAGCTTAATTTTTTTTATCAGTCAGACGTAAACTTGGAATTCTGTTGGAGCCGTGCTTTCCTACCAACTACTGGAGTAAGATACCAGGATTTTAATGATTATTATATAAATACTAAACCAAGTATAAAATCTTCTAGCTCATATGCAAGGCACTTGTAATACCAGTGGTAATAAGTGCAAGTAGCTTAAAGTCAGATTGTTCAAATTAAAAAGATATTAGTTATCAGTTTAATATTTTATGAAGCGTCTAGTGATATATCAAAAAGGCCCAATCGAAAGCCACTAAAAATAATTTGTTTGTGCGTTATGCCAAAACTGTGAGTAGTAGCTAAACAAGGAGCCGTTTTGACACAGAGCCTAAACGAATTTCGTCGATGGTCATGCAGTGGTAAAGTGCAATTAGTGGCTTCACTCAAGTAGCAAGCTACGTCACTAGCAGTTAAACTGTGCTATCGCAATTATATGCTGTCACTCAGTAATAAAAAGAATCGGGGTATGTTTTAACGCTGGCGTGGGATCGTTTTTGATAACTCACTTCGCCATTTTCCGAATGACTGTATCCTTTACGGCTTTCCCGGTTCGTGCGATACGTTTATGAGGGCTAATTAAAGAAAATGTTTTACGTTTCAGGTCTCACAAATGCCCAAGTCTCCAAAGTAACGTTATGCAACTCAAATGGCTGCGGTAAGCTTCTGCCTTCAGTTGACAAGGCACAGACTTGCCATGCAGAGTGTGCGAGAAGACTCAAGTCCATCCTAATTTGATCCCTATGAATCGCGAGATGTTTTTTCCAGAGCTTAATCATAAGAAGAAATGAGAAAAAGAGAGGTAAACATAGAGAAAGCTCGAGATACGGCGGTACAAGTGAAATGTTTGACCGGGAAAAATCTCTTAAAAGAAGTCATAAGAGATGTAAAGAAAAAGAGAGGTGCAGCGAGTAGCCGGTAAGAACAGGGATATTGAAAATATTGAAAAACCAAGGATAAGGCCATAAAAAGATCGCAATGCTGAAATAATGCTCTCATTTTTTCATCCGTTCAAAGAGATACATTTCTATGCGTTAGCATGGTTTTCAAGTGTACCATGCAAAGTTAGAGTAAAATTAGAGGTTAGATAAGTTTATCAACCTAATTTAATTAGCAGGAAGAAAAGCCATACAGGGTATCCATCTCTCTTCCAGTGGGTGACAATAAATTTTTGTGCTTTAGGACCTGAACTCACGATCTGGGTCGTAAAGTTTGTGCACCTTACAACTAGAGTAAAACCGTTTGGCAGAGTAAAAGTTAGCTGATGCAGCGGTCAGAATTCTTTCGCTGCAGAAGAGCCTAAAAATCTGCCGCCACAAATTACAAATGTACCTATTTATCAAAGCCTTTTGTGAGTCCTTGTGATTGGTTATGTGTTCGCTTATGTATGCAGAGACTGTGCATGCTGCTACCAACTATGTTATGCGATTGACATTATGCATACTGTCATTGACCATATGATCGTGCTTTCTTTACAGCATTAGTAACGTTCGTAGAAAGAAATTAATATCACGGCAAAAACTACGCACATTTTTTATTCTTAATTATATTCTTCTTCTTCTTATTACTATTACTAGTGTCTGACGTGCACCATTGGAGATAATAGCTTGCTTATTGTAGCAGTCAAATTTGAGCCAAACAGACAAGGTACGGTATTATAGCAAAAGAAACTTTGATACCTTTAGACTTTCATTGCGTTTGAATCTGTTCCTTCTGAATGCGAGCTTTGCTTAAAGTCAGATAAATAGTTGCTGCATAATAATTGAATACGACCTAGTTTCGGTAGTGCCTTTCTCGAAGCTGCGAGAGCGATGCTGCTAACTAATATATGCAAGGCTCCGAAGTAGCAATAGCTTGAACCAGAAGTGCTATGACTTCTAGCTGCGTCAGAAGTCTGGGAAAGCTACAAGGCTAGGTTATAATATTATGAGCACAATTAATTCATTTTTAGCTAGAAGATATGTTAATTGATGCTAGCATCGAAAAGTTTCTAAATCTGACGCGTCAATTGTATTGTAAATACTTAGCTTGTATAACGTTAATGATGTCCTAGCGGCTTATTAATTTACACGAGTGGTGTTGCAGTACATGATTTTAATTGGCAAAAGTCTTGTTTTTGTCCACTGTTAGAAAAAGCTGAAGTTACTTGCCGGAACGAGTCAGTTTGCGTAGATGTGCATTATTTCTCATTGCTTTATTTAAGGTACCGGATGACCTAATGAATTTTCGTACGAGATATCATGCACATGTTTTTACTGTAGATAGTCCTCGCTTTTTAATTCTTTCAATTGTGAGGCTCTTTTCTTTTTTGATCTGTTTATCGAGACGGATTAGAAACAATGCAACGAATGTAGGTGCTATTTAGTAAGAACAATTTATGCATATTCGAAAGCGTTTTGAAAAGAGGATTTTTTGAATCGCCTAGGATGCCCAGCAAGTTCGTTACCGGATAATACTGTCGACTATGTCAACGGTGGTGTTACACGTTCAAGTAATGGACTATTCTATCCTGTGACTACCATCGCACTCTACTTCCAAGATGGATATCTCCCTTCAGGAAGCTTTCAATTAACCTGCAGCTATGATGGGAAAAAATACTCTTGGTCCAGCTTCAGCATCCAAGAAAATTCGGGTGAGAATGACTGGCAACAGCGATTAGAAATAATAATTATAATAGGTCGCTTTCAAAACGCCCTAAAAAGACCCGACATCAATTCCGGCACTTGAAAAATCGCTGCAAGAGAAAAAGTAAGCAGCCGGGTTAATGATTAGCTTGGTAATCGGTTTGCTTTGCGTGCCGAATCCTAAGAGAAGACTATCGGATAGTATGCTGGCCGCCTGTATAAAAGCGACACTGGTATCGTGCGCTCAGCTAAGCTTACCAAGCCCCACTGACTGCAAGAGACAAGTTTGCTGACAGACATAAGACATAATTCATTTGTACAGCGCCCCAAGGGAACTTAATCTCTATTCAGGCGCTTCACATATGCCTCAGGGCTCGTGCCCATGACCTCAAACAGAACTTGGTCGGGGCGACCACCTTAACCGCTGGACCAACCCCGCTCGGCGATGCACAGGCAAGACTGCAAAGTAGAATAGAATAATCCGCTTTAGTTTCTGTGAGTAAAACAATGTATAGTCAATGCAAGCGGCAACAGGAGCCGGAGTTGAGTCATACACTAGCGTATGAACGGAAGACGTGGCCATACAATGTTTAAGTTAGTGCGAGGAACGCCTAGAAGACTGGAAGCCAAAGAGGAAGGTGGTCAGACATATATGAAAGGCTTGTGAAAGCAACCTGTGGGCCAAGGATCTGGAAGTCGAAGCGATGCTTGAGTCAGGTGAAGTGAAGCTCGGAATGAAGGAGTGCGAAGTGCGTGCTACTCCAGTGACTAAAAACAAAGAAGCACCTGAGCTTTTCACTAGATAGAGGCGGTCAACGGCACATGCAAGGAGCCCTGAATAAAGAAAGTCACGAGAAATCTAGACGATATTTGAGAAGAAAAACATGAACTAGTTTACTTGGCTTCAACTTTTAAACGCCAAGTGCACGAGTATTTTATAAGTACTACGTTGGTTAAGAAAGATTGCATATATACACTATTGATTGAATGAAATTCCAACGATATATTAGCATATTTAATTGAGAAGCTTGATTAATTAACATCGGATAAATAATTAAAGAACTCTGAATAATGTTCAGTACATTACATTTTTTTCTCAGTTAATGTTCAAATAAAGGTTGCACTCACAAAACTATTTGAGTTACATAAGGCGAAGTATTATTGAGGTAACCAGAGACAAAGGATATTGAGATCTCAGAGAAGCTTTGAATATCATCGGTTACTCATAGAGTAAGTGAAAGCAGTGAATTGATTCACTCACATTGATTGAAAAGTTAAATGAAAGTTATTCCCTAAGCAAACCGTATTATCATTAATGAACATGTAGCTAACAATTATTTGTTTTTATATCTATATTATAGCTAACAAGTGTGCATTATTCCAACCTTAATATTACACAAACTGTTTTAAAAATGAAATTTAACATGTTTCGGAACAAAAGCAGTGCACCTAAATTCCTCGGACGCACAGCCAAGAATTACTATTCATACATGTTCTTTTCGGTATTCCAGCGATGACACCCTGTTTAAAACAATATCCTCACTATTGCTAACTTAATCTTTTAGTGGCAATTACGATGGGCATGTTAACGACCAGTCAGGACGATGAGGTTTTGAGGAAGCAAAAGCCACCAACCTCCATAGTCCTGGTTCATATGGATTCATAAGCGCCTGCAGTTCCACCCAAAGAGGAAGTCTACCCAGAACTGTTCTAGATATCCAAACGTGCCCGTCTGTGCAGCTAATAATTGGAATATGAATTAGACCGATGAAATAAATGCCCATTACAAGGCCATCAATTCGCTTGGTAGCTACCTCTCATAAACGAACCCAGCCAGCCGGGGCAATAAAGAAACAGAGGCTGCCTTTTAAGTGTTTGAATAAGTAATCAATCAAATTCTCAAAGAAGAATTTTAAAATAGACTTCTATTTGGAATATTGAAAACCCGAAGTTGTCATTCGTCATTTTTGTTTCTCGATAGGAGGTTCCATTATGAATAAACCCAAAGTGCTCAAAATCTGCGTTCAGACCAATGACTACTCAAAATCTGCATTCCGACTAATGACTATCTACTGGAGACGGAATTAGAAAAAGACCATATCCAGACTATTAATGGAGGCGGATTTAGAAAAACAGCATATCCACAAGCAGCATCGTGTGTTAGATCCACTTCTATAACCAGGGTTGAATTACCGATTGAGTGTTTATAAGAACGTGTTGGCAACATCTTTCTCTCTTAAACTGGCTAGATAACTTACAGTTGGCTGAGGTTTCCTGAATTGCAACAAATACTGAACAGATTCAATGCAAATGTTTATCAAAAAATCAGCACTATATTAAGGGAATTCAGTCATGCATAAATTTATAAACAAGCCGAAAATGGATAAAAGTCCCGATAGCACTAACTGTGCTTTGGAGGGCGAGCTTGACTTTCCGCTCACCTAGTTAACGATTGATCCAAGCTCGTAGCAAATCTGCAGTTCCGTCTTAATAGGATTTCATAATTGGAGCAGGATAACTAAAAAGATTAACAAGTAATTTCCACTATGAGAATCATTTTGCTTATTTGCAGGCGTACGTAATAATCTTTGAATTGTTTTTCAAGTTGTTAACACAAACTAGTGAATTAACAGCAAATTATGGTTACTTATTAAGAGGATGAATTCAACCATTGCATAGGTAAGAAGATGCAGTGTCTAAATGTCGATCAGCCCCCGGAAGCAGGATTTAATTTTTTGCTTGGGTTCCAATATATCTTGATTAATATTTCAGTTTCAAAATACCGTGACCTTTGGTCTCGTTCTGTAACTTGGTGTTAGTGAAAGACGCTATCACACTGCTGAAAGCCAATACGATGAAAATTTCTACAGTTAGTCCGCAATTATTGATCGCTAAAAAATATCATGTTTACTGATGCCTATTTAATTTTTTCTTTGATGATTTCATTTACTGCTTATTTTTACGCTATTTATTTCTTTTAATCGCCATAAGTAGTTAGCTATAACGTTATTCAATTTTGTTTTCCGAAGGAGCTTTAGGCGTTTGGTAGTTGTCAGCATCGAAAGTGGCTTTATTTTTAAGTAACTTCGTATCTCTGCCGGTAACTTAAAAGCACGGGATATAAGTGGCTGTTAAGCAAGAGAGTTATCTCTAAGGTACTCAAGCCCTAAGAATCTGTCGCCGTGCATATGCATGCATAGGAAATATGCACAACTGGTTAAAAGTAAGTAGCCTGTTTTGAAGTGCTTTCACCGCCAAAGGCATGAAGAGAAGAAAATTAATGCTTTTAAAGGCTTGTAACGAAGCCCTGCTGCCCTGTCGCTGCTGCTGAGCTACTACTCTCAGGCTAGTTTCAGCTAATACATCGGCTAGAATACGAGAGCCCGGCCATCGAGCTGTAGCGGAGAGATCAGCAGTGTGTCCGCTCTGATAGTGTTGCTCCCATTGATCAGGCCACAGGCTGCAGTGTGTTCGACGACGGGCGGTTTGAGAAGCTCGTGAAGCAATTGTCGCTGCTAGCTTGTCTCAAAGTTATCACTGCTGTAATCAATCGGTGTCCAATCGAGCGGCCTATGTACGCGATCGGTCGAAGAGCTTGGTTCGAACTGGATATCCCGGGGCTTCGTTCACAATCAGCCTGCGCCGAGACTGTGAGAGCTTTCTGGCCAGTCTTCGTCTCGTCATTCGGCCTTCAATTCATCCTTATCTCATCACCTCTTTCGCTTTACGCTGCTTGACCGATTTCTCTGCCACTCACTGCTTAGCTAGCACTCCCTGGATACTGTCTCTCTATGCTCTGGTTAAGTGCTCAATGAGCGTGGGCTCTCATGCAGGAGTAACGATTTGTCGTTCGTAGAGAAACTTTTGACGAAATCATTACCACGATAGAAAGTCTTTTAAAATAGTGCTGGGGCACTCGCATTTTATTGCAGATCATATTGAAGAGCGTTTTTTAAAGATCATCCAGTCATTATTATGATAAATTTCCATGAGCCCATAATTACTTTTTTTTTATATAATGGCCAATTACATTATCACAGCCGCAAGCTTGGCAGCTGCTCAAATACAGTAAACGTGACAGAATTATCGTTTCCATGAGGAAAAAAACTTGAAATTTCTGCTGTGATCTGGTTGAACATTGTTGGGGAGGGGGTTCAACTGTTTTACTGATCTGACGGCGTTTAGCTTCTCAATATAGAAAAGCTTAGGCAACTAATCGTTTCACCCCTTCAAAGTTGTATATCTAGAAACGAGGACGGAGTTCGCATGCTGGTGTGATATTAGCCATTTGAAACGGCAGCACGAGTAGGTGTGTAGTTGCAGTGAATGCATACGATAGAACGGGTTTAAGGACTGTGCAGAATAATTATGTCAACACAACAACTCTTATAAGAACAGGCATCAATGCCATGCACTTTTGGGGTGCCAACAATGATGTATGGAATTTATACTTTTGAATGTTTCACATATGCCTCCCGGACGCTTGGCATTGCATCTATTACATTTTACTCTGAAGGCTGCCCAGACTCACCGACTCTACCTACTAATGCAGTCTGGAACCAGCAAGCCAGCCCGCCATTCTGGAAGGACTCTGAATCATCTTTCTCGTGTGCGTCTGGTTACCAGAAAGTATATGGAAGTAGCTACATTAAATGCAACAATAAAGTGAACAACATTTGGACGTGGCAGTGGTACGGCGATGGCCCTCCTATTTGTCTACCATCCAGTAAGTGAAAATTTTGGCCATCGCGCTGGATTAACCAGCCTCATTTCTTGGCGAGAACCGTGCCCCGGCATTTTCAATACGAGTGCAACGCTCAGTCGGTCACTAGGAAAATCTCATTTTCCACTTTTAGGTTACAGTCTTTCCTATTCATCGTGTCAGGGCCAGAGCTGTGGTAAGATTGCCAACCAGAGCAGCAAGCGGCCCCCCTTCTCGCCAGTGTGAGGCGACGGCGATGGATCGCCAGCTCCCCTATGATTGCTTCAGGTCCTGAGCGGCTAGCCGCTGGGAGGTTGCTGCTGAATGCGCTTGTTGGTGCTGTGGAACCGGATGGTGCTTCTAAGCCTGTGACGACTAGCCACATCTTAACTGAATCCGATGTACATAGAGCGGAACTGATTTCGCGAAATATACCTGTAGGCACAGTAGCGGGCGGATTATGGTCGCAGGGTCCTAGAATGGTAGCACAGAAACTTAAAATCTAGTGAATAATACCAGAAATCTTCCGAAATAAATACGCCTGTTAGCTTCTCGCACTCCTTCCATGGGAGTTCGAGCAGCAGCCGACACTATTCTATCGCCTTTGCAGAGGGCCACCAGCCTCATGCAATGCCTGGCTATTTCGGTAGCTAAACTTGAGCACCAACGCCGAGTAGAAGAGATTAGGAGAGAGTTCATTAACCGCAAGCTATTGAGAAACTCAAAATTTAATCCCTTAAGCACTGCAATGATTGTATCCCAGCGGACATGATTTTTAACTTGGGACTTGACTACCATATTAGGTAATAATCAGACCCAAAAGGTTAGCTCAATCGATGGTTTCTGGGTTAGTGAACAGCCATGCTGAACTTACAGCTACTGCTATGCATATCGAAAGATTAAACTTGGCAACTCAAAAGAGTAATTTAATTAGATTCAGATGGGCCACTTCGGCTACACGCCCGTTTAAAGTATGCATACAAATATTGCCTGGTGCAGGACTTAAACCGAGTCCAGTATCATTAAGTGCCACCACTTTTACTTTGATCAAATATTTAGTTTTTGATATTAGAACGGAAAACAAACTTCGATTCAAGGTTACGCCTAGATATTTGAAAGCCTACATCTCAATACGGATTTAACCAGCATATGTTTGGTAGCCTTTACAAGAAATCTGTACCTAGGCTTCCCAAAAAAGCCTACCTAACTTCAGCTACTACACGTTGCAAAAATTCAAGGCATGCTTAAATATGTACACCACACCATAACTGTTTCATGTACTAGTACCATCCGGTGTCGACATGTCCAACACACTTCTTCCAAGTCTTTTTTTCCAGTGCAATCAATGAATTACCGTCCTTGTCAAAATCTCCGGCTACGAGCATCTGTTGGCTATGTATCAAGTACTAGATAATACCACTTTTTGCCAATTTAAACAAGAATTTCACTAAGCAGCGTATTGTCTTAAAGATTTTCTCAGTTAGGTAAAGTTCTATCATTCTCTTGCTACAACCTAACTCTACAAAATATATCCTTACCAGGCTTCGCTTTCTAAAAAAAAACTTATTAGGAATACTAAAAAGTTGTAGTGCCCTGCAAGTTAACTCAAATTTAATTTTGTCTGGGCAATTACATATGTTGCTTCAAAAGGATACAGACAACACAAATACAAAAATTCAGCACTCATAAGAATACAGCAACCAATTCTTTAGCAAATTATGAAAAGAGAAGGGGCGATTTCAGCTTCTTTTCAAATTACTTAGAAGTTAGAGAATGAAGGACCCATATTAAAAATAACGTACACAACTTATAAATTGATGTTATAATTAAAGAAGGGCAAGAAAAGGTTTTTAGAAGGTGATTTTACACTGAAATTGCTATGACTGTGACTGTTAAGTCTAGCTCCGCGGTTTTTTACCAACTGAATGCCCCTTTTTGTGCAAGCCTAACGGTGCACGATTGCATTCTAAGAGAAACATTGCTGGGATGTCACGAACTATTGCAGTAATTTTGGCGTAATAGGCCAATCGGAAACGACAAACCTTTGCAAATACACTTAGCTCGAGGTAGGCAGGCTTGACTGTGGAGCTGTTCAATAATTCGCAAATTGTCCTCATATAAATTTAACTTGACGAAGTGTGCTTACATGTAGTCGAAAATATTAGCACTCGCTGCAGTTAGGGAGCTGACGACGTACGTTGTGCTGGAAAGCAGGAAGGCATCAAAGTGTTGTGTACAGCAGTTAGTCATCTTCATATAAGTAAATATTTAGATTTAGATTTGCGTTCAAGGCAAGAGGGGATGTAGAAGTTATGAATAAAGGTAAACAAAGCGCACATCCAAAAGCAAACCTCATGTAGAAGCTCATCTGACTCAAATCGTTCACATTTCCCTCTCTACAACCTCGAAATTAAACACCTGACTTTCCCGGCTGATGCCGGTTAGTGGTCCTCTAATTTAGGCTCAAGCATTCTGGTTTTATGAGGGAATAAACGGACTATTTATTGCTTGAAATGGCTGTCCTAAAACCTTCGAATAAAGATATCACATTAAGTTTAGTAAAATATGTGGGGATGAGGGCATAGGGAATAGCATTGTGGTGAAGGAGTGGGAGAAGTTGGCTGCTAATGAGATGGTTATGATTCAAGAGACGTTCAATACAAGGGATACAGGTCTCATCTTCAAGACTAGCTAGTGAGCGACATGACATACCACGCTCAAGGCTGCGCAGCTATCACTGGAATGTAATCAAATGAGTGAATGACTGCGACACTTCTTTAAAAGTGAGGCACGAAAATGCCAAGATGCTGGTTGCTATGCCCCACCCCTATGGAATGTAGCTCCCCTGACACACGTTTATTGACATTTCCTCCATTCCTTTTGGAATTATTGGCACGCGAATTGGCACCAAAAAGAAGGCCAAAATAAGCTGTCATTTGATCTAACATTAGCCGTTATGTTGACCTTCTGATAACCTGTAGCAGTTAAGGTCACGTTTTTTCTAGTTAAAAAGTTTTTTTTGGTAAAATCAAAAGATTAAACACCATGCACTTTAGAACTAAGCCAATGCCCTCAAAAGATTCGTGAAACTTGTTTTTAATGGGTTTCGTATCTAAATAGAAAATACATAACGTCTGCCATGTCTACTTTGCATGCATTTGCAAAACATCAAGTTTACGGACTTTGGAGACATGGGCAGTTGAACTTACGACACCAAAACACCAATGAAAACCTGTGGTCCGTCAGAGCTAGTCAAGGCTGGCTTATACTCCAAATCTCACATCGCTGGGTTTCAAACTGCCATTCTGTAGAATTCCCCAGCTCCCAAAGAAAAGTGTTAGGAAAACTATCTTGAAGACAACTAGTGATGGAAAACCTGCACACGACGAATATAAAGCATGAGTCACTTGGTTTGCCGACACAAAGCATTAAAGTGCATACCAAGAAGTGTATGCCTCAAGTTTCATGTTGATCAGATCCTGATTAGCCAACCTGTAACATTTGTATTCTACTTCGGGTGCATTATGACAAGACTAGTCGGAAGACTAAGGACTGCTCACCGTCTAAATAAGCATATCTAGATAGTCCAATATGCAGGAGAGGCGGCAGTAATGCTATGGACGCATTAAAAAGCATACATTCAAAATATAAAGTTGATCGGATCAATATTATCGGAGATACTGCATAATCAAGACATATTGACTGGCAGCTGACTACAGCGTTTCCGAGGTTGTGGAGGGCTTCAAGACGGCGAGCTATACAATTTGTTAAAGCACCATGCATCGTACAATGAATTCAATATAGACGTAAATCGCGCTTTTAGGACATACTCAATCTTAGATGACTTTGGTTTCACAAAACAGCCTGTAAAAATGATGTGTGCTCCGGGTGGCAAAATTCACCGAGCGAGTGCAGCGTGTTACAGCCTTTTCTATTGTAGCTTTCAAAAAATTCGCCCAAACATAAGCTGTAAACATAATAAACGTGAAGTTTAGATTTCCTTAATTTCTCTGGAAAAGATAATTGAATCAGCATTTGCTATCTGAGTTCGAGTGAGCCATGCGATAGTTCGATCCACGTAGGTGGCTGCAGATCGAGTCCAGCGACGGTGGCTTCACTCGGGTCGAATGGCCGCCACGGGAACTGGATCGACGGTCCCAGGATTCAGTGGCTGCGGTGATAGTGGACTCATTAGTTACTGCGGCCCCGGTGGCAGTACATTATCAATACATTATCCCTAACGATAGTCCAGTTGCCAAACGATAGTCATTTCTGGTTAGTGGGCCAATCTCAACATACCAATGTAAGCATATGTATAGCAAGAAAAAGTGTTAGCCTTGGATAGCAGGTTGTAGAACATTTCCCCCTGGACGTTTCCATCCCCCCCGACATTTCCACCTGGTGGATCCTAGGACATTCCCCGCCAGACTGTCACCTATGTGGATGAATGTAGAACTAGAAATATATATATGTATATATATATATATATATATATATATATATATATATATATATATGTATATCTATATATATATATATATATATATATATATATATATATATGTATATCTATCTATACATATATATCTATATCTATGTATATATATATATATATTAATATATATATATATACATAGATATACATGTGATCAAATGAAGTTCACGCTCTACTAAAACAAAATTAACACAGTATAATTAGAAATGTGGATGGATTGGAAGGATGGTTTCCAATGAAGCGAGCTGCGGCTGCGGTTGCAGCAGCGAGCTATACAGTTCGGTCCTGCGGAGTTTGGTCTCGTTCGACGCCCCCAGGCACTCGTTCGTACCTGCCAAAGCAGGCGCGTTACGGCGTGCCGAGCGTTCCTGCAAATGAGTGCTAAGCCTCAAAGGTCTACTGAGTATACCTCGAACTCAAGAGGTATAGTTACGCCTTACGCACTAATGTTAGTTAATGTTAACTAATGTTACGCACTAACTATAGTTACGCCATACGCACTAATTAAAGCGCTGATTACTAGCAAGGGTGGATTTAGGCGGCGGAGGCGCAACCCACTCTAAAACCCTAAAACCTAAGCCCTAAACCCTAAAAACCCTAAACTCTAAATTCTAAACCCTAAACCCTAAACCATAAACCTTAAAAACACTAAAGCTTAAACCCTAAACGCTAAAAACCTAAACGCTTAGCCCTAAAACTCTAAGCCCTAAATCCTAAACCCTAAAACCCTAAGCCCTAAATCCTAAACCCTAAAAACCATAAACCCTAAACTCTAAACTATAAAAACCCTAAACTCTAAACCCTAAAAGACTAAACCTTATAACCTAAACCTAAACCATATAATGGGGGAAATTTTCTACCCCAGTGGGTACATGTCTGGGGGGGGGGAAATGTCCAGGGGGAACGTCCAGGGGGGGGGGGGGAAATGTCCGTACCCTGGATAGCCATTTGCCGAAGGTTGGGTACCACCCGCAAGGGGTGTGGATTCGCCTGGTGTGATCCGGTGAAGGCTTTTGATTGTTATAACTAACAGCAAACGAGTGACCTCTAGAGGATGTTGCATTATTTTGAAAATTTAGCGTAGTTGTATTATTTTTCATTTGGAATGAAAAGACTTTTCCAAAATCGTCACAACGGTTTCCTCATTAATCTTATTCTTAATTTTATTTGTAAATTGCTTTTTATAGATTAGGATATGCCAGAATTTCCATGGGTATTCACTCGCAAAGGTGTTAAAGGCATACCACTTAAAATAAAGGTATTACCGCCAGTGAAGGCCAAGGTCTCGCCATAGAAAGCACTCGCGAAAGCAAAGACGAACGTTTAGGTATCTTTCACACTTAAACACACTGCACCTTAAACAGCTAACATGAAATCGTGCTGCTTTTCATTTTTCTTTGTCTCACCAGCATGGAATCGTTACTGTGTGTATTCCCCTTTTTCATTCGGAAGTTAGTTCTGTATTGCTTGCTGGTCGTGAATCGAATGGTAATTTCCGTAAGAATCGTGCTAGGCATTCGAAATCAGTTCATCTGAAATTTCTGAAAGTTATTAAGCGGCCCAACGAGCTGTGAGTTGCCACTCGCTACCAGCACTAACCATTTTTGTCACTTATACCTAATATTCTTTGTCCTCTCTGGAAGATTGTAGTTCGAATTCCTGGTCAAATGGAGCTTTTGATGTATCTTCGACTAACAACCAAGGTAACAACGTGAAATATAGGACAGGCACTTCAGTAGTGATCGGTTGTGGAAATGGATACATTCAAGTGGGCGGTGGTAATTTAGCTACATGCTCCTCATCTAAACAATGGTCTTGGAATGGAGCATCTCAAATACAGTGTCAAAAAGGTAAACACTATCTATGCATTGTGCAATTATAGGAACTATAAATAACCGGCATGCATGTAAAAAAATTATGCTCATTTAAGCAGGGTTCTGAACACAGATTACCATTTACATCTCGTCGTCTTTAAAGGATCACGTACCCCACAAATCCTACACAAATATGTTTGATTGTACGTTGGTGCTACTTTGAGGATCTCCTGCTGTAAAGTATGTGTCAATCATTATCTTTACGCAGCGAATTCAGTCCCAATGTTGACATTGTGGAAAAAATAGGAATCAATGGATAATAAAGCTAATCAATTTGCCAAAATTATTGCCGTGCATGTTTCGAATTCCAAAGCTCCATAGAATAATAGCCGGCAGACTTCTTTCTGGCAGTTTTGTGTAGCCGATGCTAGTTCCCTGGGAATAGATTTTCGGCTCTGCGGCAGAAAACTAATGTCATGTAAAACACAACATTTTTAAAGCAGTAGCCTGAATTTAAGTCAATAAATGTTTAGTTGGCAGTTATTTCCGTGGCCTATTAAAGTGGCTTTGCGACATTAATGATTTTCAGGTTGAACATGGATATAAGAAGGGAATATATTTTCTCACGTCAAGTAGAGCCTGTTAGTTTTTAAGAGGGCAATAGCTGGAATGAAAAAAAGAAAATAGGAGTAAATTGGTATTTGTAGTATCCTTTCTTTTTCCGCAATAAAAGTCAGTAAATGTGCCAAACGGAGCGAACAATTCTAGACCCACATAATTGCCTTCTTCCTTCGCTGAAGCTGAGATTCCCTTTTAAAAAGCACAAACTATGACAATACAAATATCTATCTACTCAACTGAATCGAATAAAGCACCTTCGATAGAGCGATCAATCATCACAAGCTTTAGTTGCCATTTAAGGGAATCGTGTCAAGTTTTTTAAAATTTTGCGATTATTTTCAGTCGGTGCATATAGCTTGAAATATTGGATCGATAGATAGGGTTGCTATGCACCCTTAAAAAATTGATCTGCACTCTAGTACTCACAAGAGACTTATTCACGATACATTTTAGCGAAAAGTAAATAATATTCTATTTCAACTGGTTCAATATTCAAATATAATGTAAATTAATAACTTCGACAATGCAGTTATTGATATTTAACCGGGAAAAAAGCCTAGCGTTTTGAATTCCGTGAGAATTTGTTTTTGCTCATGGTGCACGTTAAAGAGGTATCTCTGGCTCGCTTTTGCATAGAGGTCTGATGCGTAGACATGTGGCCGCTTTGCTCTGCCTCACTCTCACTCTCGTTGGTCTTTCTCGCTAATTATGGGTAGCGGATTCGTGTTCAAGTTTCAGTACTTGAATATACAAGAAGAAGAAATTCTTAGAGCTTTCACGAGCTAGGACCTGATTACTGGCCAGTAGCACAAAAGCAGGCAGCAAACTTGACCAATTTCTGCTTCGTGCAAATGCTTCTGAACACTTATGCCACAATCTGGCTCACGTGCAAACTCATAAAAAAATTTCAAGTCAAAGTCACTGCTTTAGTATTCGACTGCAATACTTCTAAGGGGCTCGTCGGCTAATGAAGTCCTATTGGAAACATCGGATCAAGTGCTCGAGAGACTCAGACTACTTCGGGGCTTGCCCACTGAGCAAAGTCTGATTTAAAGATGGAACTCATCGATTGGAGAGTTTATGAAACAGCTCTTCATTTTTCCTTTAGAAGCAAAAGTTGAAGCACAAGAAAAAAGCGTCACTAGAACAGCCAGCCAGAATCCAAACTTAACCTGATTTCTTATTGAGAAATAGATTGAAACAGTATACTCGAAATGAAGAATAAAAAATCTAGCATGTTAGGTAAGTCAGACGAAATTTACTGACGCTTACAGTATTCTTTGACCACACCTCCCTGCGACGTCGTAAATCTCATAATAATCGGTAGTGAAGAGAGTCGTAAAAAGAAACAGCTATGAGTGACATAACGGCAGAAATTTTATACCCTCAATCTCAAGGCGAAATAAATTTGTTTGCGTGCGATTTCAAGTTGATGGCGTAGGCTGCAAATTTGTTGTTGAGTGAATACTGTTAAGCACTGTAAGTCCAAGAGTAGCCGCTGTAGAATCTGCATTTATTTGATATCTACAGTCCACAAGTAATTATCTAAAGAAAGCATTTCAATCTTTTCTGGTACTGTATAGATTTACTTTCTGATTCATCGAGAAAATAAGCCCTAATTACCTCGCAAACTATTCGTTTCTCCGAATCTTAAAGCTAACGAGAATTGAATAGAGCGAAGTAGTATTGGTATTGCTTAATTTGGCCTCTGGCAGCACTTCGTGTTTGATCGTGTTGTTATAACATTAAAAATGTCGTAATCAAGAGCTATCAGTTTTAGATTCTTCTCTCAGAATTCTATGATTGAATTAACGCTCCAACGAGCTTGCCAATTTTCTATTATTTGTTGCAATGAGGATGAAACTTTTAAGTCATTGGCTTATAGCTCAGATTTATTGAACCGATAATTGATCAATTCCATCCAGCTAGCTGCTGCCAGCGAGACTTTTGGAATGCTCGCGGCTTCGAGGGAGTAAAAAAAGTAAGGTACTTGGCTTCGGTAAGAAATGCGGCAGCCAGGCAATGGCGGATTGGCTTGGCTACTCCCTACCTCAACTGCTCTCCTGACTCTGCTATGCTTTCAACTTTCTCTTTGTTGCGTGAGACGAAGTCTGTTGGCTACCGAATGCGTAATGAAAGCCGCTTAGGCTGTGAGTGCGCTTATAAAAAAACTCTAATGTGTAACACCCACATGGTCTTGATGACTTTGTGGAGTTACAGACGGAGATACATTACATTACATCACATTGGCTCGTCTGAGCTGTTTCGGTCGCTTTCAACAAATTGCAACATAGACTAGGTCTGAAAATTAATTGTTATTTAAGCAAAGCACTGCCAGCACGATATATTGGCATCTGCTTTTATTATTAAATTCAAAATTTCCGGATCACCACGTTTCCATATTCATTTCGCTCTCGCTACCCCTGGGCAATAACAAGGTACAACAATTACGACGGCTAAGCTTAAGAAAATATCCGATCTGAAAGGAAAAATTCTCAGGTAAGTTCTTCATCAAGACTTATTACGTTTAAATTAGCTCATTACTGTGAAAAATCACTCCGTGCTTCAATCTAGCTTTGCAAGGCGGACCTGAGCTAGTACTAATAAAGCTGTTGAACTCTGACGTACATATATACATAAAGGCTGTTTTATTTTGTACTTGTATTTTTAATTGCAGCTATGATAATGCATTTTAGAATTCAATTAATATGAAGAAATTGTGAGGGTAAAGTGAGCCCTAGTGAGTAATCAAAATTCCTTTCACTGAGTTCACATAGGTACGCACAGACTGAAATTGCATTGGCAATTCGCTGATTCCTACTGCAGAAGTTTTTTAAAGCAATCTCATAGAAATAGCTACAACAAAATCCAAATCATTAATTCAATGTGGTATTTGTAATAATTAAACAATCTACTTCAAAATGAAGCATGTGAATCCCTGAGTAAACAATATTGTTTTAAGTATCGTTATGCTAAAGAGATCACTTTAGAAGGCAGCGCAAGCCGCAGCTTACTTCATTCATAGAAGACGATCATTACATAGGACTGGTGCTGGTGACTAACGTCTATTAAAAGAAGTCGGTCGCGGATCGAATATTTACATTGGGCTCGTGTCGCTGGCAAGAAATCTGCGTAGGATTTCCCGTACTGTATTCTACGTGATACCTGATTGCTCCGCTCAGTCTCTATATCTTCAGACTAATCGCACAATAATACAGTCTATCGCTCTCTACTGCACTATTTTTTGATAATTGAACTAATTTCGATTGTGGCTAGTTTCATTTCAGGGAATCCTTATTTATGAAATTATTTAACTGCCCAGCAACACTTTTTGTCAGCTTACAAGCATTTTGCCGGAAGTTCTAACATTGTTCATAAACGTAGGAAAGAGTTTTACTGGAATTTATAGTATCGGGCAGGTGGGTATACGTAAAAAAACTAAGTTTTTGCATAAAACTACGAACATATATATGAGTATGTTTGTATGTAAATTAAATTTGCATATACATTGTGGTATACACGTGTAGCCGAGATCTAGGAGCAGAAGCTATTTCCCGCCCAGCCCAGCCATGCTCAGGCCACGTCGCCGCTTGCCACATCGCGCTTAGCTAGAGCACGAGCGGTCGTTCGATCAAACCTCTTTACAACGATATTGCATGCGTCACCAACAACAGGGCAACCAAACAGAAGGACTGGGGGGCCTCGGTACATTGAGCTACGGAGGAGGGGGGGGGCAAAGGAAAAACGAGTCCAGATCTCTTGACATGGGATGACAATCTTGGACCGGAGCAATCTGGAGTACGAGCGACAATCCACACAATTACCAGGAAAAGTGAAATTCTGTACATGTTCTGCAGTAACGGGGATTTGATATCGTGGTACATCTCAGCTCGCCTACGGCACCAGCTCATGGATGGGGTCCACAAACAACAAGCTACAGGGCAAACTCGGAATATACAAACCATAAAAATGACAGTACTTATCTCGAGCCCCGACTGGGTCTTGAACCCATACTGCCTTGCGTGCGTGGCCCTATCACTGGTGCACGCCTGCATTCATCCAGATTCATAACTTGGCGAGACCAAAAGCGTCTTAACACCACGACGTAGCTGCCCAACATCAGGTCACCAAATGACCCTTTTGCATGGCATCATGGCATATCAGGCCACTCTTATGGGTCAGACTCTAACATAGCTGGTGACCCATATAACAAAACAGCCGTTCTGTTGAGCCCACCAAGCCTGCCTGGGTACACGAATATGCATAAACATATATTTAATTGCAAATCGCTGACATCCGCACATGGATGGGAAACCACGTCTCCAAATTGAATTACAATTAAACCAAACCACATACAATGTACAAGTCTAGTGTCGCAGGAAAATTGGAAAGACTGCACTTCAAAATGGTCAGGCCAGAATATTTTCAATTGGATCTGCTCGCAATATGGATGGTCTTCTCCAGCGTCGTCTTCTTATAGAAGACCGCATCAGCTCCTCAGCCAAACCTGCGTACTTTTACCTGAATAGCCGTGCAAAAACTGGGTCCTACTTGGGGTCTGAGACCGATGTCGAATTCTACGTGCATTTGTGATTACTCCTCTGGATTCATAAAAATTATTACTTGCAAGTCATCAGCCATGTACAGTTTGCCGCTTTCAGTTGATGTGCTGCTCGGAAGTTTGTTGCAACAGCTAGAATGACCACTTTGCAGTAAGTTTTCATTAAAGACACATTAAATTAATGTAATGCAATGTAATGTATCTCCGTCTGTAACTCCGCAAAGTCATAAAGACCATGTGGGTGTTACGCAGGAGAGTTTTGTATAGCGCACTAACAGCCTAAGCGGCTTTCGGTACGCATTCGGTAGCCAACAGACTTCGTCTAAGGCAACAAAGAGAAAGTGGGAAGCATAGCAGAGTCAGGAGAGCAATTGAGGTAGCGAGTAGCATAGAAGTAGCAGTTCAGGATCGCTGAAAAAGATGTGCCATAGTCAGCAGTAGGAGAGTAGTTGTCGCTGCGCAAGAATTGTGGAAGCGAGTTCCACAGTCTAGGACCTGCAGAGCTAAAGCTTCTGTCGTCAACTGTCTTTAAGCGCAGGAATGGGACAGCTAATTTATTGTCCACACAGGACCTGAGGGCACGAACAGGCTGAAGCTGATGCAGCAGTTCAGCTAGGTACGAAGGAGCCAAGCCGTGGCGGGCCTTGTGGGTCAGCGCAAGACCTTTGCTCTGTATCCTTTGCTCAACCGGCCACCATCCTAGCTATTTCAGCAAAGGAGACACGTGCTCAAACCGCTGGGACTTGAAGACCAGCCTTTCAGCCATATTCATAGTCCGCTGTAGTGGCATAATAGCTTTCTTTGGCAGCCAAAATTACTTCAAAGCCACCAGAATAGGCTATACATCGATCAGTGTATCAAATGCATGGATTTATCACTAAATGTTAGGTTTCTATATTGTCTGTTTCCTGCCAACGTATCTTAGGTACTTCCCCTGAAGGCCAACTTGTCTTATGAATCATGTCTTGCAGCCGTGTCTCTTACAAATTGAAAATATTTGGGAGGCCACGTCTTTGAGTCACACGCTCTTAAAGCCTGCAGCTCACTCCCGACTAATGTTGCGACATCTTCCGACTTGAAAAGATTTAAGAAGAAGCTGAAACCCCACCTGGTTCTAACGACATTAATGCAGACTGCATGCTTCGTTCGCAGCACATGTTAGGCGCATTTTCGCTTAGCTTGCTTTATAATAATAGTAATAATAATAATATTGCACTCGATAAACCGCCCTCAGAGAGAACTCAATCTCTTTCTGGTCGCTTTACATTTGCTGCAAAGGGACTGTGTATTGGCGGATCGCGTATAGTAAGTTCAATAGGGGGTTTCGTTTGAGCTCGAATATATACGGGGAGAATATTCTTGTACTCTTAGGCTGTACGACACCTCCGCCGCTAGCAGCCAATGTGGTGGTGACTAAAGGAACAGCACCATACTTGGATTCTCAAGCCATAACAGTGGATTGTGCCGTAGGCTACATATCAGCTGGCGGAGACACGCATCCGACATGTACTGTGAACAACAATAATGGCGAATGGTCGTGGAGCGGGAGCAGGCTGAGGTGCTATGCAAGCGGTAAGCTAGGGCGTGACGATGAAAACGTGAGCTGCTAGATGTACAAGTGGATTGCTGAACTACTTGAGTTTATTGTTAAGTTTTTCTTATAGTACGAAATCGGGATTGCAATGCTGCCGCCTACATTTTATATCCAAAAATACGCGACCTAGTATGACAAGAGGCTTTTAGTAATTGCCCGTAATATTAAGTATAATGCACAATCTTTTACAATGCAATTTTGGCCACAAGTGTTGCTGCAAGCGCAAGCAGTAGATATCACCCGGAAAATTTCCAGAAATCTCATTTTATTGCTAAATCAGTAAGAAAATGGCGCAGAGATTAGATGTTTCAAGCGTGCACGAACACAAAATAGCCCAAGCGTAATAATGGTGGCTTAATTGTGATCGGAGAGTATAAGGATAATCTATCGGGTCTGTCTTGACAGGCTAATCTAAGAGATACGTGAGCACGGGTTTTTCGTTAAGATTTCTGCTTGTCTAATGAAAAACCAGAGGCAGGCAGCCATTTTTTGTAAGCCACGTCTTGGTATTTAATTGAGTTAGGTAATGTAAGGATAACACGGTATGTGAGATGACCTGTTTGGCAACCCAAATTGGTGGATCTAAAAGCTCAAAATGCTGCAATCTAGAGGGATTTTCTAGGAAAGTCAGCAGCTTCGTGGTTGCATGCCGGCATTCGCCCGGCACGTTCAAGCTTATGTTTTAAAGTGGCGGCTAGGGAGCTAATTTGAGTATTTCAACAGTCACACCACAAGTAATGTGCTACACAGAAGTTATACGAATAAGTGTTAGGAGTAGAGAGTAGGAGAAAAGCTTGAGCTGGCATGACGATAAAGTAATGCCGCGGTTTCTATAACTTTGGATCAGTCTTTGTGGAGCCGTGTAGTCGTTGAGCCAATGAGAGCAGATCACCACGACTCGTGGACTG
Organism: Cristatella mucedo; assembly: GCA_009760855.2. Classification (NCBI taxonomy): domain Eukaryota; kingdom Metazoa; phylum Bryozoa; class Phylactolaemata; family Cristatellidae; genus Cristatella; species Cristatella mucedo. Next base: position 276,875 of record WPIO01000200.1, read on the forward strand.
TGCAACGCTTTCGCGAGCTCAACGAGCTTCGCCGATTGAGAAAACTGAGAAAAGGTAAGCAACAAGATAAAGCCCGAACTAATGCCGCATGCAAGCTTCACATAAAAGCGGTAAATTTAAGCTAAAAAACTGATTTCGGTGTATTTGAGCGAAAAAATTGAAAAACAGAGCACAACTAATCGTATCTAGCTGTAGATTTAGCAACAGATTACTTAAGGAAATGGTTAATGCAGACCGTGCGTCAGGCCGGCCTGGAGACGTAAAATCGTTAAGCAGTCAATTGGAGAAAAGTCATGGCTAGAAATGGCTAAGCACTAGCTTGCTTGATATGAATGAAAATTTAACAAAAACTTAAATCAGATTATTTATTGCTCCGTTTACTTTTTATCCAATATTTTATTCATGATGGCTTGTCCACTATGAGCTATAGGTTGCCTCTCATCCAAAGATGTGATACAACCTATGAGCTCTAGTGAACTACCAGGTGATAAATCAAGTAACTCCCTTTCTAAGTTTATCAGAAACCAATCTGAAATATTTAATTGGCAATGAATTATCTGAAAATAATGGACACTCATTTCGTAATCTTAAAGACCCTCGTGGCACGTTTGCCGAGCAAAAATAATTGAGAGTAGAGTCACATATCACCTTAATATTTTTATCGAAATCATTTTATTTAAGTAAGCTCTTAACTAACTGGAGAGAATGTGATTCTGTACACTCATATACTGCCTTTACACGCAGGGTGCATTAGTAACTTACGTTCGGTGAATTATGCTGCACAGTGACTTCAGAATTAATCCAACCATTTAACAACTGGATCCTAGCTTGCAAATAATTTCATTTCATACATCCAAAACTAACGCCTTAGAATTCACCCAATAATTCGGTGGAGTGATGAGAACTTGTATCCGTTCATTAGCAATGCGTATAAAATCTGGATTAAAGAAGACCAAACATATTGGTATATGGAAACAGTAGCCTAGTTTTTGACATCTGTAATAGTCTGCAATAGTCTGTGTTATGTTCTAAAATGCAATTATCTTAGACATGTTTTTTGCTAATAGTGCTTATAGGCTCAGTAATCTTGGCTGGCCCTGACAGCAATGGCTGACTGAATTAGTTTTCAGCCTGGAGCAGTGGCTGCCGACAAAGCAAAATCTTCAAAGCACAGTGCTAAAATGGTTTTTTAATGGGACGGGAGATGACTACACTTGATATTAAGTGGCTAAAACTATGTGACCTGTGTATTTTGTGTAAGTGATCAACCAATTATTGTTGACATACACTCGAGACAAGGCTCCATCACCATCTTTAATGTTTTTAAATAAAATTCAAGCAGAACCCCCAAGCACATTCCAAAGACATGCATACACTTAAAATGCATGATCTATTACTCCAAGTGCATTATTCGTTAATAATTTGTAAAGTAGAGTGTTAGTATGTATGATGAAATTAATTCAGAATCTGGCTTTCAACTTTCTTTAAATTCAATGTTCAATGATAGTCAATTATTTTGATGTATTATTGAAAAGTATTATTGAAAAATGATTTGCATCTGGCAAGCAACTAAAGTAAAGCTGTATTTTCAAGCGTCACAGCGGATGACCATTGGTCGACTTAATAACATCAACTGCCAGCTAGCTAAATACTCCTTTGCTCTCTCTGTTCATATTTTGAGATACCAATGCATAGATAGCCCATACATAGTTGCTACAGCCGTGTTACTACATATCTGCCTTTCTGCATTAAATATGTGGGAGGGTGTATGCTTTCATTTCTCTATACGACTCGTTCAGGCAAGTAGAATGCCTGTGTCTGTCAGCTATATCAGTGATTGAACCAATTAAAAAAAACGCAAAGCTGTTTGTGTGTGCAGGATGTGCAAGAGTTAATAAATGTAGGTGCCCTGACTTACTTAGCTCTCAAGCGTCGTCGATGAGTTGTTTTATCGCTTTACAAACATATAGTGGTATTGGTTTCTCCTATTGAAAATCTACGATATTCCGAGTATTGTTGCAGTTATAAAGTAAGTCTTCCAAATTGGCTTATGCCTAAGAGCATCGAGTAAGGTCATTTAAATACGGCAGTCCTATAAGCTAGTCGTCACATCAAGCATTTTGAAAATGCCTTAAGAGCCAGTTTGCAATTTTCAAGTTTCGCCTCATATAAATTTAAATGGTTTCACTATTTTTGTAACATTCATTCAATTTTCGCATTAGATTTAGGAAAATGCCCCAAAAAATATCTTTAACTAAAAAACTTAACGATTCAAGCTTGAGTTCTATGCTAGTCAAGTTTTCAAGTTAGTATTAAAATATAGCTCTTTTAATAGGGGATAACCTAGAGTAAGTATTATTAAAAGATCTGCCTCTTTAAGATTCCGTATCGAGTAAAGCAAAGATGTTCTAACAAGTTAAATTAGTATCTACAATTGTAGCTAAAAAGTTTTGCAATTCTCCAAGCATGTCCGGTTTTTCAAATTAGACCTAATACAATTATGAAAATAAGGATATAATTTCATCTGAGCTAATGTCATCTTACTAAGACTACACAAAATTAATTTTAAGCTTAAAGGTAGATTTTTATGGGAAGGGAGTAGTAAAGTGGAAATGGTTGTGTTGAGGTCAATCTTCTATAAGGCTTTTTCAGCCTTAATATCCACGAAAAGTTAAAAAAACCCTGAGGTTGAGTGAAAATACAGGAAATCAAAGGGAAAAGCAATAAATCTGCTGCGTAATTAGGTATGCGAGTGTATTGGACTGTAGCATACGTTTCGTCACTCTTACGGTTGCAGACGGTTGCAGCACTCCCAGCACTAGAGCAGGAGTTGTGACATATTCTGGCAGTGAATTGCCGAGCTCATACTCAAAGGGCGATACCATGAGCGTAAAATGTGACACGGGCTATACAGCATCTTTGGGCTCTAGCCAGGGCACATGTACAGGCAGCTCGGTATGGATTTGGAGTTCAACAGACATGCCATATGTGCTGCAATGCACTGAAAGTAAGCTGCTGACACCATATAGCGCTGCGTGCCTGTTACGATGCGCTCGTGGCCACGATTGTGCATACTGTAAAATGTACAATGTGCCCTTTGACTGCATTTGAATGACTAGGAGTATTTTTGATGTAGTAATGATGGTCCTTAACAAAATTTCACTCAAACGAGAAGTGCAACCTGTTGCTAGATCTTCACATCGCCAAATCAGAGGGATATTTTTAAGGCTTTTCAAAATTCAAAAAACGTTAAAAAAAGTATAGTATCAAGTATCAAAAAAGTTCTGTGGAAGGCCGGCAGCTGGAACAAGTAATTTAAAGCTTGATGTCTTTAAAATAAGGAGCAATAGAAGGCCATGCTCTGAGGGAAGAATTGTAGAAAGATTTCATCATTAGCATATGATCGAGCTAACTTCGTTTCGTCAGTTCAGTGCTTTATCACTTAAGCTACTAATCGCTCGAGGTACTGTCTTTAGTGCAGCAAGCATAGGCATACAGCTCCAGATCTAAATTTTCACTGAACTGCTTGAGCTTCATTCTGCTATAGTAATTGAACCAATGTATCATTTACGAGTTAAATTCATTAGCCAATCTGCTGCAAATGACGCCCAGAGGACGGATCTACTGTACAACTTATTATGCGGAACAATATAAGAGAGGGCTAGTCACAGGAGCTGTCCGGCTCTGTGCATTTAAATCATGTTTCACAGAGTTTCCCTTATAAGTTTCAAGTCTAAAACCTGCAATCAAAGGTAAGCAGTTGACAGACACTTCAGATATAGCTAAATTCCATTTCTGACCCATTCAGTTACCCTTTTTTCCATAACACCTTATTCGAGAGAAAAGTGAGAGAATGCAGAGGGAAAAAAATTGTGAGAAATAGAAAGGTTGTTGTAAGTAAGGATTGGTAAAATAGAGTAAATAGGCTACAAAGATGGCGAGCAGCAATCTTCCACAGACTGACAGCTCATTAATGACAATTTTTTCAGCTAGGGATACTACTAAAATTACGAGCGACTGATGCAGCTCGCAGGGAGTTATCGGTTCTGTAATCATACAGCGAATTCACACAGACACCAGCCAACTTAGACGCTTGGTCGCTAGCACGAGCCCGCGGGCCTGCACACATATCCTTACACACAGACACAATCACTCCCATAAACAAACACATGAGTGAATGTGGTAAATCTGTCAATTATTGTAATTCACTCAGCAATAGCCAATTCGAAATACAAAGCGATTGAATTCGGATGAGAGGTATCGAAGGCGGGTTAATCCCTCTCAAGAAGAGGATTCATTAACATTTGGCGTTCCGGTCCACTTCAATGCCGATTAAGCTTAAGTGGTTGCAGCACTTTAACAATAGGATGCATCTTCCATGATAAATGACTAAAAGATAAATTCAGGTGAATAAAGACCATGACCATACCGAGACCAGGTACAGCCTACGAAGTGGATCTTTCCTGCATGCAGGGCGTGACAGAGCGGCTTGCCCTAACAGATGGCTAAATGGACTTGTCGCTTTTAGCAGCATTAGTAGTTTGTTTAGTTTAAATGGAAACACTATATCAAACATCAACGTGCAATCTAATTCAGTTACGTCCTAGCTGTAGGTAGAGTAAGCTTCGCAAAGTTTCAAAGTACTTTGATTGATTTGAAGTAAACAATGTTGCGAAGTGTCTATAATGCACCTGCAAGGGGTATTCGATACTTCTTTTGTAGTATGCTGATTGCATGTGGATGGCTCAGTCCACCAAATGGTTAGGGCCAAGGTTATCAAAACCATACGCAATTTCGGGTATTTATTTTAATGCTTGACATTAAAAAACACTAAACTGACTTACTAGGCCATACAAAATGCAAGAGTGCAAGCCCACGGGTTAGGCTAGCCATGTCACTGTGGCTACCCAGAGGTCTTGTCTGTGTGGCTTTCAAACATTGAACACATGATTTCGTGCCTTCGGTTCAATTCTGGCTGAATCTACTTGTCTGTCTTCAAAATTGGTTCCGTGAACTGCCCCGCCCGACACTCTGCATCGGACGCCGAGCCAACCTTACAGACTGCCGCTTCTGGTAGGCATGCTTGTCTGGCTAGCAAAATGGGCTGTAGACCTGCTGCAGCTGGTCAGCAGCTGCCAGCTGCCGCGGTTCACGCCAGCCACAATTGTTCCGTTCGTTGAGCTGCTCCGAACGGTAGACAAATGGCTTGCCGAGATGTACCGGCTCACACATCTACTCCAACGAGATAACGCTCACCAAAGTTCGTCGGCAACACTAATGCTAATAACGATCACAGAAATTTTTTCAAAGTACCCCTAGCCTGTCTGAGGGTATGTAGGAGGAAATCGGTGCTTTTCTTTTTGCTGAGACATAGGATTAGAGCCTGTTCTGATGGCTGCATTTCCGAGTCCACCCCAAAACCCGCTGTCACATTCTTTCAGTTTATGCGATGTAGGAGGATTTCGTTGCTCGTGAATCACTCCGCTACAAAACCTGTAGCTTTTCGTCGGGTTTGTAGTTTGACTCAGTTGCAATCGGATCCACATGTAGGACCTTGACTCTGAAGGTTGCGATGTACTGACCCTCTTAATGCGGCTAAAAATTGGTAATGGAAGACTTTATCAGATTCGCACCAAACAGTTCCGTCCGTTTCTTTCTGAGACCCACCATTGTTGATTGGTGCCGAAGCATCAAAAGTGGTTGGCTATTTGGTCATGTTGGCTAATAAAAAAAGACCGTAATACTCAGATGCTGGCAATCAATATTGGTATGAGGTTAGCTAAAAAGCTCAAGAAATTAAGCAATGCATCTCTTTTACAGAAAGAGCTGCGATGGTTCCGAATTAAATATCGGATTCAAAGCAATGGTTTTATTTGCACAATATGGTCAGTCAAGACTTGGCTCCTGCAAAACTATCTCACATTTTACACTAGTGGCAGCCTCTTTTTAAGCTCGCGCGTTCTTTTGACTTAAAACAACTTTCCTGTTATTTCAGTAAAGGATAACTGGCAGCAGAAGCTTTTCTATTTGCAGGCGATTTAATGTGTGGAACTCTATCTTTTCTGCAAATCTTGGGCAAACAATATTTTCACCTGCTGCCACGGCTGGTAAATCATTTCCAGCAATTCTGGACTGCTACGTTTCCGCCACTGACTCCCTTTACTGCCCTTGTGACTCAGTTTGCTTCTCAATTTGCGTCTGAATTGCTTGAAACGGAGTTTGTTTCGACAGCAAGAAAAGTGAAAGGCGCCTAGGCATGGAAGCTTTCTCTCCTGCATTGCACCAACTTGGCCTTTGAGGTGATTGGTGGTTTCCAAACGGAAACGCATGCAAAACCAGCCATACATTACAACCAAACCGACGTTTATGCGAGCAGAGTCACGATTCAACTGGAAAAAGCGCTTTCTGTTCGAAAGTCAAGTTATCTGCACGGATGCAGCCGAGTGGCAGGGACAGGGGTGGACATCAGAGGCATTCAACCATAGCCTAGAGCAGCAATGTAGGAACTTCCCCCCCCCCGTATATGTGGGCTACCCCCCCCCCGACCGTCGCCAGCGACGATATTATGCTCTAATTTCGCTCAGCGAGCAACCACCGAGCTCTTGTAGAATAGACACTAGGATCATGGGCTATAATTAGTCAATAAATGCTGTCCGTGTGTCCCAACGTAGGAATCCTGCAGGTCTTACCTTGTCTATGTACATTTTGTTGCTCTTGCCCTCCTGTACGAAAAACCTGGCACAGCCTCCGGATTGGGCAACCTCAGTATACTGCGCTCTTTACAACGGCATTCAAGTGGTCACGAATGATCACTTACTTAGTGAATCCAACTAGGCAATACGTTCAGTCAAATGGCACGAGGTCAATAAAGCACGCGACTTGCACTCAACCCGTGACGATTTTGAGCGAAAAACTTTGCCAAGGATTTGTAGCGACTCCAGAATTTGTTCGGAAATGTCGTAGTTATGCGAAAATTGACCGTTGCCCTCTAAACTCACTATTTACTTATTTATTGAGAGATATTGGAACCCAATTGAAACTTTCATTTATTAAAATCTCATGAGTTCTCTCGGGAGCCTGTTCCCTCATGCAACAGCTCAGAAGCTCAGGTATAAGTATATTTTTTATTCTCTATTCCATATTCAGTATTTTATATTCCATATAACATACAGCTTCCATATACAAGGCCACTTGAAACAACGTATTTGGATTTTTAACCGTAGTTTCTTTACTCCTTCCGCGAACCCTACTAGCCTTACACCAAGAGCACCAGAGGAAATGGCCGCTATCAATACGTCTAACATCATCGTCAGCAGCCCAGCAGTGTGTGCTTGGAGTAAATCTTAGATCATTATTACTAAAGCTAGCAAACAGCTTTAGTATAACATTATCGAATACGCAACAATGCGAGCTTACATGACCCGTGCTCAAGCAAACATGACAAAGTATTAAGAATGCGCATTATAAACACATATTGTTGCTAGTGAATTAATTACTAATGACAAAAAATTCGAGCACTGAATTTTGCGTAAGCTATTTAGACATCCAGATTAAAAATAGAGGAATATGCTCTTCATGCATTAACTATAATTCTACAATGAAGTGCAAAATGCACCAAATCGCTATAAAGGCTAATATAGGTTATATATGTTCCGCTAGAGCTAAAAACATATAAACAGGTGCAGGGAAAATTACCCTCTACAGTGGGGGCAGCAAGCTGGGACGCCCTTGTTCCGACACCACACGAGCGTTGGTGACGAAGAACGCATGCTTTAATTCAACTCAATACGAGACTGCCAAGTTCGCATTTAAAAAACACAGTGGATCATATGTTAAGATTTTTTTATTAATTGCTGGTCTGGCCTTTATCTACATGAAAATCTTTCTGAGTGTGTCCCCTAAATAAAAATCCTGACTCCGCCACTGGGCGTGAGAGAATTTGTAATAACCGATACCGAGGCGGGAGTCGAGAATCGAACAGCTGTCTGGTCACCGATAGCAGCAGGCTTAAGGGTAAATTTTGGCACAAAATTTACCACTATGGACTTGAAAATGAACCTTTGAATAGAATTTGTAATGAAAATATGCATTTGCAGGCGTAAGATCTCCAGATTATTGAATAAAGTGTATTTTCAACAAATTTAAGCTCACATAGAACGATTCACGTTTTAGTCGCGCCGCACAACGCGACACGGCTCGAGCATGTAGGTGGACACTCAAAGCTCAAACTTTAAATCTTCCTTTCATGTGCCGAAAAGACGGCTGTCTCTGGAGCTCGATCGGTGGTCTGAACCGCAAGGTTGCTAGACTGTCAGCCCACTCCCTTCCGAGGCTAGCGTTATTCTGCGCGGGGTTTCGCCGTGGCAGATGGCCCTCGGTTGTTCTATCTTGCGCAAGCCTAAGAATACGCAACCGATTCACAGCCGCGGTGCATCGGTACTGGTACGTCTGCAAAAGGTTAGCGGTTTCAGCACTGACAAGAGATTGTAAGCACCTACACGCTGAATAAATCGAGCTAGCGTTCGCGATGGTGAGTAGAGCGCTCGCAAGTATACTGCTTAAACGATTTATTTCTTCTTAATGAGAGAAAGAGAGAGAGAGAGAGAGAGAGAGAGAGAGAGAGAGAGAGAGAGAGAGAGAGAGAGAGAGAGATCTGAGCTGAAGCTGGACAAAAGTCTACAACAAAAGCTCCGATGCTTTCTTAGCATTTTCGTGAGTGCCCAGTACGATGGCCATCAGATGTTGGGCAAGCTTCTTATGTTGTATCCATTATAGGTCTTGGAAAGTCTATCTGTGGCCTTTTGCAGCGTACAGACAGTCGCTACACTATTATCAGGCAACTGAATTTGGCAAGTTTAGGTAACTCTTAAGGAGCTGACGTTTCTTCAAGCCTTCATATTTATGAAAGTTGTCGAAGTCGATGCAGTTATGCCTGAGATTTCCTCAATGGAGCGATATTGAAAATTTCTCGGGGCTAAAACGAAGCGAGTGTCGTGGCATGAAGTTTATATAAGACACTCAGCTAAAACGGTTGCTGGCAGAGAGAGTTACATGGTGACTTAATGCAGATTGATTTATGTCAAATATACAGTAGAAGCCCTCTGTGAAAGCAAGATTTATGAAAAGAAGCAATCAATGAGAAGAATGGAGAAAAATAATCTAGCATCATTGTTATCTACACAAAATTTATTCCCACTATAAAACTTAGTGTGCTATTATTAAGTTATAATCGTTACTTCACGTATGATTAAACGATCGTGATAATTTGTGAAGTTTTGAGAAATGTTTCTTTGCCAACTGCTCTGTTCATCAAAATTTGTTTGTGCATATCCTGGTAGCTGTAAGTCCAAGCTTAAAGGCTGCATGACTATATCTGTTCAGCTGCCTGAGGAGGTGAGTGGACGTAATGTAGTTGAATCATCATGCCTTGTAAACCCTACTGCAATCCTCTCCTAGTGAGTTTAACTTACTTTAATCTGCTAGTTTTGGTAATGTCAGAATCCGTCTCTCACTCAAATATTTCCCACCATTGCATAGCTGCGTCTCTGCACGTGCTCGCTGAATCGAGCGTAACCCAATTACCGAGCAGCACAGCTCGCTGAAAAGATGAGGTCAAAAGTTCCATACGGCTAGTTAATGTTAAATGTACTCCGCAGTTTAAATTTGTATTTGATGTACACAGTACAAAGCCTTCGCTTTATAGCCCTGCCTTCAACTTGGTATGATGAGTAGTCTTGACAACGTAATCAGGTCGAGCTCTGGACCCGTAAGCCTGAGGTTGCAAGGTGGCCTGGCTGAAGGTGAATTTCTTTTTCTGTGCTAAGTTCCACTATAGAAACACCCTAAATACTTTGTATTTTAAAATTATAAAGGCAAAAAGTTCTTCTAATGTAACAGACATCTTTTGCTGCTGCCATAAACGAATGTCATAGCTCTAAAACCGAATCTTGGAAAGAAACGCAGTGCAAGTTGTCACTACAGTTAAACCAGCTGAGTCGCAATTAAAATCTAATCTCACGAGTGTTTAAAAAGACTAAAATGCTTTCCAGTACTCGCATGCTAGGGGAGCGCGATAACAATCTAGGAAATATAGGAAGAGAAGTGATTCTTTTAGGGGTCTAAATAATTTTGTTTAAGTTAGCCAGAATTATTATAAGAACCCTTCTGCTTAGATAACAAGTACGAGCGTGGGAATTTAAGGCTCTGCCTCTACTAGACATAAGCTGCTAGAGATATAACAAGTCGATGTACGAACTGGATGAGAGCAGCGCTCTCGTGGCAGGCGCGACAACCAAACTGAGCTAATTTTTGCAATATAAATTGCTACGCGAGATTTAAGCAAAAAACGACTTCGATACACGTCGATCTACAAATGTTCCTTATTCAGAAGTCGCTCATAAACTCTTTAGTGACTGTCATCATTCAGGTCTAAGATGTTGCTATTTGTGTATTCCTTCCGAAATCTCGCTAGGTTCACCGAAAGGTGACTAGAGCCAACGACGAGTGAAGGAATCCGTATTTGTATGCGCCAAGAATAACAATGGAAAAGCCGTCGATGCGGTGTCTCGTTCGACCTGTGAATAGAGTGATAGGTAGCGGACAAAGAAGGTTGAGTAAATACTCAGCATTAGCTAATAAAATGTTTATTCCCAAAGCGATTAGATAGATCAATTTAGGAGGTGGCTTACTTAACTGCCTGATTAATAAAAAAAATTGATTTGAAGAGCTGTTGAGACGTCCACCAACAAGCGTACCGGGATAACGAAATACGAAAAATGCTGCTCGGCTCGAACCCGTGTCTTGAACTGTGAAGCGCAAGCCCCGACCACTGAAGTTCAAGCCCTGGGTCGTCGAGTCCATGCGAATCCACCCAGCACCTTGGCTCAGAAACGGTGGCTAGAAGGCCCTAAGCCAGCACTTTCCCAGACATCCGACCAATCAGTCGATATGACCAATCTGAAAAACCAGAATAGATTACGTATATTTTCTTGCCGTCCACTCACTAGCGGCTTCTAGTAAGCCACGAGCATTGGAAACTGGGGACTAAAGTAATTCATAGACAAGCTTGGCAAACGAATAAAGATCAGCGAAGCAGCATCGGTTGGACCGGTCAAAGAGGCTATTGATTTGAAGCTATTGGTTTGGCTCAGTGGCTATATAGAATACTGTGCATTTGCCAAATAGAATTTCAGTCTGAAAAGACATGCGTTTGCTTAGTTGGGCTAAAACATCATCTATGTCACATCAATAAGGACAAAAATGGTAAGGTTTGAGGATAAATGACAGCAGAGGCATGGAGCGTCCGTCATTAGCAACATAGAAACTTGCATACAAGAGCTCGAGTATCTACAGCACTGTCGCCAACACTTACTTATCTAACGTACTAGGTAAAACTGCCTCAATCAAGAATATTTTTAAGCAGGTCAATCTTGTAATCTAAGCAGTTTTCAGTAACATAAAAAGTCACCCATTTAAGTAGAAAAACTTTAAGTATGAGGATTTATGACGATGAAATGCTAACTTGAATTGACACAAATATTGGCTGCGAAAAATGCAATTTTATAGATCCCTGCAGTACACCCGCGTACACTGATGGCGTCATCCCATCAAGGGGTGGAAGTTGGAATAGTAACTACTCGTCAGGCACAAATATACAAGTACAATGCGACGCCGGGTACGTACAGACGTCAGGATACACCTGTGGCAAGTGCTCACTCGGAACTTGGTCATGGGGAAGTGGAGGTGGATGTGGAGGTGGATGTGGAGGAGGATGTGGAGGTCAATCACTATTGAGGTGTTCTCCAGGCAAGTAAATTAGACCTGTGTTCTGTCTGAATTGCACAAATTAAAGACATCAGTGCCATTGTCTGAAGTTATGATGTATAGCAATTACAACAATCGCAGTCACAGCAAAGCCGATGTCTTTCTCTCGCGTCGGTAAGAATAGTAGGGTTGCAGCAAACTTGTAATCTTCAAAGTTACTCGCAGATTGAACTCCCATCTAAAACTGACAAAGTGCTGTTGTTTTTGTCTAAACTGATTTTATTACAGATGCTAAGAATTCCTAAAAGAACATTTACATGTGTAACTATTAGCATCTAAAAAGATAAAATAAAGCTTCTGGAAATAAATTAAAGGCCAGCAAATTGAAGCTCTTCATTTTTAGTGATTAACGGCCGCTAACCTCAATCAACCCCTCCTGCAGTGCTCAAATAACAGTTGCCTGCTTTAAGGCTTGATTCAGTAACGTGAGTCGCGATGTAGTCTCATCATACATTTGGGCTAAGACCCAGCAGACAATTTATAGAGCTGTACAAGCTGGCGTCAGCAGTGGGGTAAGGTGCTCACACTTCACGCCTGAGATCGAGAGTTCAAGCACGCCAGCGGGAAATAGTTTTTAGCATGCTGTGAGATAGGTGATAGCCGAAGAGGCTCTTCTGCCGCTAAGGAAATGAAACCGACCGATTTTCTAGTGTTAAATTATTTTGTTACTTATCATCTAGTTTTGACTGATAAAGTTTATGCAAAGCCTGTAGCCTAAGATGGGCCCTATGATTTCTTGTAAACAGTATTGAAGACTTGAGCACCAAGACATACTTGAGTAAAAAGTGGCCTTAGATCGCATTCAATTTTGAAACCTTTAAATTTCCGGTGCATTTATAAATAGTAATTCATATTAGAAAGTTATTTGAAATTAATGGCCAATATTTATTTGAGTGTCTATCCGACATGGTTTATCTTCCCAATTTGCTTGTTATGCATACAAATTGCTCTTTCATCAGCTGTTTGGAGATCATAGCACTTAATTCTTCTCATGATAGAGAGATGATAGATGCAGTTGGAATTACGTTCAGTAATATCACCAAGACAACAACTAGGCTTTCCAGCTTTACATAACAGCTCTACCTGCCCATACAGAGAAGATACAGAGAGAAAGAGAGCGAGAAAATTAAGTAACTAGAGAGACAGACAGTCAAACAGAAAAGCAGACAACAAGAGTGAGAGAAAGAGAGAGAGCCAACATGCTGAGATTAAGCTCATGGACGTAAATTCTGACCGTGGTCTCATTCACGAGCTGACGATCCCAACTTAGTGGTATTTCGCCGTGCTGGCTTTAAAAAAATAGAAATTAAACAATAATCTGCCGTTGGTATTTTTTAGCCAAGTGTTGTGAAACAAGTGACCTGTAGTGAAGAACAGCGACATTTTGCAGGCTGCACTTTGTCAACAAATCAGCGCACGAACGTCAACCAGAGATCATTGTATATCCAAGGCTCAGGTTCAGATTACCTGGCCAATGGGACGGTGAGTCTGGCATGCTCAACAGGTTATGCCAGTACAGGTGGCAGTTCATTTGGAACGTGTCTGCTCAATGGAACTTGGAGCTGGCAAGGGGCCTCGACAATGCTCCAGTGTTCCCAAAGTAAGTAGATTGACAGAGATTCTTCTTGACGATGCCGATCGTTTAGACTGATGTTCTATAGCTCTGGCATCAGGTATGGGCTTTGATGCAAACTTGGGTGCACTGAAGTGTGATACGAACGGTTTAACTGGATTTTCTAGAAAAGTAAGAGTAAAGTACCCTAGAAATATATACAATGGCTGGAAAGCTACATCACCGACATAGGGACACAACAATTTTTTTTCACATTGGTAGAGAATGCATCTTTCACGAAGTGGCCGATTAAAAACTTTTCCACTGATTGTTGACAGTTCTTAATGCAACCTTATTTTCTAAATGTATGAAATTATATAGATTTTTCTAAGCTTTAATATAGCAATAGCAATGGGTCTTTTTTATTGATACAGTCTTGGATAAAAATTCCTCATTAAATACGCAAAATTTGTTCACGTACGTCTATCAAATATTGTCACTAAATTAAAGTTTACTTAGCAACAAAGTCGCAAATATGATTCCTTAAAAGCCACAGCACTTTCCTTGCACAAGAAAAGAAAGAACGTAATATTTACTTTTAATTTATCACACAATTTAAGTGTTCGTACTACGAAGAATTCGAAAGGTTTATAAACATTAATCCGCTCGAGCTTTTTTGATATCTATAGATAACAAGAATTCTACATGCAACTTAAAGGAACTCTTTAAATGAGGACTGCACTGCACGCAATCTCAAAGGCTGAAGCCGAGAGATTCTTGAACACCTGTCGATGCAAATGCTCTCAAAATGATCGTATAAGGCGGGTTTTTACAATCACTTTAATCTGGTCGAAAAGAGTACCAGTAGCTGAAGATTTAGCAACGGCATTTTTCGCCGCAGACGTCGCAACCCAGGGACGCATCTGGCTATCATCATTCAGATAAGCTGATTCAATAGCTTCCTTTATATATCTGAAAAAGAAACTTGCTGGCTACCTCCACCGCTTGCTGTGAGCAATATAGTAATAATATTAATGGACTTGATAAATCTCCCGCAGAGAACTCAACTTCTTTCTAGATGCTTTGCATTTGCTGCAACGGGAAATGTAATTGAATGGTGAGTAATATCATGCTTGATAAAAAAACACCATGAATAACATGGTTAGGGGTGACATGCACAGGGTCAGCATGCAAGTGTGCTTAGTGGCAGCATGCAACAGTGTCAGCACGCATAAGCACATGAAGGACGAATCACAGGGACCCACTAAATGCTGTCCAAAATAGGTGTTTTTAAATTCTTTTTAAATGTGGCCAAGCCAGGGGATGTTCTGACGCAAGTCGGGAGGGAGTTCCAGGATTTGGGAGCATACGAACTAAATGCACGGTCTCCAAAGGATTTGAGGTTTGTAAGAGGTATTGGTAGAATGCTGGTTTCCGAAAAGCGGGTGGTACGATGCTTGGCCTGGTGGGGGAGTAGATAAGAGAGATAGGCTGGAGCCAAAGAATGAAGTGACCTAAAAGTGAGCGACAAAACTTTGAAGTCGATCCGTTGCTTGACTGGTAGCCAGTGCAGGTCGGCGAGAAGTGGTGTGATGTGGCAACTGAGACGTTCACGACTGACTCGCCTAGCTGCAGAGTTTTGCATAAGCTGTAATAGCCTGATTGCACATGCTGGTAGGCCAGCAAGCAGCGAGTTATAGAAGTCAAGTCGGGATGTAACAAATGCATGAACCAACTTAGATGTGGTATCATTATCTAAACAAGCCCGAATTTTTTACAGTTATGTAGCTGAAAATAAGCAGATTTGACTGTAGAGCTGATGTGGTCGTCTAATGAGATGTCACTTTGGAACATGACACATAGATTTTGAGCTGATTCTAAAGGAGATACGCTGGCAGGGCCAATTTTGAGTGTAAGCTTTTCCAATTTCTGAATCGCACTGGGTATGCCCCTAACTAGTAAATATAGAATTGTCCACTGCAGGACTCGAACGCACGATCTAGCTCTTGAAGAGGGACCACATCAAACGGGATTAAGACCTATCATCCAAAGACTCCACACACACCCTCTGTCACTTTAGAGGGCTTTTTCATCACTTCTTTCTCTAGGAAACCAAGTGCAGGGTGCTGGCCTCTAGCAAGAGACGGCGGCTCACAAACCTGAATGGTTATTTAGTGAGTTTAGAGTAAAAATGATTATTGGTGTTCATACTTACAGACAGGTATTTATACCGGTATGCACGTGTAAGTACCTCTCTATATAAATAAATAAATTAATAAATATACACACACACATTATACACACACACACACACACACACACACACACACACACACACACACACACACACACACACACACACACACACACACACACACACACACATATATATATATATATATATATATATATATATATATATATATATATATATATATATATATATATATATATATATATATATATATATATATATATATATATATATATATATATATGTGTGTGTGTGTGTGTGTGTGTGTGTGTGTGTGTGTGTGTGTGTGTGTGTGTGTGTGTGTGTGTGTGTGTGTGTGTGTGATATGTGTGTGTGTGTATATTTATTAATTTATTTGTTAATTTATTTATTATTTATATATATATATATATATATATATATATATATATATATATATATATATACACACACACCGTTGTCCTGATCATGGGTAGGACTAACCCCACGTGTGTTAGCAGTAGATCAGTTCTGGTCTTTTCTCATCGGTCCAGATTCTGCAAATGACTGACCAGTAGCATTTCGTAACGTCAAGGCTAGTACGAAACGCTCAGTTAGCGGCCGTCGCTTAAGGACGGCCGTGCTGGAACATACCTGAAGCCAGCTTCTATTTACTATGCTGATAGACATAAGTAAAACTAGTGTATGCAAAGGGTGCATATGAAGACTGTTAGTGACCACGTTGTGCAGAGGAGCGTATCGCTGGCAGCCCTATGCTCGCCGACTTGCTTAGGCAGCTGCTGCTGGAGTATCAAGCCACTACGCTGGGCACTTGCCATTGCACTAGTTAATGGAAGTTTCGAGGTGCCGAAAATTGGTCGATCGAACGCGCCCTGACAGCCTGAGCCTAGGCATAGCCCCACCGAAGCACTTGTCGATAACCCCACCGTCCACTGGAGGGGTTATCGCACTGCCAAAACTAACTCGACCCTCGTTCATAGCCACGCCTTCAGGAAGGAAAAATATAACTTATTGGCACAGAAACTTTGAAATCCTGAATCTCTATCGGGCGCTTTAATTAAGCAGTAGAGCTGGCGCCAGGAACTCTGGTCCGTAACGGCAAGTACCTAATACAGCTGGCCAAACCACGGCCCATGGCAACGAATTCTCTTTAAAGAACTTGCCCTATATCTTCCTCGAGAAACGTTGACTCAAGTCCTTAATAGCATAGCTGCATAATAATAGCAATTATGTTTATTTCGTGTGACACCCTAAGAAAGCTAAACAGCAATCCAGACATTTACTGCTATCTGCAAGAGAAGCAATAACAAATTATTATTGATATTGAGGATTACCTGAGCGTGAAAGCTTGCAAAAGCACCAAAGTTTCATGCCCAGCAAAGCCAGCATGTGTGCACAAAACTCAGGACCACTGGTTAGTAGGACCCCTGGCTCATCCACATGGACTGAATCATTTCCATGTAAGCGGTCATGGGTCAAAGAGACAAGACACTAAGTTTGTCTGGGTGCTATATAAAAGTGTAGCACCGTACATAATCCGTGCTTCACCAATCTTAGACGGCCCCCGACGATGTAAAAAGGGCTAGGTCCATATATATCGCTATTGGTAATGGATCACGTTCAGGGACGAAAATATGGTCTGTTCAGCTATAATGGTGCGGCCTTGTACGAAGTTAAC
The DNA here is from genome assembly GCA_009760855.2 of Cristatella mucedo. Taxonomy (NCBI): domain Eukaryota; kingdom Metazoa; phylum Bryozoa; class Phylactolaemata; family Cristatellidae; genus Cristatella; species Cristatella mucedo. The sequence goes on from WPIO01000200.1 coordinate 294,161, forward strand.
CGGAATGGAACGAAATCGGCTCTGCTTACATGGTACACAATCTGGGGCTTATTGAAACAATACTAATCATGATGATTGTAATCGTTCATCGGCATGGCGCCCCAAGAGAAGTAAACCTCTATTCGGTTGCTTTAAAACTTCATGCATGAAAGGGTATAGCTGCGGAATATTTAAATCAATGTATCCTGCTTTGACAAGCGTATAGAAGCAAAAAACTATAATCCATTGATAAATTCGCAAAAGCCAAGATGTAGAAACTCAGTGCCATCGGCTAGTAGAACCTGTGGCTAGTAACGCGGACGTAATCGTGCACAGGTAAGCCACAAAGCACGCCGGAGCAAAAAAGAAGAGTTCACTCCGTCTAAGGGAACATTGATGGGGCAGATGCATTTTTAGACAAGGTTTAGATGATGCAAATTTATTGCATGTAGTGACTGCAGCTGCAAGCAGCCTTCTAAGCTCTCCGTGCATTCGAGCTGAAGGCTCTATTACCAAAAGACCTCTTTCAGTGTGAGGTACGGCCGTGCACATCCATAGTGACCATACATTGCTCGGTCATAGCCACAACCACCCAGACATAAAAATAGATGCGGAAAAACAGTTGTTGCTACTCTGACTCTCTTATTAAAACAACAAGGCGTTTCGCAAGAAAGGGAAAAAACCGGTAGGCCCATGCACATCTTATATGAACAGATAGTTATTAGCCTAATTACAACTGCTGACAAGCTTTTTACTAGCCTTGGTCAGGTCTAATTGAAACTAAGATTAGTGCGTCTATATTGCGCAGTTATTACAGATTGAGTGTTTGTTTACAAAAATTAAATTTAACTTTACATAAAACAAGTATCCCAGTTTTACTTCCTTAAAAATTCCTATTTTTTGTAAACCTAAATCGAGAGACCTCTCCTTTTATCTTAATGAGAGTTACACCAATAGTAGTAGAGTTGTCTACTTTGTACATTGTAAAAGAGTTTATTAAGCCGTTCATGTAATTTAAGCCATTGCACAGCTGTTCTCTCAAGTTGGCGAGGTTAGCAGAGTATCAAATGAAATTTTAAAAACTAACAGAGTAGAGATTTAAATGTCAATGATGCTTTCAAATCTAAAATTTGCAATGCAATATAAATTTGCAAAGGTCATTACTGACTGAATCCGTAAGCAGATATTCCTAAAAGTTACTTGGTTCCCTCTAAGCAAGTGCATACTGAGCCACCTTAGCCGTAACGAAATTGGGGTACGGAACGACAAACTCCCGAGAAAGGGACACAAAAAAGCAATTAAATTTAATGCGGAAATTGTGCTAGTGCGACTTGACCAATAGTTCCATTTGATATAGGAACATTCTGAGAATTTAAGTGTTTTGTGAGAGTGATCAGATTTCGTAATTACCTTCTACGTGGGTAAATGAGCCTGTCGCCGTATAAGGCATACAGTGTCTTTTGGTAACTCCTGATAGACTAAAAAATTGTCATGCCGCTAAGCGGCATTGTTTTAAAATTGAACTTTTTTATTTACTTCCTACTAGATTTTTACTATGCATGTTAATAGGAAGACAGATCACTGAATACCACGGTGACCCTTGTGCGTACTTAAATGGTAGGCAAACTCTGCAATTGTTGGTACCCGGGAAGGAGAACTTGAAGAAAAATTAAAACTATCGGCTTCCGAGGTCCTAAAATGACTTTACGATTTACTATGAAGCTCTGCTAAATGAGATTATTAGTTTTTGTAACAGATGAATATCAGCAACCATAGCTTTTCATGATACCAAATCTGCCACAGAGTTAGTGCAAGATTCACAGTTAACCTGTAAACTTATCCATGGCATTTGTTTAACTTGTAACGAAATTTTCTTGTAGCTTGCTCACTACCTACTTCAACTGGATTGATCATCGCTTCTGGCAGTTATAGCACAGACTACTTTGATGGTCAGTCCATCTCGATGCAATGTAGCCAAGGCTATGTCCCCACCAGTGGTGACGGTAACGCAACTTGCTGGAGTGGGAGCTGGGACTGGCACAGTACTCAACTGACCTGCCGTCGTGGTAAGATCGATCGCCAATTTTTGCGAAATATTTAAAGAGTTAAACAAATTTAGCTTCCAAAATATTCATTGTCTTGGGGTCATTACTTAATACTTGGCCGATTCGGTATCGTTGAATAAATACAGTGGCAGTGAAGTCGGCGCTCTATTAAGGTATGAGAACTTGCATTGGAATTTCTGAAAAATCCTGTTTTTGATCTTGGTAAATAGACGCTAGTAGACTCCAGGTAATGAAGTATGATATCTCTAAGGATTATCTACTTAAATGTCACTTCTTTGATGCATAGAAGGAGTAACTCGGGAATCGTGAAAGAAATTTCAGGAGATTTGCCAAAAAGATAAGATACTCGAAAGAAATAATGCTTTCAAGAAATTTGTAAAGTATTCAGTGGACTGTTGTGCAAACTTCTCTGAAAGACTAGAATCTATCAAAAAAATGTTTTTAAAGCAGGTAGTGATCAGGTTTATGAAAGTGCTAAATGTTGAATCAATTTTGTAGTTGACTTCGAATACTGTAGACATATTTGCTAAATACTCAATTATTGACAATTTAACGAATTATCAAAGTGTTTATAAAGATTTGATAAAAATGGTCAATGATTTTTTTATTGTTCACAATGTACAAAATACAAATAGACTTCCCCTAGACAAGCTGGCGGAGTAGATGGTCTAATATTTCTGGAGAGTCTATACAATAATTTGTATTTTATCAGACGAGTTACCACGTGTGCTTATGGTTTGATGAACAATTTTACTTTTATTTGTGATCATACGCAAAAATATTTGCTTGACGTGCATTAGAATATTATTCTTCTGACAGAATTGGTACAGAATTTGTCTGTTATGGGTTCGCAAAAGAAGGTTACTAAGCTTGTGGCCTAGATAGCTGCACACAATTCAGCGTTCATATGACTTATTTTGTTAATATTTCTGTGCTGGACAGAGTATTCGGTTTGCTCAATAAAAATTGAAAATAGAAGATAAATTTATCATAAATATAATTTCAACTAGGGAAGTCACATGAAAGATTAAAAATAAGGGAAAGTTTAAGTTTCATTAACAATTCTTCCACGAATTGACCTGTGCAGAAAAGCAAACCACCTTAATTTTGGACCGGACACGTAAGCAAGATATATCCCAGAGCCTCGCATATGTGCTCGGCTATAGGTTTTTGCTCTCATTTCGGTTGATTCTTTTTGAATCTTTAGCTCTTAGGACAAACAGACGCTCAGCGTACTTATCTTATTACGTCTGTCGTTCTCTTCGTGCCGCAGTTTGCTTTTAAGTGAATCCAAGACGAGCAACAGCTTATTAGCGGATGAACAAAGCATAACATTATTTTCAGCGTTTCCAAGTTTTTCAGAATTCTCAATCTTTTATTGGCGACAGAATTGTACCTTGGAAAGCTTTCAGTTTTAATGTAATATTCGCAACATATTTCTCAAATACTCCAAGGAAATACACAGGGTATTAACAAGAGTAAAGTGTATCAATTCATACACTAATTTTCTCCGCTTGGATTTATTTGTTAAGAAGAAATATAGACGGAAATCCAAAATATGTACATACCAATAGTCAAGACGGATAATAAATCTTTGATATTACAGTCAACCGTGCTGTGGAATTAAAGAAGCATTGAAGATATCGTCTTTGGGATTCATGAAATACCTGAAGAGTTACCCAAGTGTTACTAAAGTTTCTATCACTAAAAGATACTATGGACAATTCAAAAAATCATTAATTGTGCTCTCTCACAACTCGGTCATGCTGAGTCTAGTATCTGCCTGCCTTCGAGTAGATTAGCGTGCTTGCTACGTGATCTGGACCTAGATTGCCATACTTTTATGGATCACTAAATGCCGCGAATGTTAATAGCCGCCGAGCACCTTTTAAGGATCTGAAGCTGTCATGTGCGAAGGAATCTTAGTTATTTTGTAAATTGACCAACATAGTGTAACTTAGCGCCATTTTTACTTGGCAGAAAAAACAGTTCAAATGACTATTGGCGGGATGGAGATCCCAAACACCTAATCTTAGGAAAAGCTGCTTTCTTTTATAGCAACGAGTGTCACACTTGCATTAATATACAATGCGGTTCACTAGTTATGAGAAAGAGATCTGTGTATAACTCCCGAGTTGTCGTTTGAGGCATGGCAGTGCATTTTAGCGTGGGTGTCTTAGGTGCCGCTCAATTAAGTGGTTCAGACGATTTGAAACTCTCTATGAAGATTCAATTTATTTACATCAGTAATTATATTGCATAGCAATCTAAAAGAAGCAGCAGTGAGAGTCAGCTGGTCATTAAGCACCATTTATATTGCGGCAAATGAGCCTGAAGTGAGAGGCGTGCTGGCTCACAAGGTAAGCCGGCCGTTCGCTTTCCCCGACCTTGATAGCAAGGTCGCGGGTTCGATTCCTGGAGTGGATAATGCTTTATCACCACTGCAAGCGGTGCTGATAGCCTTAAAGGCTACTCTGTAGCTATACAAAGAGGTTGTTAAATCAGCAAGTATATCATCCCCGCTTGTTAGGGAAATGCAAAACTGCCTGCTGCCGGACTCAAATTACGACCTGGGTCGTCATGTACAAAAAGCCTTTCCCTAAGTAAACAAAAAATATGTGCAGGTGCTTGAAAAATTTTGAAACAGAAGCAATAACTCATTTTTATTGCCATTTTAGGCATCGTTCTTCAAGCGCCTCAAAGCACAGGATTAACATGCTTGTAGCTACATGCAAAATTGCATACATGGACTTTTAGGACCACTGGTTACTTGGAACCCTGCTCAGTAACAAGAATTGAAACGTGCACAGGTGAAAAAGCAAAATACACACGAGCGAAATAGACAAGTTGGCTATGCGGATGGAAGTCAGTGAAAGATGAGCGGAACACTAGGTCATTAGCCGAGACTTGAATTATACAAAATGAATGCAGGTGGCAACGGAAGCCCAGAACTAGCTCCAGACTTTCGGTGAATACAAAAGAGGAGTCTCGATCACAATCACAGTTACATTTCGAGCGATAGGCGACTAGACGACGGGAAGGCAAGCAGCGGGTGGTGCGCCAGTATTCCATAACAAAACATGGCGGGAAGCTAAGTAGTCTGGCACAAGCGAGTAAAGGCCGTGGACAGGATATTCTAATTAATTCTAAAATGGATGCGCTAAGTAGTCACTGGGTCTTCGGAGTCTACTCAATTTAATGGAAATTGATCGAACCGAAAAGGGTAGTGGAATTTGGCTATTTAAACTATTAGCCTAATTCACTTTTAAAATTATTAGTCTCTTTCCAATTTAGCTTTCGAAATAGTTTTGGGCTTGTATTAGCATTGTGATAAAAAGTAATAGTAGCTACGGTTCTGTTCCTAATTGCCTTCCAGAAACTCAAATATTTCAAATCCATCGCAGGATGCAATAAAGCAGTAACACTTGGATGACAAAACAATAGTCTTGTTGAACGACACTGGAGCTAAAGAATGGTAAAAAATAGATGCAGTGTCACGCAGAGGCTAGAAAACCTAAACATCAAAATTTGCTAATCCAGCGTATTTCTTGTTGCCAATTAATGACGGAGTTTGAGTCTCCCGCTCCAAAATGACGCTTGGACGGATAGACTGTCAATTTCAGTGTCAATTTGCCTAATTTCGGTGGGTTGATTTCGGAAAACGTGCACATGCTTAGATGCCGGAACCACGGTTAAGTCAATTCGGGAATTTGTGATAGAACTTTCTACACGTCTACATTGCGAAACTCCATCCTCGAAAAGCATTCTATTGTCAAATCGGCAGCTGTGCTGTCAAATAATACTGTTCGATGTTTGCTGAATTAAACTGGTTTCCTCCGACCTGCCCTGGATCTCTATCAAGCAGACCATCGACTTCGCTGTCACTCACTTGTAGGTCTCTTCGTTCTTTGCTGCCGCTCAAAACCTTCAATGCTTACTCACAAGGCTTCTCTCCATCTACCCATGTTCATTTAGCTAGGTATAGAAACGAGCTTAAATTCGTCGGAGACGGTGTCCGGTATTCCGGCATACCGAAATCGAGAAATTGGCCTACCGTATGGCAGCCAGGTATCGTCTGATTTGCCACCATTTCTAAGAAAGCTTAAAATGTACATAATCCTCTCAAACGTGTATCGCCCGAATGACCTGCCTTTTAGGCATGCAAGTGTAATGAAAATAGGCATGCTATTATCGCTTAGCTTTCACCGATCAGTTTACTTACTTTGAGCGTATTTACAGTGCCCAGATAATAATAATTATATTAACGATAATACATTAGCGTAGCACATTCAGAGAACCGAATATCTTTCTAGAAACTGCACAGAGAGATTTTCTTATTTTAGCCTGTCGTAAATTTCATCGCGGATAATCTCAGAGTTTTAATTATATATGCATAAACCGATAGGTATTGCTTCTATGGTCACAGGCGATGGCCAACCGTCCGTTGAAGACGATTCAGGGTCGTTGCCAGCCAGGGCATGGTTATTTTAGTCATTAAAATTCTCTTATGCCACCATACCATCTCTTACTAAACTACTCCCAGAGATCACAGAATGCCCTCCGGTAGAACTTAGTGACGCTCAGTGCATCGAGGAATATTTCGTTTCCCGATTATTAGGATGCCCGAATGCTCACGACGAATCGCAGCAATGCTGCTTTGTGCCTCCCCTAAGCATTGGAGCCAATGCCAACGTCTAAGTATTACATAAAAAATCTTCAATTGGCTGCCATATAATGGCCTACAAATCTTTGTTAAAAGTTAGATCCACGCTGACGATTAGTTCTATAGTCACATAGTCAGCTGTCAGCTAACAAATGGCTGGCTTCCATTTGACGGCGTGTTCAGTATGGTGATCGACACACTCCCATATGTGATATAAGCCAACCTGTAACAGTCAGTTCAAAGCCAAGCTATTCTTGGCATTGATCGTCGGGGCATTGCAAGTAAGCAGCGATGGAATGCATGAGGCAGCTTAGACTCTTTCTCAGCGATAGGTGGGAAGCAGGCGGACTCTGTCGTGTCTAACCACTTTCCCGTGGTTCTGCAGGCAGCATGTTCAGTTGCACGAGTTGTGTGTCCGGCCAAGACCAGTAAGAAACAGCGGACAGCGTATGAGAACGCAGATGGGTTCGCACAGAGACGATGTGATGCCTTGCACCGGTCTTCCAGTGCTTCCTCACTCACAAGCCTCTGCCTCAGCAGGTGCCACGAGCTACCGATCGTCTCCAGTCTCCGCGGACACGTAATAAATAATAATAATAATAATTCACTTGATAAAGCGCCCTCAGAGAACTTAATCTCTCTGTAGGCGCTTTACATTTGCTGTAAAGTGAAATACAATTGAATGGTAAGTAAAATCATGCTTGAAAAACAAACGAAATGAATAATATGGTTAGGGGTGACATGCACAGGGTCAGCATGCAAATGTGGTTAAACGTAGATTTCTACTAGAGAGGATAGCCATTTAACGTTCTATGAGGACAGCTCCGATCTGTAGCAGGCGTCGCCGGCTCTTTAAGGCGTCTGCCACGACGTCGTTGAGCCACTAGCCGTCTTTGGGCTCCTGGTGTACTAGCCACCCCGATTCCGCGACCAAGGAGTGAGTGGTGAGCCCTGCTGATCGTTGTGCTGCAACTGTCCAAGTTTCCGCAATAGGGGTCAATGTAAATGCGACGCTTTTTTTGACAACCGATTGGTGATACTTTTGCTGAATGAAACACCCAGGTTCCAAGAATCAACCTGATACGTGGGTTTCTTTGGATTAAGTCACCTACTTATATGTCGAGCTGGCTGTCTAAAAGGTTGCAAGAGATACTAACAATATCTGTAATTGATTTTATAGGCTGCTACACACCTCAACTTGACAACAACACACAACTGATGTCAGGAAGCTTGACTGCAACGTATCTAGCAAGCACTTCTCTCACCTTGGTGTGCCGTTCTGGTTACGTGGATCTCTTACGGCAAACTGCCAGTATCACATGCGGAACAGATGGTGCATGGAGTGATTCCAATACAAAACTCACTTGCGTTCCAGGTAATATTTTTCTCTTCATGATCTGCTACAGCATATTTGAATCAAGAATTACAAACCACTTCAAGAATAACACATAGCTAGTAAAACTCCATAAAGAAAAAATATTTATTTGGAAGTGCATCAAAGGTTAATATTTGTGTAAATGATATGACTAGTCAGCCCTATTTAAATCTATAATAGCTAGCATATTGTCTTGTAGGAGGAACGTAGAATAAAACCATCACCCACCAAAATACACTCCTTTGTCTCAATAAACTCGATGCTAAATTGTAACAATCCTGGCAACGATAGGGACTGCATTTAGCTCACACAGTTTTCTTAGCGGACGCCGCACGAAACTTTTAGCCTTGTTCGAAAAGTATTAAAGCTCCTGTTTCACAGCTACCCTATTGAATGAAATCTGGAATTAGGGTGAATTAAATGATTGAGGAATTACCTTGACTAATTTAAGCTCAAATACAAGCGGCTGTATAATTATAGCTTGACAGCTATTCACGCCTCATTGGATTTTGTTGCAATGGTAGCAAATAATGAGTGAATGAATGGAAGAGCTGCATTCCCAAGCTATAAAATCTTGTAATGATGACTATGTTTCCGAGCAGAATATATACTCTGTGGTAAGCTTGTTGCTTGGATAATATTCGATTGTAGGTTGTGTCGCTCCAAATCTAAACGCTCACACGGAAGTGACTTCAGGAGTGCCGGCTTCAGCATACACGGCTTCTTCAAACTTGACGGTGGACTGCCGTGTTAATTACATAAGGTCGAGTGGGAGCTACACAGCCATTTGCCTATTCAACGGAACCTGGTCATGGACCTCGGGCTCAAGGCTAAGCTGCGTCCCCGGTGAGAATGCTTTCGATACTACTGAGCGATTGGCTAGTAGGCAATTGCAAGGAAAAGCAGAGTGCACAGGAAAAGCTTGAGGCTGCACTAGCTGGCATCTATGACCAGCCAGCGTGAATTGTTTGTCTGCTGAGACGTTCCGTCAACCAACAGTTCACTCGTCTAATAGTTGTAATTACGGTAACGATCACAAACGTACTTCGTAGGCGAGGCAAAGAGGGTACGTTGTTGAAAGCTATTCTCAGGAGATCACGTCAAGCGTGTCTTTGAGATTCTACAACTCTAGAGAAACTCTATTCTTACAATAATGCTCATTGTGGGCTTATATCTAAGTAAGTCACGGAGACCAAATTTTACATCGCAGACCACAAATAGTCAATTGCTAGAAGATTGGAGTAAAATTTGCACTTGCAAATTTTATTTCATGCAAAACGCCGAGGTTCGGCTTGACCACTGGAGTTATACATTAAAGCAAAGGCTGTAAAGCTACGTTTTAAGCGTTGAATGAAATAAGTACTCTTAATAGCTCAATCAATCGATTGCTGAACCACTAACCCAGAGGTTGGTAAATGATGCCTGCTTGAGGCAAATTCTTTTTTGCTTTTTGCTTCTTTTTTGCTCCTGGTCTCAAGGCAGACAGCCACTGGTAAAATTGTTTTGAGAATGCCATGAAACCTATTCGGAATAACCCATACACAAATCTGGAACCAAATCTCGATAAAAGGTTCTGATATAAGGTTTCAGGATCAAGTTGAATGCACTATAATGTGCCATGGATTCCAGCTGTGCTGAATAGAACTTTAATGTTATTCTGTACAATCATTAGAATATATGAAATCACTGAAGAAAAGCTAGTAATTTTCTCTAGTAATTTTTCTTAGAAAAAAAATCCATCAGAATATGCACGATTGGAAATTTACATCAAAGACTGATTAGTGCAAATACATGCATGCGAATTCAAAATAGTGCCAGATAGGACAATTAAACTAAGTTCAAAGGCCGTCACACAGTTGTCCTGCTTTTGGTTTTTAAATGCCAAGCGGAAACACCTCCGTGAATGAAAAGGTAAATATTGATCATTTTAGGAGAAGCAGACAATATTTAAAGCTCGGATTTCAATTTTATATGCTTTGAAAGCGTACATTTCACGTACAGTTCGATCGGTTGATGACATTTATCTGTTTCAAACATTTCCAAAGCAACAACGGAATCCATGATGATGCTAAACTATTAATTTCTGAAAATTAGGTGTCTATGCTGATATAAAGAACCTTTTCTATCAGATGTAAATATCTTCGAAAGCATCATTTAGCTAAGAAGATAGGCATTCTTCCAGATTATTTATTCTGAGTCAGCAAATTATTCCAGTATTGCTTGAAATTTGGTGCAGAGACCAATTGTCCCGTTTTATCTTTGACATGATCCCACAGGCTAGTTCGCAGTTCCCATAGTTCTAGATGCAATCAAAATTTCAGTGTGCATTTGTTCACTATTTAATTATATTTAGCTCAGCTGCTGACGTGTGACCGTCACAGATATATTTAAAAAGTTGACATTGAGCGATCAGCTGTATTATGAATTCGACGAAGCTAGTTTGATACCATTGTGCGGAAATTTTGTATACCATCCTGTGCACTTTGAATTGAGATTCAAGGTTAATCAATGAACAAGACCAAAGCCTAAACTTCTACAGGCAATCCCTGGAATTATGGTGAACGATTTTGTTATAGGCGATCCAATTCTTGTTCCGATAGCCTGCTCCCTTTATCGATGACTAGTTGCCACTTAGAAAACTTCCGCCTTGAACAATCGATAGAGGTGTCGAAGAAAGTAGCCATGGATAGTAACCGTACGCCACCGTCCCGAGATGCCTAGTCTACTTTATGCACTTGGTGAGAGATATGCAAATGCTAATTTTTGTGAACCTGGTAGAAAGCCGCTGCTATTTAATTCACAGGCTGCCCTTGACAGCCAGCTTCTTTCCCAGCCCGAGTAGTGCAAAACCAAGGTTTTTGGCGTCCAGGAAGTAGTAAAGAAGGGGGAAGACTACAGCAAACCCACTCGTGCATACTTTGCCCAAGTTAATGAGCGAGCAGCACTGCAAACTAAACAACTTTGCAATATCTCTTCAGGCTGCAGCAGTCAACCAAACTTGGCTGCAAACACAAGCATTTTTCCAAGTACGAATGCTACCGAATTCGTCACCACTACCACACTGCTAATCACGTGTGACGAAGGTTTCGTCAATATGAGCAGGAACACTAGTACAGCCACTTGTGGATCGGACGGAGCGTGGTCGTGGAATTCTGGAAAACCGTTGACCTGCGTTCCGGGTAAGTATCGAGGGCAATATAGAGGAGGATGGTATGCAAATAATACTCTCAATATTTTGTTTACATAATCCAAGTGATGATACCTGTTGAAACCATCAAGTAGTTTGATAGTTTCAATTGATTCTGTGAAAATCACTATAGCAATTTTATGCAAGTAGATCATCTCACCTGCTGCCACTTCTGGCGTATTGTTTCCGGCAGTCGGGCGCAACCATCTCAATGCCACTTACTTTCTCGGCTGCTATCCTAACTCGGCTAGGCTTCGCAGTTAATCTCGTTTGTGTGGAATGGCATCTGATCTATTGGCTAAAGCCTGCCAATCACGCACAGCATAAACCTTCAGTTCACTATAGAATCTTTGTAGAGCTACACCGTTAGTCAGTCTGCAGAGCTTGCAGATTTACAGATGGAGATAAATATTAGCATACATGCACGCATCTTAGGCCTTCCTATTTTTTACTTGCAGTGAAGTATTAAGTGGCTATATTTGCTAAGCAACCTGATTATACATGCTTGAGTAGTAGTGACCTTTCTGAATTAAATTTTACAAGAAAAGATATTACTATTATTATAACTGTAAGTTTGTATATTTCTCTAAAAGCAACACATTTTTTAACACTGATTTCCTCAGCCTGATACAAAAGCAATAAAAAGAATGATTTGACAAGCACAATTCATGCTCCAAATAACTCAAAAGCAAACAACTAGTACTCTTTGAGTCTTGCAAACTCGCGAAAGAAGATAATACAGGCTACTCATATTTTACGACTTCTTGTATTTAAGTCCCAGAGGTTTGAGCACGTGTCTCCTTTGCTGAAAGAGCTAGGATGGTTGCCGGTTGAGCAAAGGATACAGAGTAAAGTTCTTACGCTGACCCACAAGGCCCACCACGGCTTGGCTCCTTCGTACCTAGCTGAACTGCTGCATCAGTTTCAGCCTGTTCGCGCCCTCAGGTCCTGTGTGGACAATAAATTAGCTATCCCATTCCTCCGCTTAAAGACAGTTGGCGACAGAAGCTTTAGCTCTGCAGGTCCTAGACTGTGGAACTCGCTTCCACAATTCTTAAGCAGCGACAACTACTCTCCTACTGCCGACTATGGCACATTCTTTTCAGCGGTCCTGAGCTGCTACTTCTATGCTACTCACTACATCAACTGCTCTCCTGACTCTGCTTTGCTTCCCACTTTCTCTTTGTTGCGTGAGACGAAGTCTGTTGGCTACCGAATGCGTACCGAAAGCCGCTTAGGCTGTGAGTGTGCCATACAAAACTCCCTTGCGTAACACCCACATGGTCTTTATGATTTTGTGGAGTTACAGACGGAGATACATTTCATTTCATTTGTTACTAAAATATACTGAATGATGGACTTGTAAGCACTCACAACTCCAAATTTAGGTTTTATTTAATTTTAGGGAATCGTGCCTATCCATAAACGCAGTTCACTTGCAGGTTTCATTCGGTTTTGAAGTATTGCTCTCACCCATGAACACTGTTTATTTAAACTAGTGCACACGCACGAGTTATTTTGTTCGTCAGCTACTCAGTTAGTCATGAGGTACTAGGTGAGTAGATATGTAGGTAACCTCAAGTAGCATTCTAATCTAATTTAGAGGGTTGGCGTTGCAGCAGCAGTATCAACAAGACGCTTTATATCACGCCTTAATCCTTCTACAACTAATAAAATAAAGCTGGTGAAATCGCTTTTAAGGCATTAAAATAGCCCACAAAGAGACCTAAATTTGTTTCAAAGTAATTCAAGTGAGATTCTAAGATGCTCGTATCACTGTGGGTGGTTACGGAACAAAATATTCGGTAATATGTGTTTAATAATCACGGTTAAACCTAATCTGGTTAAAGGAGTTAAAAAAATCCTCTTCATGGTTAAGCATATTCTGGTCAAAGAGGCAGCTGTGTCGTTTACTTAGACTTCGGCATCGATCCATTCTAGTCTGCAGATGCTCAGACGAATGTGCCTTCACGTAAGCAGCCGCAACCAATTCAGGTGACCAATAATTTATCAAAAGGCTGCTCTGACCTTGAAGAGTATGGCAGCAGGCAGTCAATGCAGATGGGACCCTTTTTTTTCGGAGTCGATGGACTAAATAAAGGTCAGCCGATTAGTATGGGCTGGTCGCTACAGACGGAGAATGCAGCGTACTCGCTATTTAATATCCTCCATTAATAGCCTCCATTTGAGTAAGCTTAGAACTACATTCCTCAGAACAGCTCGGCTTTGGGCTCTTAACGACCTTCTGCTCAATCGTAATCCTGGTGCAATCACTCTACTCGCTCTCGTAGATCCCTTTGAAGATCTCTCGTAGATCTGAATTGACATTCGTTACTACCTTATCCTTCTAAAGCACCTGTTTACACATTTATTTGTATTCTTGAAACTCTATGACAGTACAAATGAACTGCTGTTCGTAGGACACCCTAAGCCTTTGGCTAGATTAGAAGGCTTTGGTCTTCTAATAGATGATGCTGTTGTACGACCATCACCAATTGCTCGAAAGTTTAGGTGTCATTTTCGACACGTGCCTAAATTTTTTTAAGCTTCATTCCGAAGTCTGCTTCTACAGCTAGCCATCATGTCCGATCCCTATCTAAGATAAGGGGCTGTCTTCCACGGTGGCTTGCAAGTAATTAACTAGCTCCCTAGTTCTGTCTTGGTCTGATTGTTGTAATTCCCTTTGGCTGGGTTACCAAAAATAAAGCAACCAGGCCGCTGCAAATGGCTATGAATATAGCTGCAATGCTAGTTTTCAAGTCCCAGAGGTTTGACCACGCGTCTCTTGGGCTAAAAGAGCTCACAAGGCTGCCTGTTGATCAACGGATATACAGAGCAAAGTTCTAGCGTCGATCCTCGAGGCTCGACCACGTGGTCTCGGTTCCTCCATAACTAGTTAAACTGTGGCACAACTTTCAGCCTGCCCGTACCCTCAGGTCCTGTACGAACAATAAATTAGCTGTTCCATTCTTCCGCTTCAAGACTGTTGGCAACAGAAGCTTTAGCTCAACAGCTCCTAGACTGGGGAACTAACTTCCACGATTCTTACGCAACGACAACTTTTCTCCTTCCGCTGACTGTGGCTCACCCTTTCCTACCGTCCTGAGCTGCTACCTCCATGCTGCTCACTGCATTGACTGCTTTCCTGACTGGGCTAGGCTTCAAGATTTCTCTTTGTTGCGTGAGATGAAGTATGTTGGCTAGCTAATGCCTACCGAAAGAAGCTCAAGCTGTGAGTGCGCTATAGAAAACTCTCCTGCGTAACACCCACATAGTCTTTGTGGAGCTACGGACGGAAATTAATTACAATACATTACATCCAAGTGTTTTTGAGATTGCTGCTCCTACAGGCGTGCTTCAAGTGAAGATGGGTTAGTCGGAAATCAAGTGAGGACGAAATTACTAGCCGCTGCAGACCTGATTTCCATTTCGTCATCAGAAGCTCTGTCAGTTCATGATCGGTTGCTCGGTTTTCAATGTCTAGCTGCAATTGGGCAGGAGTTGGTGGATTCATAGTAGCTGACATCCACATCGAACGCTAATATCTTGAGACAAATCAGCTGTGACACATTATATGTACATGTAGCTGAGTGACTTACTGAAAGGCCTCATTCTCAACTAGTATTACTGGCACACTCATAAACTGCTTTAGGTCCTGACTAACCAGTATATCTGATTGTAAACGTCAATTAATGTCGGCCAGCTGGAAACCTGGAAGCATAGGTACCTTTGGATCCGGTCTTTGGCACCTTACTTCTTTTATTATCTTTACTCTTCATATAGCTGATGTCATCAGCCAACACATATTTGGCTCTCATTTATCTCCACAAATGACTCACACAGCCCTTCAAAGCTCCGATTCTTTAAACTTCGAAGCCTTCAAGCCTTCTAAGCCTCAGCTCCTCATTCAACTCCCGCACTTTCCCTTGTAACGTGCCTTGACTTCATATGCATTTGCATGGCTACTTAACACTTTTAGCTTACATATGATAAGACCTAATGGTAATTGGTTCACCAAGCGTCAACCGAAAGTTGGAAGACCTCGCCCTCAAGGTTGGTTCATTTGGCACCATTCCAGTAACTTCGACCTGAAATATTGACATGTCACGGCAAAACGACTTGTCATTGGCTGAGCACCACTCATTTACAGTTAAGTCAGTCAGCTTTATTTTTTACAAAGCAACGAAGCCAAAGTTGGAGCCTGCTTAGACAAGAGAAAGGCAGCCGAAACAGCTGATTAGATTGCAAATCGAGTCTTGATTATTGCAATTCCCTGTTTTCATGACTCCCAGCCTGCCTTCAAAGATTGGCAAGTGGTACACAACTGAGCAGCTGTTATAGCCTTTCGTCAATAGCATTTGCACCAAATCTCTCCATTTCTGTCGGAGCTTTATTAGCTCCTTATCAGTCATCGCATAGGTTTCAAAAGTCCTTGTCTGGCTTATCATTTATTAAAGTTTCTAAACCTGACTTTGCCGAGATAATCACCAAACACAATGTAGGGCTTCATTATTTGCGGATTTACACAGGTGCAACTGTGTTATGATGCTCCACTGCCTTCCAGCATCTTAAAATCTTCCAGCTCTGTGGTAGCATGCCATACTGACGTTCGAAATTGACTGAAATAAGTTTTCTAAATTAAATTATTATTAATAATCAAATTCCTAATTTTAGGAGGACGTAGTGTAACTCGGAAACTGAAAATCCCGACTTTTCAAATCGGCTCCACCTGCACACGCTTCCTGCTGCCTCCGCCGGAAATCAGGATTTAAACTAAACAAATTGCTAGCTACTAGGCAGTATTTCTCAAACTGCATAAAGCTGTGACCCTATAATACAGTTCCTCACGTTGTGGCGACCCCAACGATAAAATTATGGTTTTCAAAAGTGGAAATGCGTGTTTTCCGATGCTCTTAAGTGACCCCTATGAAAAATCGTTCGACCCCAAAAGGGGTCGCGACCCACAGGTGGAGAACTGCTGTACTAAATGAACACAGAAGCGCCAGAGGCAAGAATTCCCTCGTTCACCAACATATCATTGCCATAACTCGTGCTTGCGAAAATGCGGATGCCAGAGAGAGCACTGGCTGCCTATCAAGCAGCGTGCCGAATTGAAGATCACGTCAATCACATTCTTTGATTTCTTGGAGCTCCGACCTTCCGATCCGAATGAATTGCAATTCAGGCCTCTTGCCACAGTACTTTGCACCTCGTCCTGCGGTAGACTGCTCAGGGTCCTCACTAACTTCAAATCTATTGGAGATGGAGCCGTCAGTTGCTATGCTCCTAGCTGCCAAACTGACCGAACTTACTACATTTACTAACATTTACGTCATCTACTGACTTGACAGTCTTCAAAAAGAAGCTAACAATTTCCCTGTTCCACACTGCCTTCCATCTGTCCTTGAGAAAGTGTCCTTTGAGGTGGCTGTGCAAAATGAAACTGCCCATGTCCAGGATAAGAGTAGCTGAACCTGCTTTTGCATAGTGGCCCAGTGATCCTGTCTTTATCCAGTCTGCTGTACCTGCTTATTCACGACTGCGTAATAATAATTATAAAAATAATACCGCATTTGATATAGCAAACAGGAATAAAATGGTTATCTGTGACATACACAGGTTCATCATGCAACTTTGGTTTGTGGCAGCATGCCCAGTATCAGAACCATAAGCACATACAGGACGAATGACAGAGACCCACTAAATGCTGCTATACATAGATGCTGTTTAGTTTTTTTTTAATATAGACAAGTCGGGAGATATTGTGACACAGGTCGGGAGTGAGTTCCAGGCTTTGGGAATGTACGAACTAAAGGAACGTTCTCCAAAGGATTTGAGGTTTGTACGAGGTATGGGTAAGCAGTAAGATTCCGGAAAACGGGTGATACGATGCTTAGCCTGTTGGGGGAGCCGATGTGATAGGTAGGCTGGAGCCAAAGAATTAGGAGACTTGAAAGTGAGCGACCAATGTTTGAAGTCAATGCGTTGCTTGACGTGGAGGCAGTGAAGGTCTGCGAGAAGTGGTGTGATGTGGCATTTGAGACGGTTATAATTATTTTAAATATAATTCATTTATATAGCACCTTAATAGAACTTAATCTCTGTTCAGGCACTTCACATATGCCTCGGGGCTCGAGCCCACGACCTCAGCCAGACCTCGGTCGGCGCGAGCACCTTCACCGCTGGACCAAACCAGCTCACTAGGTTAAGACGGACAAGCCTAGCTGCCGAGTTTTGCACCAACTGTAAGCGCCTGATTGCACAGGTTTCTAGACCAGCAACCGGCAAGTTACAGTAGTCAAGACGGGCTGTAACAAATGGATGGAATAATTTAGATGCGGCATTCCTGTCTACGCAATCCAGAATTTAAGCAGTGCTGTGTAGCTGATTAAGTGCTACTAATCAGGGTCCAACTAGTCTGCAGCCGCCAGTCATTTGTGAGGTTCAGCATTCTTGCCTTAGCATTATAGCCAGGTTCTTCTACAGCATCTCCTAAGCAGCATACCTTGCGTGTCATTAACAGTTGGCTATGGCTTCTCATGCCAGTAATAAAGCTCCTGAATAGAGATTGAGTTCTATAATGAAGCTCTGCAAATGACCGACTATTTTCTATTATTGTTGCCGCTTCGTTAATTCACTTGCACCAACCTACCTATTCAACCTCTTTGCTCCTCCTCCAGTGTTCTCTTTAGGAATATTGCTTTCAGCATTTATTAATCTCTCCATCCAATATACTAACGGGATATCTTTGCCATGTTTTAGTGTTCAGGTGGTTGGGACCAAAAGTCCAAAACTTGTTTTCAGCTAGGTTCACTACATCCAGTGACCTTGCATTATTTAGGTCTCAGCTAATATGATATCTGCTGTGTGAAGGTTTGATCTCGCCCAGGTGAGCTTGTCATCTTTGCTCCTGTGTACGGAACCGTGCACGATTTAGCAAATTTTAGTCGCCAGAGGTCCTACTGTCCGGAAAATCTTCATGCTTGTTTTAGCGTTCTGGCCTAAACATTACAACCCATAGTTATGAATTATGTTGCCAGTATTTTGAAAGCAAATGCATAGAAATAAAGTTCTCTTAGATAGCTTATTAAACTGGTCTGCATGCTATCAGAAATCTGAGACTTGTTATTATTTTTCAAGTATATGTCACAAGCAATGGTTTACGGTGTATTTTGTTTAGGTTTGGTAGGTCAGCTTTGGTTAATTTTGTTAATCAAAAATCATGTGCACATTGACATTATGCATTGCGTGTGATGATATTAACTTTCGTTAGCTTTACTTGTTAAAGTAACTCGATAACGTAAATTTTGTCTTTTATTTTCTATGAAACATTAGCCATTTTTCTGGTTGATATATTTATTTGAATGTACTGTAATTGAATATAATAATTATAATTGTAATTGAAATCGACTGTAATTTGTGATTTGCATTGCCACGGGAGTCCAAGGATTGTCGACGTATATTTTGTTACATCTTCGGAAGGTTCTCGGAAAAAAGTGGCTACCGATTAATATATTCATCAAGCAGAGCTATCAAGCCTACTTTGGAGGCAAACTGGGAGATCAGGTTAAGACATGGGCACCAAATATGGTTTAAAAGCCGCGTGTAGAGAATGTGAGACGATAGTTTAAAGATCAAAGAAAATTCATGCCATTTGGAGTGCTGATGATTGGGAGAGAACATACTGATAATGTTTCGCGTTCGTATTACTGCATCGCCATCATATAGGACATCAGCAAGAAAAAATCAGCATACATACAATTAAATATCGAAAGTGACGGACAACGATGCGACTTGCACTGAAAAGTAATGATGTGGGAGTTCCTGTTCCACCCTTTTCACTTGATAATATATTGACTGAACGTAATTTGAGCTTAAATGAAGGTGACAAGACAGCTATGATGCTTTTGATGCTCCATCCCCTAAACATAATGTGTATTATCTTGACGACATAGTGAGAGACCCTGATCTACCTATGAGTAGGCTAAACTCCTCATCTGCAGATTAAAACAAATTCTCTTGCGCCGGATACTTCATTATCGTGCTATAGACATTGAGGAATTTTTCTCTGTACTTCTCGACAAATAATTCACTCATCTATTGCAGCAGCTTTGAAGGCCTAGTTAACCAAATGCAAAAGCGCCATTATCCAACTGCATGGAAACTCCTCATCGATTCATAGAAACAAAGTTTAAGGAGAGTTTTACTCTTCAAAATGGAAACAAACTTTTTTCTTTGCCGATTTTTCTCTTTGCACAGTCTGTACAGAAGAATGGGACTTACATGAGCATTACAATACTTCACAATAAAATCAAATATCATCAATACATTTTGCAGATATGCCTCAATTTATAGGTTTGTGATCTTCTGATAGGACTCCTTGGTGGCTTGGTGAAATATCCTTACTTTTTAAAGCTGTTAGGTAGTCGATCTGATGCTCTTTGTTTCAAAAAGAAAGACTTGCCAGGGAAAAACAAATTTGTGCCTGAGAGTGACAACGTCCATGAGCCTCTCATTGCCAACAGCAAAGAAGTTCTGCTTCCTCACTTTATCGTAAACCTTGCACTAATGGAAAATTGTGTTAGGGTAATGAACCAAGACGATGATGCATGTAAATACTTACAAGAAAAGTTTCCTCAAATTAGAGAGGCAAAGATTAAGGCTGTCATTTGTTCGGGTCCACAGAGCAGAAAATTGCTCAAAGACACACAGTTTACATAAGATATGACTGTGTTGGAGTTGCTGGTATGGAATCGATAAAGAAATGAGGTAGGAAACGTTCTTGGCAATCAACAGTCTGCTGACTACTCGATAATTGTTGAGATCAAGATTCGAAACTACAGGCCCTTGTCAGTAGAGTGAGTGCTAAGAAATATTTTCTTAATTGTCACCTTGACTTTCTTCCATCAAATTCAGGAGCATTCAGGTGGGGATCAAGGTGAGAGATTTTATCATGACATTCGTGAAATGGAGCGTAGACACAATTACTGCTGTGCTGTTAACATAATGGCCGATGACCGTTAGAGTTTGAGGTGCTGCAACCGTGCTGCTGAGCACAGCGGAAAGTCTAGGAAGTGGCAGCTTAAAAGCAATTTAAATATATGAAGAAAACTCATGTATAAATTGTAGATAAACTAGATGATATTTTTATTAAGTGATTGCAAAATATGTAGGCATTACATGTGAAGTTATTTGAAAATGAAAATGCAAATCATTGAAAACTAAACTAGCTGGGTTAAACAAACTACAGACTTTAAAAGAGCATCCCACAATTTAACTAAATCACCTATTAATCGAAAACAACTGACAACAAAGTGGTGATTGGCCAACCACTGCAACTGAATTGTCATTATAACTACTATCCTGTGCCGATTCGTTAAAATATATCCCATGTACACATTTACGTTAAGACACTATTAGTATGAATACATATGATATAGCGCGCTCAGAAAACTCGATCGGTTTCTAAGCTCTTTACTTTTGCTGCAACGAAGCACGATCGAATGGTCAGTGGTAGCATGCTAATAAACAACAAGAAAATAATGTTATGGCTTGAAATACACAGGGTCAACACGACCTTGGCAAAAAGCTCGAAGGAGAGTTCATCCCAGAGTTTTTACCTCCGCAGAGTGACCTCGAGCATCCATGTGTGCCCGGGTACACCTAAATGTAGAAGTCAACCAATGCAGAGTCTCGGGAAGAGCCAGCAGTCCGCAAAACACTGCAGGGTGATTCGAGTTATCAGTCACGACGACTCCGCCTCTGACGGCTGACTTTCCAGCTTTTCATGTTATGAAGCTCAATGAGAGGTTTTCTCCCAAAATTGAAACTCGTCTAGATAATTTAAGTTTCCCTAATTATATCACTAACTAGTAGGACAATTAAAAAGGACTAGTCTTTTCCTCTTTTGCTTAAGTTTTTGTCTCTTTGATTTAAGCATGGCTTAGCTAGCCAGAAGTTTTTTTGCAGCTGTGTTCAGCTGGGTTTGCGGTATGTGCATCTTCTACGACCACGTCCTTAACGATGTACAATCCTCGATTTATTATAAAATTTTATTTTTAGAAACCTGACATAATCCGAGTTTACACTCCTTCACCCGCAAAAGCGAACAAAGTCAGTCGATTTCACTTGCCGCCTAAAACAATTGGCTCCATTATATTATTGCCAATTGAGGTGATGCCAATCGATTTCAATTCAATGTCAATAGTTGGCGATCTTTAAAGCTAGTTGGCCTCTTTTGAAAAGTATCTACTTTACTGTGTAAATGTCAAGGCGAGCTAAAACTTAGGAATACACAAGCAGCAATTTCTGCTAAAAGGCTCTAGATTAACAATAGTACTAGTAATAAGATAATAGCAACGTGCCACAATCAGGACTGAATGCCTTTCTAGGCACATTAACCAAGCTTTAAAAAACGAATGTCAGCATGGTTAGTGACGAAATGCACCGACTAAGAACGCGCAATAAAAAATGAATGAAAGTTCACGTTAATGTAGGCTATGCTTTAAAGAATGGTTGTATTTGAGCTTCCTTTCAAAAGTCAAGTCAGACTATAGGTCCCTTGAAACTAGTTTCAGCTTTGGAAGCAGATCAAATAAAGGAAGATAATCTCTAAAAGTTGTCTGGTTTATTAAACCCACTTTAGCGACGTAAGTAAGAACAACTGGTGGATCAAAGCTTAATCAGATTTGGAATTCGTTCAGATAGGTAATCTGGTGCAACAGAATAAATGGACCCTAGAAGTGAGTGCAAATGTGAGCTGAGCATGCAGCAAGGGTGTTAGGAGAGTCTGTTGTGCTGAAGAATAGGAGGAATTTGTCGGAGTACAGATACTTTCTGCGTTACTGTGAGCTATGAGGCGTACGTTCGCAGGCTGAATTAGGGGTTAAGCTCTAAACGAATATTCGACTCGTAATAATGTCCAGAAAGCTTGGAATTTCTAGCAGCAGTTATTAGTATAGGCCATTCCGAAATGTAGGACAAATAGGCGTTCATCGAAACGAATAAATAATAAAGCAATCCGGCCACGAGTTGAGCTTTTGCGCTGCAAAGTCTTAGAGTCACTGGTGTTACTTTTGCCAGCGGTAATCATTCCCTGGCCATTTGGAAATGCCTAACTCAGGCCGTGTGAAAACCTCACACAGAAAGACACAGAAAGTATGAAAATGCATACACGCGACATCTAAGATTGCATACAATAGGTGATTTTAAAATAGATCTCTGTTGATCAAGCTAGTGCATTAGTTAAAAGAACATTAAGAGACAAGCTTTCCTTGCGGAGCACGTGCCTAAGTTTGAGCTTTTTATACAACTTGTGACCTCTTCTCTCTCTCTGGGTCACCGTCTGTAACTGTCACAGAATAAAAAGGATAAAATGGATGATACACCTGTAGCACATTTGTAGTATGCTCAGGGCCTAAGTGACTTTCACTGTGCAAACTATAGCCAATGCAGACCGTCATATGCTGCAGGAGAAAGTGAGGCACCAAGCTGCAAGACATGGGCAGTCAATAACGAGAGTATCTTCCACTTAGCAGCACAGAAGAGCTGGAATCAATGAACTTGAGCAGGCCGTAAGACAACTTCCGGCAATATAAATGAAAACTTTGGCAATGTCCTTAGTCAAGTGTTGGAAGACTTTCGACTAGCTGCTTACGACAGTGTTCGATAATCTTTAATGGAAATGCTTTAAGCCTCCGTTTCCAGTGAAGTGCTTCGGTGGCACCGTGACAACTCAGTTGCTAGGTGTCGAAGAGTTGAGTGCACCATTCGGTTAACTAATCCGGAAAAATCCAAGTATACCTCGGTTAAAAGACTGACTCAGAAAGTGTAATCACTAATACCAGAGTCTAATTTTCATTTTTCTAGTTTCTCTGACTAATTACGTATCCATGATGAAGGTTTACGTAAATATTCTGGTTACGCTTTTATCATGGGTTTTCTGTGTCGAATTGAAGCAACCATATTCTTTCTGCAGTTTTCAAAATCTGAATTTGAAGCTTTCACATATGCTATATCAGTAGCATGTATTCACTGCATATGACAATCGCAGGAAACATTCCGGGTGTTCATATGCAGGTGAAAGGCATAGATACAGTTGATACATATCCAATAAATTTAACAGACTCAAATAAACTATATATATATATGTATATATATATATATATATATATATATATATATACTATTGCATGGGGATCCCTAAAAATCTGAGTTATTGCAAAGTATTTATAGTACTAGTTCATGACCTTTTAGTTCATGACATTTTTAGTGAGTGTTGAATCCTTGCTCTGACATGAATTGCACTGTGATGTGCTTATTTATTTCAATTTGCTAGTGCAAGGATAGCCGTTGAATCTTCTAACGTGTGATTTTATCGACATGCTTTTTTATGTTGTAGGGTGCTACTCTCCCACGCTTGTCAATCATATGCAACAGATATCGGGAAGCATGGCGTCTGCATACGCCCTTTACGCTTATCTCACCTTGATCTGTCAGACTGGTTACGTGGATCTTAGCATTTCAAATGCCAACATCAGCTGCGGACCCGGAGGCTTATGGATTGCTCATGGCACCCTCAGCTGCGTGCCAGGTAAGTTCCGGCTTTAGGAGTCAATGCTTACTATAGGAATATGGGTAAATAGACCTGATATTGCATAAGTTAAAGGTAAGACGCGGCGACAGCATTGACTGTGGAGCAAGCTAAAACATGCAAGCAAAACACAACAGACAAAGGCTTAGTGGCGTAGTGAAGATCGCTGCATTTAGATGCGAACCATTCGTAAGTTGATAGAAATTAATGGCTTTTTAGCGAAATAGACAGTTTCCTATTTGCAATAGCGTATTTTGAGTTTTATAATTAATAAAACCCAACAACTTTATTTTTGGAGCAATTCTGTATTAAAAAATTGCAGCTACCTCAACATATTGAGTAATTTGTTTGCTTACACAATTACAAATTCTACTGGTTTTATTCAGTGATCGTAAATGGTTTTTTAATTGCTATGCTCACCGTTTTGAATTTATTTTAATCCACAATGGGAATATACAAATTTAATGAAGTCTGCTGTCGGCAGGAAATGTGTGCAGCTGCTCCAGCCTTGACTTTAGGTTAAGCACCTAACCAGTGGCCACGAAAATTATACATTTGCAGGATGCGTAGCAGCAACTCTCAACCCCAATGTGGAACTGACTTCATCAGCCTCACCCGCAGTATACTCATCAAATTCCAACGTGACTGTGCACTGCAAAGTGAATTACATATGGTCGAATGGTGGCTATGCGGCCACATGCTTATCAAACGGAACTTGGTCATGGAATACAGGCTCGATGCTTGCCTGCGTACCTGGTGAGATTTCTCCACCAACATTGATTCGCTTTCGCTTGCTTCATGCGGCCGTTACAGCGGCTAGCACATCTTCATAAGGAAAGCTGCATTTATTGGAGTGAAATAAAAACTCCAACTGGCGAGGATCAATATACGGCGTTTGCTGAGCTAGCTGGCATGGTGCTACCATTGTCATGCAGCGGCCACTCGAGAGCCCCTCCCTACCTTCCCAGCAGCCCCTACAGCTTAGAAAAGTGGCTCCACGCACTGTAAGGCTGGCTCTGAGACATCTAGATTAGGAAGGAGTAGGAACCGTGATCGCTTAGCTTTAATTATCCGTATAGCAAATCGGTTACCAGTTTCCGGATATTTGCTACATTGCTGGGTACAGTTGGCTACCGAATGCATACCGAAAGCTACTTAGGCTGTGAGTGAGCTATACAAAACTCTCCTGCGTAACACCCAAATGGTCTTTATGACTTTGTGGAGTTACAGACAGAGATACATTACACTGCACCACATTACTCCACATTCTCGTCAGCATTAAGTAGATAGCGGACGGTGAATCTCGAAGATCTTCTGCCAGTCAATAAAGACTATTAGCCATCCAGGCCCTATATCCACTGTTATACTTCTACGATGTATCTATTTGCCCTTGTCTTGCATAATAAATGCAAATATGGCCATAAGCGATTCTTCGTTGCCTCTCCAAGCTGTAGTAGTTGCCGTTAAGGCTCTCCCGCCGCGTTACAGAGGCTGTTGAAACACAAATTCTATCAGATACCGAATTAGAAAGCACGAGTAGAGACTCCAGAGCCGGTCTTTATTTGTCTATCTTTCCCTAAGGAGTAATTAAAACGGCCACTCTGTTAATGCGTATAGTGATGAAGGTGTAGCCGAGTCTTGGTTTCTTGACATTGCCCATCTGTGACAAGCTTCGCTTGAAGAGCTGGACCTAGAAGATCGGCCTTGCTTCTGGCGATTCAGCGCTTTGACCGTAGTACAGATTACTGATGCAGCTTTGCCTCGGCCTCAATCCCAACCACAATTACCTGCTCTGATTCATTTGAAAGGAGCGGTCTAGGCTGGGACAATCAAAGAAAGAGATAGGAAGCTGTGAGATTTTTGCATTTTGAAACTCGTCGATCAAGCTTGCAACGCCTCATGCTTGTTAGCAGTAGAAAACAGACTGCCATCCAGACTTGCCTGAAATTTAATTTTTAGCGTACAATCATGGCAACGGCTGGGAGCCTAATACATACAGTGGATTAACTTGATCGCCGCAAACTGACAGGGCACAACAAGTTGAAACAAAAACACCAACAACTGACGAGTACACACAGTACATGTCTAATGTCTTTGCTAAAGGTGCTCCTATTTTATGCAGATCGGTCGAAAGGCCGTAGAACATGGTATTTTGACGTCCGTGCTCAATGTCACAATCTAGATTGATTATATTTTGTTGTAAGAGATATAAATTTTAGATGCACTAAAGAAGCATTACTTTATATAGGTATAATGGATCTGCTGAGCTAATCACTTTTGGCTCGCTGATTCATGGTCTGAAGCGAAAACAGATTGAGGTCTAGCACCAAAGTCAAAATTTATGCACGGCCCAGGGTCATTTCACCAGTGCTTGTAGCACCACTCAAGTCTATTTGAATATGTGCAATTGCCGCCAAGCGATTGGACGCTGATACTTAAAAATCCAACATTCTAAGACATGCTTGCAAAATAGCGACGGTGTTTAAAACTGATCAGTGCAGTTCCATATCTGCATAGAGTCTAAATAATACTTGCTATTTTAGCTATCCACGAAGCTATGTGTGCTCACTGAGCCTCATTTTTTCACACCTAAAGCTCTTGATCGTACTTTAGCAAACATTCAAGCATACAAAATGCATGCTACAGTCCTATAAACCCATAATTGTGTATCACATAGAACAACTCAATACTAATATTAAGTCATTCATCAACAGGCTAGCTGAGCTGATCCACTAGTATTAAATTCTTGTGGGCTTTATACAAAATGTAGTTGGTAAGAACACTGTTTTGTGGGCAGTTCGTTGAATAACTGTCGCTGGGTTCTAGATGCGTGGTGACCAGTGGGCTAGCTGAATGTGCTGACTCCGATTCAGGAGTGACCCAGTTGCCTGTGAGTAAATTGACATTAACATTCTAGGCTATGAGGGTAGCAAGCATGTAAGACAGGATAATTGGGTACGATGGCCATAGCTTTCCAAACTCAGCCCTCCTGCCTCGGTTTTTCAGTGTTTATAAGTAATCAGGATAATAAAAATTGCTGCTGTGACAGCATCATCATCTAGGCCTCGACTGAATCAAGAGATTGTTAATAGAAAAGATACAATTCCACTTTTTTCATGCCTTAGTAGTTAAAAAAAAGTCTATTTTTAGGTACAGTATCTCGTATGACTTCATTTCGTGCCCACGAATAGTAGTGCGTCAGCGAAGCTTTCAGGTTCGCATACATAATAAAACTTAATTTTAGCTCACAAGATTTTGATTGATTCATGAATTCAGTTATTAAACATTTTATTTCAAATCTAGTAGTAGCACTCCTAAATATGCCGAGTTATGATTTCAGTGGTAGCAAAGCCAAAGTATAAAATAAAGCTGTCTGAATATCTTACAGGCAACATTTTCTGGATAACTGAGCAGGGAGTAAAATCAGCATATGCTGAATCATTTTCGGGTAGTGATAAATCTGTCATCTTGAAGTAGTGCTGCGTTACGAAAGGTTGGATATTTCAAAACGATATTTATCTTTTTGAAAAATAGCCAAATATCTTTTAAACTCGAAAATCTGTTCTTAAACGTGGTCATATAAGTCTAAAAGGTTACAAAGTCAGCTTAAGGTTTGTTATGCTAATCTGTTGAAGTTTCACCTAAAGCATATTTGATCCAAATCGTGCCCCTCTTTAGCCTCTAATCTTTTGATGACTCTGTCTTCAGGTCGTATGCTCCAAAAACATGGAACTCACTCCCGACTGATGTCAGACCTCCCATGACTTCACGAAGTTTAAAATAAGTTTAAAACACAGCATTTAGAGGGTCCAAGTGGTTCGTCCTGCGTGTGCTACAGAGTGCTTGCACAGCATATGCAAAGATTAACCGAGTTTCCCATGGTGAGGCTGTGCATGTCGCCTCTAACCAAGTCATACTTGATGACATTATGCATGTTACCACTAATCAATTTGTCATGATTTACTTACAGCATATGCAATGTGCCCACAAAAAATTCAGTTCACCGAGGGTGGTTAAAATTAGAATTATTTTCATTGCAATGTCCGAAAAACCGTTATCCGCTGATGATGGCATTACTTTTGAAATTGACCCCGAGTAAATAAATGCATGCACTGAGATAATATCCACTCACTTATTCGTAGGACTTTCAATTCGTAGGACTAATTCAACTCAAAAGCTAGCGTTTATTTGATATCTTCTTTAGGCTGCATCAGTCCTAATTTGGCGGCCGCCACAATCATAGTGCCTAGTACCGGCAGCGAGGAATTCCTGCCAGGCACAAAGCTACACATCCAGTGCGACGTTGGTTACGTCAACATGAGCCTCGCTTACAGTAATGCAACCTGCGGATCGAACGGAACATGGTCCTGGAGCTTTGGATCCCAGCTAATTTGTGTTCCTGGTGAGCAAACTGCGTCTGTTCAAATCGTTTACAGCAATCAAAGCAATCACCTTTTCATAAACGTGTGTACCCAAGAAGCTCGTTATAATTTTTCGCAATATGTTATCAGGAATAAGTTAAAAATGTTATTCTAACTGTTGTGATTTTGAAAGCAAAAAAAAAGTTTAGGCAAGACTAACCACGAGCATATGAGCTCAGCGTCACAATCTGCTGATGTCGGGTTTGCAATTTATTTTACTTCAACTGTTAGAAAATTAAATCTATGATAAGCAATGTCTTATGAAATACCTGCCTACTTTTGTTTGGTGCCTAAGTGGACTTCTAGTTTCAGTGCTCAGTGAAGACTACGCCTCCTGAAGCAGAAATAATGAATGAAATGAGCATCTGACAAACCGTAGCTCAAAGAATGATTACCCCTGTGTGATAGTGGATATGTGGACGACATATCCGATTATTGCATACATGCGACTACATTTTCTGGATGCTCGCAACTTCTTCAAAGTTTGTGTGCACTGATTTTGCATGATTTTATCAAAAGTATATTTTATCAAAAGTAAAGTTTTTTACTTTCGATATATATATATATATAATAATGACACATATATGCCTCTATTATCAAGCATATAAAGGCGTCCATAGGACGCTAGAGCTAACTAACAGTGAAAGAAAAGAACTAAAACAGGCAAGGTCAAGATTGTCCAGAAATCCTGACTGGTGGTTTGAGAAATTCAACTCTGACTTGTAAGGGTCTTCCTTAAAATATAAATCCATCACCGTACGAGAAAACTACAATTAAAACTCATTTGCATTTGCACGTAGAGTAGCCAATGTAGCAGTAAAAAGTATTTTCTAGCGATGGATGATTTTCTAGTGAGCGCCTTCACCTAGGCGAATGCAAAATTTACATCAGATTTGTGGTTTGTAGAGGAAACGTGGCTGGAAAATCTTCGCTAGGTGTAGCATTGATCGTAAAATACTCTTTTTGGACTAATTGCCTGGTCGTTTGATTGTCTACCGAACGAAGTCGTTTGTCGACCTGATGTGTATCACGAACATTATCGCCAGTCTCTAAACGTATTATTAAAAGAAACAAGCGGCCGTACCAAAACCTGATTTGTACGGCTATAAAATTGGCCAAGGGCTATCGTATTCCGAGAATAAAAAAAGAAAACTGTGTCTGGCACCAATCTCTAGTCAAAATCCAAAATTCAGGAATTTTGATGCACGATGCTTATTACCAAATTACGAATTTTAAAGTATCTGAAGCTGCTAGTGAAGTGTCCGGATGTGCAATTTTGCGGTTATCTCCGAATGCCGAGATACACGGCTAGATGGGGAGGTGACCTTAAATATGCTGTACATCGTGGGGATGCTGATTCCGGGCTGCTAATCGTGCTATGGAGACGGAGAGTCAAGGAGACTGTAAGACAGAGAGGCAGTAAGGGAGAGAGGTGAACAGAGTGACAGAGAGAGATAGAGAGAGAGAGAGAGAGAGAGAGAGAGAGAGAGAGAGAGAGAGAGAGAGAGAGAGAGAGAGAGAGAGAGAGAGAGAGAGAGAGAGACAGATGACTACCATTGCATAGAGAGGACCGCCGAAGTTTTACGAAGATTGAACTTGAGAACTGCTAAAAGCACCTGGAAGAGGCATCAGCATCTTGCACATACTTGGTTTTTCAGGATGTCAGTCACCTCAGCTTAATCCTAATACTCAGCTATCAACCAGCGTCTCTACAAGTGCAGGCTATCTGCTGAATGCTACCGTTGCCGTGTCGTGTTCGTCAGGCTACATATACAGCACCGGCTCCAACGTGACATCGTGTTCGTACGGCGGTTCGTGGCTGTGGGCCGGTGGCAACTTTAGCTGTGTGGAAGGTAAGCTACGGACGCAGCAGGCAGCAGGTGTGGTTAATAGGGTGATCAGCTGCCTTTCGGTGCTGTAGAAGCAGTTACTGTACACACCAGAAGAAATCCATTGCTGAAAAAGACCGCTAAGGAAATTTTAGTCTCCTAAGTTATCCGTATTTTCTAGGCATTCTTTTGTAATTCAAAATAATAACTGTACAGCTACGAGCGGCTGCAAATATTTTGGGACCCCATGCTTAAGCGCCCTTTAGTATTTACCTTACTACGTAATCTATAATTAGGTGTATCCACAGGCGCCCTAAGCTGATGACAATGCAATCGTTTTCAGGTTGCCCCGCTCCGCAACTTAATTCGAGCACTCAGCTGTCGTCGGCAGCAGCACCGAATACAACTTACATCAAGAACTCGGTTCTGCAGCTGTCCTGTGCCAGCCACCACGTCAGGCTGAGCGGTGGAGCATTCGGCACGTGCATTTCCGGCGGAAACTGGAACTGGACTAATGGCTCCCAGCTTGCTTGCTACGTTCGTAAGTGAACGCATTTAATTGTTAAACTTGTTTTCAAATCCCTACATAAGTCATTTGGGGATATCAGGCGTCTCAGCTTATATAAAGTATTGCACATCATTCCTTAAAGGTGCGTGTACTCGATCTATCTGCATCTGTCCTACTTCTGTCCTGGCTGTGTCGGTCTCTGGTCTTACTTTAAGAAGGAAGCGAACACGGTCAGCGTTCCTGATGATCACTTTCTACTTGCTCATGCCTCCAGAGTGATCGGAGTAAAGTCGCCATTGTCTCACCAAGATACATACAAAGCCCTCAGAGATGCACTTTCCGATTATTTTAAACCTCTTGGACTAATTTTTCGCCGGCGGCCTCACGATCTGATTCTTATAAGAACAGCTCCAAGTGCCTCTTCAAGAGGAATTCTCGGGAAACTAAGCAATAATTTCATCTGTCAATTCTTCTTCCGCCAAGCTTTGCAAGCAACAAAGAAAGTGCTACGGTCAGCAAGAACGCTTGTTACAGATTTGAGCCGGGACCAGTCCCCACACCCTCTGGATGCGAGTTTTTGGCCTTAAACGTAAGATTCCCCAGTCTTGATGACTTATGTTCCAAGGGCTGAAACAATTCCACAGCAGAACAGAAGCAAGGCTGACTGTGAGAGTGCGGTATAAGCACCACGGTCGTATGATACTTACAGTAATAATACCAACATTAAAAAATATGCAACAATACAGCGTTTAAATAAAGCTAAAAGAGCTAAATTTGAATCAAGAAAATTATTATGCATTAATATGGAGAGAAAAACTGCCAATTGGTTAGCGAATACATACAAATTGTTCGAGCAAATTTAGAAAAAGTTGAGGGCAACACATAGGTTTTTAACTTTTTTTTATTCGTTGTGAAGTTTAAGATGTCAACACGTCAGTCGCAAGTGAGTTAACAGTTTTATGAGGACAGCAACCAATTTAAAGATTTCCTTCCAAATAAAGTAGTCCTCGTTGGAAATGAAGCTCATTAACCGCAATTGGAGGCACACATTTTACTATGGGAAGCTTCATTTGCCAGCAATCAAGACCTATGCCATCAAATCTACAAGATACACTGTTAAAGGGCTGTTTAGAGTTTCAAATACATGCATGCCGTGACTGCTGTCGCTGCTACATGCCGCCTTGTAGACATGTCACTTAATCGGTGTCGCTCAATTAACACTCGGCTTAGAAGTCTTAAACCACCAGTAAATTCAAGATTTAATCGGACCTGCAGACGCAGTCTGTGGGCACAAATGCCATGCTTACTCGCAGCAGCATCTCTAATTCCGGATGGCCGCGGAAAAGCATTGGGCAGCCTCATAACGTTAGCCTGTTGCATGTCTGTTCATTAAAACTAAGGGGGTAAGCACAATCTGGGCTTTCACTTCTATGCATATGACACTCAGTTGTACCTTTGCTTTGATCCCTCCCAGCCTTCGAGCGCCTCAAGTTCTCTAAACTCACTAGCTGCATGCATTGATGATATCCGCACATGGATGGCAGCAAATTTTATAAAACTTAAAGATGATAAAACTAACTTACTAGTTATGGGCAAACCCAGTGTGATCCAGAGATTGGAAAGGCTGACTCTCAAAATTGGCTCTGCCAGCATATCTCCAGTTGCATCAGCTCGAAATCTAGGTGTCATATTCCAAAGCGACCTCTCGTTAGACGACCATATCAGCTCCACAGTCAAATCCGCCTATTTTCAGCTTCATAACATTGCTAAAATTCGGGCTTGTTTAGATAAAGATACCATATCTAAGTTGGTACATGCATTGGTGACATCCCGTCTCGACTTCGGCAACTCACTGCTTACTGGCCTACCAGCATGTGCGATCAGGCGATTGCAGCTGGTGCAAAACTCTGCAGCTAGGCTTGTCTGTCGTGAGCGTCGCAGTTGCCACATTACTCCAATTCTCGCCGATCTGCACTGGCTACCAGTCAAGCAACGGATTGACTTCAAGGTTTTGTCGCTCAGTTTTAGGTCCCTTCATTCCATGGCTCTAGCATATCTCTCAGATATACTACCCCATCAGGCCAAGCATCGTACCACCCGCTTTTCAGAATCCAACAGTCTATAAATTCCTCGTACAAACCATAAATCCTTTGGAGACCATGCATTCAGTTCGTATGCTCCCAAAGCCTGAAACTCCCTCCCGACCTCCATCAGAACATCCCCTGACCACATTTAAAAGAAACTTAAAAATGCACCTATTTAGGACAGCATTTAGTGGGTCCCTGTGATTGGTCCCTAATGTGCTTGAGCGTGCTGACACTGTGCATACTGCCACTAACCGCATTTGCATGCTGACCCTGTCCATGTCACCTCTAACCATCTTATTCGTTTCTTGTTTGTTTTTCCAGCACAATTTTACCCACCATTTCATTGGATTTCACTTTACAGCAAATGTAAAGCGCCTAGAGAGAGATTAAGTTCTCTGAGGGCGCTTTATCAAGTGAATTATTAATATTGTTATCAGCAATCGGGATTCACGTGATAAGCTAGATAAATTTCCTGCTGACCGAGACATGTGTGGCGTCCTGTTCTGATGCCTACGTATAACAGCACTGATGAATTAAGCAGGAAACTTAGACGTGCCTTGAACGGCCATGCTCACTAAGATTCTGTTAAAGCACAGAGCTATGAAGATACTCTTAAGTTTACAAATAAATTCATAAGATGTGCCGCGACAAGCCCAGGCTGAACGCAGCTACAAGAAGTCTAGGTCTGATGGTGATCTTACCAATTTTACAGACTCCCTCCTTGACTGCATTCGAAAACATGTCTTTAAAAAAGTGCTTCATTTTTAATTGAAAACTAAGCTCTACCTGTCAGACCATAAACTGATCTCTAGGCGAGTGAGCCATTTGCTTGCAAAGTGCACACATTCGTGACTCCATTTAAGACTCATCCGACTGAAGCAATGGTTGAGCTGTAATCTGCGACCCCTTCCCTATAAGATTTTTTGAGGTTTCTGTATTTGATATGGCACCCTTATTCAAGTACAGTGAAAAGAGCTCGTCTCCTGAAGGCCATATATAATCCTACGAATGGTTTTCCATTATAAAAAACGTGTCCAGCAAAAAGTTTGATTTTTTAAGCTGCATCGAAAGACTGGATATTTTAAAAGTCTTTCACAGTTACCATCGTACCGCCAATGCTTGAAGAACCTGAATTCTGTTAAGCGGTCTTATAAGAGTATGGCCCGGTTTTCCTTCTTTTTTGTGTGCCAAAGATACTGGAAACAATTGTCGCTACACAGCTTGTAGCACCTTAGCAAATAAGAATTGTCTGAACAATTTACAATCAGGTTTCACGTAACGAAAATCCAGCAACATTGCTCACCTTTGTGTAACCAAAAAAATACTAAGCAGCTGCAATGATGGAAATGTCACCACCCTGGCCTTTCTAGGTCGATCAACTGCATGTGACACTATTTCTCGCGATATGCTACTTAAAAACTGACAAAAAAGACTGGTCAAGCCGAAAAGACACTGATGTGGTTACAATATCACTTATCCAATCTTTTTCAATCAGTGTCGTGCGAGGGTCCAGTCTCATTCCCCAGATCAGTAACTTACCGAGTCCCACAATGATATTTTTTTTTCGAACGTTGATTTACAATGAATTTCGGCGAAAAATGATTGGGGCCGTCGCTAACTGCTATCACTTCTATGCTGGGGACACTCGGGCACTTCTGTAGTTTAAATAATCGGAATCTGCGATATGGACTAATAAGCAGACTGCCTACCTTGAAAAAGTCTATACTGAAGGACCAAGAATTTTTGCAAGCTAAAGTGACGATAAAGACTAACTATTACTGATACGGCACCTCAAACGTTAGGCCGGACTCAGAGACTGTATTTTTCTATTAGATGCTGCTGCTGTGTGACCGTCACCATGTGCTCAAAATTCAGGTGTAATTTTTGAAAACTGTACAACTTTGGAGAGTTATACCCAATTGGCTGCCTTGACAGCTAGCCGATCTCTATCTAAGTTCGTCAAACGCCAACCGTGGCGGCTTGTAAAACTTAACAAGCTTTCCGGTTCCGCGTAGGCTACATTTTTTCTAGGCCTAAAAATGACCGTTCGGCCAGTGCAGCTGCAGATGAATATAGCTGTAACTAAAATTAAAAAATATTAGAAATATTAGTAATAGAAAATACAAGCCAAGCTTCTTCTTTGCAAAAGATGTTTTTAATTGCCTCTGGTTAACCAAAGAATACAGAGTGAAGTTGTTAGGCTGACCCACAGCTGAACTGCTTTTACAGTTTCGGCCTCCTTCTGTGCTTAGGTCCTTCACGGACAATACAGATTCTTATCTGTTCCTTTTCTTAAAGCGCACTGGTGACAGAGGCTGTTGCTCTGCATGGCCTAAATTGTGACACTCATCCAAAATTCTTGGGCAGGTAACTTCTTTTACCATCCCGCTGCGACTATGAAACATCCTTTCATGCCGTCCTGAACAGCTATTCCCATGTTAGTCACTTCCATGACTACACAGGTTACTTAGCCATGTGCCTCAATTTCTCTTTCGTAGGCGAGATTAAGTCTTGTTGCGTACCACGTGCATACGGAATACTGCTTACGCCTTAAGTGAGGTACACTTAACTGTCCTGAGATATACCCACTTAGTCTATATAGATTGTTGAACTTACTGGCGGATATATATTACCTTAGGTTCTAATATTTTCAGTTTAAGCTAAAGATGCGGCCTTTCTTCTAAGCACTCTCTGAGCCACTGTAAACTTGTTCAGGTTATTTGTACACTTTTCTTTCTAGCGTTTGCACGCATAGGTGCATATTTCACTAATCAGTGGTACTGCTGACCAGCCAGTTTACCTTAGAGCATTCATGTTAGTTTTAGCATACATGGCAAGGCATGTCAAGTTGCTTTTTTATGAAGTTTAATTTATTGCTTCACTTAAAACAAGTTTTATTTCCCAGGGATATATATCTGGTTATCCGAAGCGTTATGAAAAAAGTTACGATCATTCATTTTATTGCACTGAAGCCTAATGCTTTTTCCTTGGCAACTAATGATAACAATAAAAACACATTTGATGAAGCACCCTCGGAGAACGCAATCTCTTTCGACGAGCTTTACAATTGCTGCAAAGGAACTAGTGAATAAATTGTGCAAATTTATTTGCAAGCCACAGTAATTACCCATTTAAAGATTGAATACTATAATGGTACTTTGAGGATAGGTTTCATAACAAAAACAGAATTCACTTAAATAGCAGCAAAATACCTCACACTCCTTGTGGTATTTAGAATTTATAAAATTTAGCATCACCGATGTATAATTCCTATCAAAAAGTCGATTGACCGGAAATCAGACGATATACAACCCATAGGTGAGCCACTCAATAAAGAGCCCTCACAGTTTTATTAGCTGACATCATATTGTAGAAGAGTATATTTTCGTACACGCTGATGCATTCCGATACTGCTTTACCCTCAAAATCGCAGGTACGATGGCCGTTGCTTCAAGTGCACCCGATTCCAAACGAAGAGCAAGGAGAGAGATACAGCCCAAGCCAATCCTAGGAGCAACCGTCGTGAATAAGGCGTATTTTTATTTTTAAATTTTGCTTTGCAGACACATAAAACTGTCTATTGTGCAAGTAATTAACTTAAAAACTTGCTTACCTTTATGCGATATTATATTGCTTTTCCGTATTTGAGGATTCATCAGGAGCGGTCGCCATCTTACACTGTAAGAAAACTGCCATTTCATCGTTTATCTTATCTAGCTTCACCTTGTGGCACGCCGATGAATCAGTCGGCCTCAACGTATCAAATGAACTCTACTGCCTTCGAGTCTGTCGTCACTTACACTTGCATTGATGGCTATGTCGTCCAGAACGTATCTGGGCCATACGACAGTGGCAGCACTGAGATGAAAATACATCACTTGTCTATCAAGTAGCGAGTGGTCAGAGTCCCAGTACTTTTGTGACAGTAAGGACTTTGCATCGAATTAAGCATCTTAATTGTCACATACATCCAGCTATATCATCGCAAATATTTTTCGCGAGTATTTCAATTTTTTCCTCTTTGCCCTTATAGAAAGAGACTGCAGTGCAATACCGCCGATAGATAACGGAAATGCAAATTTTACATCTACGAGGTATGGAAGCACTGGGACTGGAACATGCTTTTTAGGCTACGCGTTCGAGTACAGTCTCGAATTTTCACCCACAGCATTGAATTACTCATGCAATTCGTCTGGATCGTGGAGCCCTACACCCAAAAATTGCACAAGTGAGTGACGATGAGTACGGTTTTGTCGCGAGGCTTTTAATTGTACCTACAACCCTGTCTCTTCCCTCCCTGAGAATGGATGTTCTTGAGAGCATGACTTTGAGTGCATAAGTGAGGTACGTTTGGATGTTTAATGGAAGTTCTCAGAGGAAGATGCAAATTGACTTGTGGCGATTTACGTTGACCTTCAACAAGTTACTTGAACGGAAAAGTGGTCTTGACAAGAGTGCCTTTCAATAAGCTAAGCTACCGTCGGCAGGTGAGTAATTACTTTTTAAGTGCCTTCGAATTACAAAATTTACAGGCATATTTCTTGAATTATGTCTCGCTTTTACATTCGAAGCGTAGCTGGGGATTCCTAGGCGATTAAGTGATTAAAGGATAAACAACTTTATCCCGCAGTGTTAAGTCAACATTTTGCTAGCGACCTAGATTTTTTTGAGATGGAATCGATCTGTACTCGTATCGACTACCTGCACAGCGACACTTGCAGCTCCCTAGATTGTTGCAAAAGGTCTCACAGTTTAGCTGATTATAGCGAGCCATTTGATGCTTTCACTTCATAAGCAGAGTGTGTTTAAATAAAGCACAAACATGAAACCTTTAGATACGAGAAATTAAAAGTCAGAGTTCTTAGGTGAACAAATCCTTTTCCTAGCACGCTGCCGACTTCCAGCTATTATGAATACAAAGCAACCTACCTGGGTATATCAGTTATGACGCAGCTTAACAAAATACTAATCCTGATTATATATATATATATATATATATATATATATATATATATATATATATATATATGTGTGTGTGTAGAGAGAGAGAGAGAGAGAGAGAGAGAGAGAGAGAGAGAGAGAGGATTTGTTAGATTGTTCAACTTGCAAATACTCATTGGCCGGCGCTGCGTTACCCTGCCGTGTTGGCGGGTACTACCCGCTTCTCGTGGTTCTGGAACGCGGACCGCACGGCTTCCGAGCCCGTAATAGCGTCGGAGACGCAGAGCCAACTCAATGCCCTTCTGACCAAGCGTGGAATGACGACGCCCACGAATCAAGCTTCACTGTATGGCCACCAGCTGCCGAAAGCCCTGACCACGAAGGGCTTTACCACTGCAGACCGGTAGCCCGCGGTATTAAAAATCTGGGCAATGGCTGCATACTGCATACTGCATACATACGGTCTTGCTCCGGCTGCTGCATCAGTATATATATATATATATATATATATATATATATATATATATATATATATATATATATATATATATATATATATATATATATATATATATATATATATATATATATATATATATATATATATATATTTGATTTGAGTTCATTGAATATTTCTTGGGAAATTTGCCCAAGATAACTCACTGCTGATACAGCACACAATTCTATTGCGTTTGCTAAAGATAAAGTTCTAGCATTGCGAGTTTAAAAATTGTAAAGACAAAGTGAGTGCCACTGTACAACCCCAAACTTTACCCAAATTTTTATGCGTGTAATAATTTTCACCATGCCGAACCCAAAATATCCGATATAGGAAGCAGAAAAAATCCACTTAACTTACTTTTAATGCCATAACAACGTCAAACCCTAGCTTCAAAAAGGTCCACAGAGACTGGGGAAGAAGCAGCATTGCTAATGTTGAGCGACAGGAAAGTTGAATCGTTCAACTGTACCTGCAAAAAATATAAGGAGATTTCATGTGCTCGATGTTTAGTGCAGCGCAAGTACATAATATTCACTTAAGCGATTAGTGAAGGCGTGAAGATTTATTTTCGGATGTTCCAACGATTTGAAACAAGGAAAAAATTTAGGTGCACTAAAAACTGGGTCCTAGAGAGCTCGAGGTTCTGGAATGCTGTGCCGACCAAATCAAAATCATCACAAGTTCCTTCTCCTTTAAAAATGACTTGTATGACTTAAGTTTTAGTCCTCAAATTGGCAATAGTTTAGTTCAAGCGTTGTGTAGTTAAACTAGCTATTCGCTTACCGTGGGCGTTCTTTGATATATATTGTAAAATAAGTTGTAAGCTATACCAACCTGGCTTACGATAGGTGTAGATCGGCCACTATTATCGAACTCTGAAACGTCTTTTACGATGATTGTAACACTAGGACTAGCTCATCCGACGATTTAATTTTTCCTTTAGTAATAGCAAAGAATAAGGGTGACATTTTTTGACATTAAAAAAATGCAGGTTGTCAGTACTTACAAAAATGCTCAATCAGCTAATTTTGCAAATGCTTTCAACTTGAGTCTTACATCACCCTTCATCAGAGATTCAGAAAAACAACCAGCTTCGGCAGGACATGGCAAGACTCACCAGACTGAAAAGGAAAATAGAGACCTTGCTTCCTTCATGCCACATCAACATAGCTACATCGCGTGGATAAAAGATATCGTGTAAGTCGACGTTTAGTAGATGTGCACACTATTGAACTTAAGTTTTTAATAATAATGTTAGCTGCAAATTCAGTGTCTCTTCCTGTGAGTTCTGCCTAGATGAGTTTTGCATGTCATTAGGTTTGGAAGATGCTGTGGGCGTTTGCCTAATGATTAATGATATATGTAAACGGTGGCACATTTGTATTACATTGTTGAATGCAGGATTTTTGCCTTGTCGAGTAAAAGTTGAAGCGAATCACCGGGTTGCAACTATCGAAGAATGCTACTTTGAATAGCTTTTTCCTTAAATATCCTTCTAAGAATTTCAGCATACATCCCAAAGTTGGCTAATCACTATGACCTCGTAATATTCAGAAAATTAATAATATTATAATATTATAAAATTAATAATCAATATTTAGTGGTTATTTTTTAGTAATATTTATTTATCATTAATTAGTAATTAAAAATTATTATACCAATTATTGATTGTTATTATTTTCTTGGAATTGTATTTCATTACTAATATTGGAACTTTTTGAATCAATAATATATCTATTATTGGCGAAATAATCCAATAGTCCATTTCGTGTAAAATATGCTAGGTCGCCAACTTATTTTTAAAGACGCCCTGATCCGTCTTAAAAATAGAGATATACGACATTTCCTGCTCCTAGCCTCTAACTGCTAGTATCCCTAAAAGCTCTTACACTGTAATATTATTTTAAGCGGTTTCACAAAACTGCCTCTAATATCACGTATTAAGAAATTCGGGTTCTAAGTTTAAGGCTGTTTCAGCGTTTCAGTTTTCTTTTACTTTCAGATACTATTCTCTTTGCAATTAAGGTAAAAAAATACATAAAGAAGTTCGGCAATATTTCTATGGAATATAAATCCTAACTTTGGCTGACCTGGGAAGTAAGCTACTGACTTCCTTAAAATCTGATGGACAGTCTGGTAGGTTTATGCCTGATGAAATCGAGAATCTTTTAATACCTCATAGACCAATATCAGGAGAAGCTTCCGTAATCACTTCGAGTGCTAGAGTTGGGATTCTTCTTCCTTACCCAGAAATCCTTGCTGCATTTTCGACAGCTAATAGTTGCAGCGTATCAACTGTCATCATTCGTTAACGTCGTCGTGCTAGGTTTTAGTGGTTGGCAGTCAAAAATGAATCCATCGTTTAGTCGGTAGTAGTTCACATGGCTCCGTGCAGAGAATCTCCCTGAGGGATTACGTATCGTTTCTCTATTGACCTTATAATCGCGAGATTAGCCTATTCAACAAGCTTATTTATATACTAGTAATAATAATAATGCACTTGATAAAGCGCCCTCAGAGAACTCAATCTCTCTCTAGGCGCTTTACATTTGCTGCAAACAGAAATGCGATTGAATCCCGAGTAATATCATGTTTGATAGACAACATGAATACCATGGTTAGGGGTAACATGCATAGGGTCAGCATGCAAATGTGCTTAGTGGCAGCATGCACAGTGACTGCACGAATAAGCACATCAAGGACGAATCACAGGGACCGGCTAAATGCTGTCCTAAATAGGAGTGTTTTTAAGTTCTTTTTAAATGTGATCAAGTCAGGGGATGTTCTGACGAAAGTCGGGAGGGAGTTTCAGGCTTTGGGAGCATATGAACTAAATGCACGGTCTCTAAAGGATTTGAGGTTTGTACGAGGTATTGGTAAACTGCTGAATTTTGAAAAGCGGGTGGTACGATGCTTGGCCGGGTGGGGGAGTATATCTGAGAGATAGGCTGGAGCCGAAGAATATAGTGACCTAGAAGTGAGAAGCAAAGCCTTGAAGTCGATCCGTTGCTTGACTGGTAGCCAGTGCAGGTCGGCAAGAAGTGGTGTGGTGGGCAACTGCGAAGCTCACGACAGACAAGCCTAGCGGCAGAGTTTTGCACCAGCTGTAATCACCTGATCGCACATGCCGGTAGGGCCAGCAAGCAGTGAGTTACAGAAGTCAAGATGGACTGTCACGAATGCATGGACCAACTGAGACGAGGTATCCTTATCTAAACAAGCCTGAATTTTAGCAAAATTATATAGCTGAAAGTAGGCAGATACACGATTATAAGTTTATTTTGCAGATTTAGTAGATATGCTATATATAAGTAATGAAGCCTTAGGAGTGGTGTGGAGTGGTAACTGTACATTTTCCCAGTAAGCATCTAATGAGATTTGACCATTGATTATCCGCTTTTTAAGGTTCTCATTTTCAAGAAAAATCCATGATGACCAAACAAGATAACATTTTATTATTCCAGAA
Organism: Cristatella mucedo; assembly: GCA_009760855.2. Classification (NCBI taxonomy): domain Eukaryota; kingdom Metazoa; phylum Bryozoa; class Phylactolaemata; family Cristatellidae; genus Cristatella; species Cristatella mucedo. The sequence goes on from WPIO01000200.1 coordinate 335,777, forward strand.
AATCTTAATAGGTGAAGATGGCCTCTCATTCACAAGTTAAAATTGTTCAGAGATCTACAAAAGCTACTCTTGAGTTATCTTCTCATGAGTGCAGAACAAATCTTTACGAAAAGATGTGCGCAAATTGGCAATAATTTGTACGACTCAGGCACTTACAAAAAAAAATCTGCAGCTAGGCTTGTCTGTCGTGAGCTTTGCATTTGCCACGTTGAACCACTTCTTGCCGACTAGCATGGGCTCCCAGTGAAGCGACACATCAAGTTCAAGGTTTGATCACTCACTTCTATGTCCCATCATTCTTTGGCTACAGCCTACGCATCTGATATACTCCTCCTCCAGGCTAAGCATTGTACCAGCCACTTTTCGGAGTCTGTTTACCTAGACTTCGTACAAATATCAAACTCTTTGGATACTGTGCGTTTAGTTCGTATGCTACCAAATCCTGGAAATCACTCCCGACTTGCATCATGCCATCTTCTGACTTACCCACTTTTAAAAAGAAACTAATAACGCATCTATTTATCACAACATTTAGTGGGTCCCTGTGATTAGCTATTTATGTGTTTATTCATGCTCACACTGTGCATGCTGCTGCTAACAGTACTTGCATGATGACCCTTTGCATGTCACCCCTAACCATGTTATTCGTGTTGTCTATTGAGGGTGCTATTACTAACCATTTGGTCTTGCTTTTTTGCAGCAAATATAAAGTGCCAAAAAGATTGAGTTCTCTGAGGGCGCTATATTTAATGTATTTTTGTTATTATTACTATTATGGAAGTTTGCTGACATTGAACTTCAAGGACGCACATTTGTGCTTTAATTTAGGAAAGACCCAGCGTGCTAGAGGCTGAAGCTAATTTTAGTATTAAATCTGAGTAGATACATTTTCTTCTTAGCTTTTGCTCAATCACTAAGCTCATGTGCCTAAGTCAATAAATTTGAGAACACCGATGCCTGGTTTCACACTACGTACAATTGAAAATATGTGTTCACGTCATTATAATGAAAATAGCTTTTAAAAAAGGCAATATATTTATCACAGGTTACCTAAATATGCATTTTCTATTAGGGGCGCAGATGTTACCGCATTATTGCCATAGAACACATCTAAGCCGTAGTTTTTTATGCGGCTAATCAGAATATCATGTGGACGATTCATATTTAACCAAAAAAAGCTTTGTCTATGATTTTAAAGCATTCAAATAGCTCCTAATTTTGATGAATACCTCGGAGGACCCACGCCTTTAATAGAACTAATTAGTTGGATTAATTAGTTGAACAAAATCATTAGCTGCGTGTATTTACCTTCGAGGACTACCCACATAGATCTTCGTGAGCGAAACGATTTACAAGCTCAAAAGCAACTAGATTTCTATCATGTGTCAGAACAACTGTTGTCATCAAACAATGAAAAGCTCTTAAATTATTTAATAAACTTGAAATAAAGTTTATGTGGCTTTGGTTATTCCATAAAACAATTTGATTTGCTTTTAATTAAGTGAACTTTACATAAAGTATTACGCCCCACAGAGAGGTGAACACTCTTGGTCAAAATTTTGCTGTCCAATACTCAAAATCAGCTCCTCCAGCCCATCATCCTTTAAGTCTCCACGTAATTTGTGTTAATTCGTGGGTGATAATCCATTAGAAGAATACGTCACATCCACCGTCAAATCTGCCTACTTTTAGCAAAATAGCATTACTAAAATTTGAGCTTGCATTGACAGGGATACTACAGCTGCATCGATCAATGCATTTGTTACATCCCTTCTTGACTTCTGTTACTCACTGCTTGCTGGTCTACTAGCCTGCGAAGTCAGGCGCTTACAGCTGGTGCAAAGCTATGAAGCTAGGCTTGTCTGCCGTGAACTTCGCAGTTCTTGCACGTCTCACCACATCTCACCCACATGAACAGGCTTCTATTCAAGCAAAGCACCGACTTTAAGGTCTGTCACTCAGTTTCAGGTTCCTCTATACTTTGGCTTTAGAGTAATTATCAGATCTAATCTTACACCAGGCCATGCATCTTATCACCCACAATTCTGAATTCAATAGTTGACCTACACCTCGTACGAACTTCAAGTCTTTTCGGTGCCTTTAGTTCGTATTCTCCTTAGGCCTCGCCGGAATTCACTCCCGACTGGCGTCTGGATAACCCCTGACTTGAACACACTTAGAAAAGCTAATATCTCATATATTTCTCACATCACAGCATTTAATGGATTCGTGTGATTCAACCTTTGTATGCTAATGAGTGCTGACCGTGTGCATGCTGCTACTAACCATACTTGCACGCTGACAGTGTGCATGTCACCTCTGACCTCTGTTATGCTTGTTTTCTTTGAGCATGCTACCAGTAACCATTAAATCATGCTTACTTTGCAGAAAATGCAAGGTGCCTCGAAAGTGATATTGGGTTCTTTAATAGCGCTTCACAAGATTATTATTATATTTATTAATTTTTTATTCATTTAGTATTAGTTGCATGTAATCACAGTAAATGTATGGTTGGTTAAGGTACGAACTATAGAATATGAAAGAAATGGAAGTAAATATATTCATTTCTTTAGTTTTAATGAATTGGATTCAGAGACCAACACCGAGAGTAGGGAAACCTTTCAAATCTTTCACTAAATGTGAGCTGATCTAAATGGAATACATTAATAAGTCAGCCTCACGCATTTATATTAAGAGTAATTCTCTGCTTCCGACTCAAATTTTGTTTTAGGCTTTTTCTCAAGCTTAAAGGACACAGTTTGGAAAATCAAGTAATTTTGTTTCGAAATGTTAAGTAATACTAATATTATCAGGATGCATAGATTATTTATAGGTAGACCTATCAATAACTATGAATTAGAGAGAGTAGTGATGACCGTTCAAATTGCAAGTACCATTTTTCAAAGCTTCTTTGTTCCATTATAACATGGCGTGCTAGGCTTTGCATTATCGTTAGACTCTTTTGCTATCGTCGCAGTGTTGCAAGCTTGCTATGTTAATTATGTCAGCGTATGTTTGACTGCATGATAGGGATGCATGCTGGCGATGCCTTGCGTGCTTGTTTGCCAAAAATGCTAGCTTATTGGCTCTATTCTGGCAACAATCAAAGAATCCCAGAGTAAGGTTATCGTCCCAGGTCGTGCTCGTTTAACTGTAGTACCAATACAGTTTGACATCGGGAGTTCGTAGGTAGCAGAGGTCACATGCCACGCATCACTAGTTTCAGAAGAAGAATATTGATAATGATGGGTTCAGTTGGTTGAGGATTTAGTGGTCTGTCACTGGTCACTTTTGCCGATTATAATTATAATAGAGGCGGTATACTGAATGATAGATCTCAAACATTGATCATATGAGACGAAAGGGGACAGATTTTCATTAATATACACAGGTACTAGAATTCAAAGCCAGCCTTCTGATTGATAGTCACAGCAGTTTCTTTAAGATTTGTAACATCAGACCATTCAGAAATTAAGTTTGGTCAAATATCTCTAGTATATTAAGCAATTGAATAATTAAAAAAATATTTGTGATGCATGATTAGATTAATAATCTAGAAATGTGAAATATGTCGATGGCTTGGGTTAAGAACATAAAGTTAGAGAAACAATTATAGCTTTTCCTCAGCCCAAGGGAACTTTGAATTTTTTAACGAGTTGGCGGGCTTCCTTGTGCAAAATGTAATTCATATTTAAAATCAGAGTTATTACAACCCGTTACGCTCGAGTGCGTTTTTGCGCATTATAATGCAGTCCTAGGCATGATCCTTACTTTAGTTTGCTGCATATCAGAGCATGTCATGATACTGCATTGAGATGAGCTCAGGTATGAAGACTCATGAATTCACTTAAAGAACACAGCGTTTAAATGACCCGATTGGGGATACATTACGCGCCAGAATTAATTTTAATAAAAACGGAATACAAATAAATTTGCATAGCTCCCTCAGAGAACTAAATACTTCTCTAGGCACTTTACAAATGCTGCATACAAAGCATTACCAAATGTTTGGTGGTAACATCCTAAAGCGGCTGGTTTAGTGTAAGTAGGTACATGCACACGAAGGGCGAATCACAAAGACCCACCAAGAGCTTTAATTAAAAGGTGCATGTTAAGCTTGCTTTCATGTCAGGGGACCTTGTGACGTTGGTTGGTCGGAAGCTCGAATCTTAGCGAGCATTGAAACTAAAGGCATAGTCTCCGAGACGATTTTAAGATTCGTTTCTAGTTATGGCTAAACTATTTGAGTCAGAATAGCTAGTTGTACAATTCTTTGCCAGGTAGGAGAGTAGTTCTGATAGCTGGTCTGTTGGCAGAGAATAAAGGGACTTAAATGTAAGTGACAGAACCTTGAAATCAGCCAGTTCAGGTATGCCAGAAGTGACGTGATACGGCAATTGCAAAGCTCGGGGCAGATAAGCATAGGTGCAGAGTTTTGCACCAACAATAAGTGCCTGATTTTACAGGCCGGTAGTATAAAACGGTGCAAAGTTAAAGCACGGCCATTTATCGTAATGGGAGAAGCTGTACCTCTGGAAGAGCACCTGTCGAGAGGAGCCACGGCTTTCCTGCTGCACCATTGTGGTTTGCTTCAATGTACTTGCATGTAAATGTTATGGGCGGAGATTCGAAAATCACTTTCCTATTTAATATAACTCAGAGGACGGTAATTGGTGTGAGAATATTTTCTCAGGATACGGCTTTCGCTACAATCAAGACAACTCGCCTCATAGCGTTTTCTTGTACGTGACAAAAGTGTATTCAGCCCATAAAAGCTTTTGACCCAACTTGTAAGTATATTAGACCTGAAAACTTATGCGGAATAAAAAATAAACATTCATATTTAGCTGCAACTTCTAAATTAATTGTCAGAAGCTCAATGGCAATATTTTCTGGCTTAAGAATTTTCCAGGGCGAATTTGGGAACCCCACCACAAAGACCACTCTTCAAATTGCGCTTTTAGTTGGATAAGTGTCCTAACTAGAACTTTAGTTAGCCATTTTTTTGCACGTGGCAGTCACAATTGTAGTAGTCGCATGGTTTCAAAGCCGTAACTAGATCTTCAGCGACTGACTTAAGAAAGACACGTGCTTCCATGTCGTTAGGTATAATTGGAGCTGACGAATAGTGCACCGAGGATTTTCGTTCATTTCAAATTCTGCAGTCGAATTGAACGTATCCACAATTGATAGCACCACTGAAGAGTCAGAGAGCAGCATCGAGATTTGCTTGGAATATGTTTGTAAGTACAAGCATGTCTAACTGATTCTGAAGCTTTTACTGCTGTTAATTGTGTTGGTGACTAGCTGGATCAGCTTGGACTAGTCGGCTGACATGCAGCAGTAGCAGATACTGCCTTACTTGAATGATATCGCAGCTTTGATATATTAGCTGAAATGGCGGTGGCAGCTGTCTCAACTAAACGAGATCGCACCTTTCACTTTCTTATTAACACTTTCAGGTGGAGTAAACATGTTTCATCGCTGAACCTTTATTGTGGCGTATTCTGCCATACTCAGGGATAAAATGGCATTATCTATGACTGTGATAGAGCGATCAGCACACCAGAGCACATCAAAGTGGAAAAACGAAACATGTTCAGTTGCAAGAACTTTCATGCAAGCTCCCGTATATATTTTTATCCACAACAGTGACGAACCAAAATGCTACTAAAATGTAAAGCTATTACACCTTTTTTCGGTTTGGTTCTCCAGATGTACATCTTTTAACACATTTTTGTACTAATAGACTTTCCATGTACATTCAAGCTTTTTCAGCTGTTGGTTTTCCTTCGTTACCGAAGTATGGTCAATCACATGTGCAGGCTAAGAGATCGGGATGCCTGGTTATATGCTAAAGCCAGTAATTCTTTTCATTTTTCATCTGCTCATTCAGTTAGCTCCCGTAAATGTTATTCCTCGAGAAAAGAAGAGCATTACTATGCACGTTGACTGAAATTAAACTGCATCATGTCACCCTTGATTCAGTTAGCCCTTAAATACAAACAAGGATAGGATGTCAGAATTACAGATTACTAGCTGGACTCTCGCTCCTGATGCTCGGACGGAGGTAATAATACTAATAATAATAATAATGCACTTGATGAATAGCCCTCAGAGAGCCCAATTTCTTTCTAGGCGCTTTACATATGCTGCACAGGGAAATGCAATTGAATGGTGAGTAATATCATGCTTGATAACAACATGAATACCATGGTTAAGGGTGACATGCACAGGGTCAGCATGCGAATGTGGTTAGTTGCAGTATGCACAGTGTCAGCATGCATAAGCAAATAAAGAACGAATCACAGGGGCCCACTAAATGCTGTCCTAAATAGGTGTGTTTTAGGGTTCTTTTTAAATGTGGTCAAGTCAGGGGATGTTCTGAGGTGGCTCATGGTGAGGTGTTCCGAGGTGGCACATGTATCTTCAAAATGGCTCAATAAAAGTGGAAAAGCAGTGCACTTACGATTTCACTGTCACAGAGATAGTGTTAAGCTACTCCTACAAGTGGCCATTACTAATTGTCTTGTTGTCAGAGTTTTGAATTTGACTTGCCGTCAGTAAGTGAAACTGTGAGTAACGTAAAACTGCTTAGCTTTCCAGTATTTTTAAGAACCAATTCCAGATATAGAAATAAAATAAGTATTTCATTTATCGAGTAATGCTTTATGCACCACCGTAGTACTTACGACGCATTTAGTTCCTAAAGTCGTAATTTAGGAGCCCCGACTAATGCCACAAAAAGGTCATAATCCCAAGGTCAATGGCAGATGCAAGGGATTCACACGATGTCCCTCCATTACACTACCAAGCTATAGCAATTTAACGGGCGCGTAAAAATGCAGAGTTTCATTAATTGTACTACTATGCACGTCTCTTACTCATAGAAATCTACCTATAATTCATGGATGCATAGATTGCAGCCATTTAAAAACTTCGCTCGCTTTAGGCATATCCATTCCGTCTATTCGTACTGAAACTATTCACTCCAGATATATGCTCTATGACTAAATACAGAAGTTTCTCATGAAGACGGAGAGACCACTTAAGTACAAACTGCAATGCAGCTTAGTTCAGGTGATGCGATTACTCTACAACAAAATTAATAGTCCTGTTGTTCGCGTTCGGCGATAATGCACATAAGAGCTGGTGATAATGTGAAACACGAAGCTAGCCGTTCCATTGTAGACTCGGGTGTTACAGGTTTTAGGGCTAGTGAATTTCGCTGAATATATTTGATACTTCACATGTGTTTTATACCTAGTGCAAGTTAGTGTTAAAATCGTTGACTTTGTTGCAGCTCAGCCTTGGTGGGCATCAGCCGAATGTAGTGATGCAATAACCAGAACTTTATTGAAACACAATTCTGATTGATGCCTCCCATCGGACAAGCTCAGATGAGCAGAAGTTCGGAAGGAAAACTGGATCTAAATATCGGTTCAAGTGATCGTCTTTCCTACCACTGTCGAGTGAAGTAAAATAGCAGCCAGATAATTGAAAACTATCATTTATTTACCGGAATGAAGAGTCAACAATACCACTGCCACTACTGATTGCACTCAAAAATAAAGGATTGCCCGCTATATGACTCAATTCCTGGATCGTGAAGTGGAAGCACCTTACTTATTAGCTCTGAAATAGTAGTGTTGTTTTCTATCTGCCTTACGCTTGGCAGTGAAGCATTTCTTTAACCTCCTCCCTCCTCTCTCTCTCTCTCTCTCCCTCTCTCTCTCCCTCTCTCTCTCCCTCTCTCTCTTTCTCTCTCTCTCAGATTGCACTGAATGCAAAATCTGTGCAAGATTGTAATGCAGTGTAATTACAAGTCAGTAGTCGCAAATAAACGCCACTATTTTTTCCAAATCAACTTTGACTTGTAGATACAGCAGCACCCTCTGAGAAGGAACAATTATGTCTGAATCCTGCTAAGCGACCACATGCAAATCAATCTTCAGCAATGCTGCCACATATGCAGTGTAGTTAGAACATACAATTCGATTTCAGCATATGCCTGCATCATATGTGCAATTGTCAAAATAAATCTTTCACTGAGGAGTATATTTTTTGGTTGAAGTCACTGAAATTTGCTTAAAGGCTCACCTGACCTGAAGAAGCTGCTCAACGTAACCGCCACTACAAGAAACTCCCAATCTTATTGGATTCATTGTAAGTAGGCTGAAATAGACTGAGAGGGACGGAGTTTTCTTTCTGCAGCTAGACTTACATTATATAGGTCTGTGCTTGAATCAGGTCTGATCAACGTTACCAGCCGAGCTGAGGAATTATTCCCTTCAATGCAACGGTGGAATAAACCATTATGAAGAGTTCAAGCCCATGGTGGGTTGGTTTTTCGCATGTGGGTACACGTGCTTAGAATTCACATCTCGGATTGCTTGGTCAACTCTTGCTGTAGGCAATGCTTGCAAACTGAGTGACACCGGCTGCTTTTTATAGAGCTACACAAATAAGTTTGTTTATTTTTTAAGCTTTAAACTTTTAAAGACTCATAACCGATAATCCGGCTCAGTGTTTGAAAAAAGCAAAAGTCGTCAGCTTAAGAGCAAGAAAAAGCAAAGATGCTTTTACTACCGTGTGATGGCTTCTACCAGTTCTAGTTTTATTACTCAATAGAAATGTCCACATCGGGATTAACGGGTACTGGGTTTGAGCTGCTACTGCACTACAGTCATATATCACTTTCATTGGCACGTTACTTATTGACGCAAAGTATATATATATACAAATAATATGCATATATATATATATAAAGCTTAAAATATATACAATAATATATATACATGTATATATAGTGATAATGATAATAATGCACTTGATACAGTGCCCTCAGAGAACTCAATCTCTTTCTAGGCATTGTACATTTACTGCAAAGGAAGCACGATCGAACGGTTAGAGGTAGCTTGCTAAATAAACAACAAAACTAACATGGTTAAGGGTGACATGCACAGGGTCACCATGCACGTGCTGTGAGTGGCAGCATGCACAGTATCAGAGCCATAGGCGCATCAAGGACGAATCACAGGGGCCTACTAAATTCAGGGATAAATAAACGAATAAGTGCGTTTTTAATTTCTTTTAAAATGTGCCTAAGTCAGAGGATGTCGTGACGGAAGTCGGGAGTGAGTTCCAGGCTTTGGGAGCATAGGCACTCAAGTCATAGTCTCTAAGGATATGAGGTTTGCAGAAGTATTGGTAAACTTTTAGATTCCAAAAAGCGGGTGGAACGATGCTTAGACTAGTGTGGTAGTATATCCGATTAGTTTACAAGAGCCAAACAATGAAAAGACCTAAGATTGAGCGACAAAATCTTGAAGTCGATCCGTTGCTTGACTGGTAGCCAGTGCAGGTCGGAAAGTAGTGATGTGATGTGGCAACTGCTATGCTTACGACAGACAAGCCTAGCTGCAGAGTTTTCCACCAGGTGTAAGCGCCTGATTGCTCAGGCAGAAAAACCAGCAAACAGTGAGTTACAGGAGTCAAGACGGGATGTCACTAATGCGCGGACAAACTAAGATGTGGCATCCCTGTTTTAACAAGCTCGAATTTTAGAAATTTAAGGAAGCAGCAAGTAGGCAGACTTGACTGTGAAGCTGCGGTCGTCTAATGAAAGGTCACCTTGGAGCATGACATGTATCTATCTGTATGTATGATATTTATTGAGAAGATATGAAAATGTAATTTCTTTTCTTGCTACTATCTCTCTCTCTCTCTCTCTCTCTCTCTCTCTCTCTCTCTCTCTCTCTCTCTCTCTCTCTCTCTCTCTCTCTCTCTCTCTCTCTCTCTGGTGTTCAGTCCATTAGCTTTCAGACTTTGCCTGAACTTCCCCATAAAGTGCACACACTGCTCCAAGTTTATCATCCCAGGACGAGTTTCTTTGATGGAATGCCTTGACAAGGTTGTACATTTTTTTTGTTATATACCTCGAATTATTTATTTGGAACCATTTGAGACAGCAGCTAACCATGCATTTAAGCACTACTCACCCACTCCAATGGCTATCTCTCCAAATGTGCCCAGCATTAACTATTCATCCTTTCAACTTCCTGTCTCATTCTCTCTCTCTCTCTCTCTCTCTCTATATATATATATATATATATATATCTCCCACCCTCCCTCTCTCTTTCTCTTGCTCTTTCTTACTGTCTGTCTCTCTGCCTGTCTGTCTCTCTGTCTCCCTCCGTCTCTGTTTGTCTCTCTCGTTATCTCTTCCTGTTGATTTCTCAGTCCAGCCGACACTTTCACCTATTTGCAGTAATTGAGCTAAGAGAAGTTTTTCTTTCAACTAAACTTCCCACCCATTTCATTTGTCAACGAAGATCCATCACCTTCTGAAACATTTTCCAGTCACCCTCGTACATAATCACGATATGTTTGTCCTCTTCCATCTAAGCACGATTTTCAATTAAAGTTCACAACAAACATTATCGGCTCTGACTCACTGAAATTACATTTGTTTTGCTAATCTCTTTATTATTGTAATTCAAAAGCACATTGCTTATCGTATTAATTGGCCGCAAGGCAGTGCAAGTCCCGGGTTGGTGTGGGTGGCAGTCACCGTATAAAAAAGGGATCGTTACGGATGTGGATGGCTGTGTAGGGCAATGCTTCTTTGTGCAGAGCCCCTTCGACGACTCAAGAGTTCAGCCGGAAGCCGGCGTGGTGTTCTTAGCCTTCCTCGACCTGCTGAACGCCTTCTGCAGCATCTTGTGCGTCTTCCTTCTCTAAGTGATTCGGCATGCCGGAGTGCACGAGTGCTTCTGTAGATATTTTGAGCGCCTCCATGTACTCTCGCTCATGAAGCTGCAAGGTGCAACGAGAAGCTGGCGGCAGTTTCCGTCGACTATAGGCGTCTGGCAGGGCCACCATTTATTACCAATCCTCTTTGATCTGGTGACAGAACCGGTCACCAGTCTGCATGGCAGCATTCAGGTGTCCAGCGTCTAGCTTATTGAAACCTTTCTTGTCCGTCTGAACCCAAGCATATTACCTCGCCTTGTTCTCAAGCACACCGTCAGGTATGCAGGCCCTCTTTTTCGAAACAGAAGGAGCCGTGTCAAAGCTGCTCATGCAGCTCAGTCTCGCTAAGTGGTGTGTGTGTGTTCGCCTATAAGAATGTGGAGGCCGTACTTGCCTCAATCACCCTGGACGGTCGGCAGACCCTCGACCTGCCGGAGAACGAGTCCGTGGCATAACTCGGAGCCCAGCAAGGGTATTAGGTAGCCTAGGACTGCACTAGATCAGGCATCAGCACTTCATCTGGCAGGGACATTAACAGGCTGCAAGCCAGCTTTCACACCCCATGACAAAGCCTGATTCCTTGCGAAATGCGGCTTGTGCCATTAGGCTGCCCAGCAGTCGAAAAGACTCTGATGGAGGTGCGTAAGGTTGAATGCTGTGTGTTTCACTTCCTGTCGGTGAAATTCTAGTTCTAAGCCACTATGCTAGCAGCCTAGGCTTGGTTCGTTTAGAGAAGAACGAGCACCTCCGTAATACGCATTGCCCATGCCTGTTAAATGCTGTGCCTCGCCCTATAATGACAAGACCATCAGGAGCCTCAAATGTACTTCAAACGCCAGAGGCAGCAGGAGTTGCGGCAGATGGAAGTTGGGCAGCATTTTTAATTCCAGTGTCTAAAATGAGACTAGTGGTACCTTGTATCGCATCAAAAGAAAGTATTGAAAGAGGTCTTGCAAATATATCTAGAGATCGCACAATGAAAATTCAAATTGATAACAGGGTTAGACGATATTTAAATACGACTCTTGATAGCTTTAACCACTGATTAAAGTACACTATAACATTCTCTGTTCAAAATACTATTGATAAAGTTCGGTGGTTAATTTTGGCTGCGAAAACTTTTGGAAAATATATAGATTACACTGGTAATCCTTGTAATATAACTACTGCAATATTTAGAATGTAGTTGTACTTGCTAATGGCTCAAAACAAGGTCCAGCTGTTGCTAAAAGTAGTTATCCTAAGAATGGAAAGTGTTCAAAAGAGTATTTAGACTTCACTCAACTTAGAAAACAATATATTGCATTTAATGAAATTACAGAACCGGTTGGTGTCACTTATGCTGAATGGATATCATTGCATCCAATTCATGTGATTTACTTACAATACAATGATGAACCTTTAATAGTTGATTCCAAACTTGATGTAACAATTAAATTCAATGACCTAATCCTTCCAGCTGTTGCTGCTGTTCCTTGCATTGGCTATTGGCTGTTGCTGCTGTTTCTGCTACAAAGATTATTGATCATTACTCAACTATCTGTAAGCACACAGCTGAAGTAACTTCCAAAGGTAATAGATCACAATTTATTTGCATGAAAAAAACAATTTCTTATGGTGGAACTGAAATTTAATAAAATGTTAGCGAGTCTGTAAGGAAAAAACTTGATTTTGTACACGGATCTGATGAGTGGAAAAAATTAGTGTGCCTAAACTTTGGTAGATCAGAAGTTTCTTCGGTGCTTGGTAATGAGATGGTATTTGGATATTGCAGAAGTTGATATTTAAATAATGGCTACTAGAAAACTAAAAATTATATTGCCAATAATTATAAAAGGAAGTTTCCACCAATGCTATTTGTTAAAGTATTTGACCCTGTTGCGGATATGTTTTTAGAAATGAAACTCTATGTAAAACTTGAAAACACTATTGATTCATTTACTCACGATGGTGTTTATAGATATTCACCAAATGGTATAATTGATGGAGATACTTTAGTAGAAATAAAAAAATGTATGGAGCAGAAGTATTACTAAAGATTTGATGCCTAAAAATATCAAGCTTAATGTTTACTAGGTTTGCATGTTTTATGATTAAGTGAATGCTATTATTCTGAGTTGAAAACTTTTGTTCGTAGGTTAAAATGCGAAGAAGCTACACGTGATTTTACAGCAGCTGGTAATAGGGTGCCAAGTTAATATTAGTTTGATATTCTATCAGAAGTCCAGCTTTATCTATTGCTTAAAGAAGAAAAGTATTTCTTTATTATTTAAGTTTGATATTGTAAGCAATAATGGCAGATTTAATAATAAAAAAGGAAAAGGATATGATATAAAGTATTACATTAAAAGATCTTTGATACAGATAATACAAGAAGAATATCTTGATTGATTTGCAAGAATAGTACCAACTTTAAAATAAGTGTTAGACAGATTGAAATTGTATGTTTCTGAATATATAGATGATCGCGAAGTAGATCTTAGTGCTTCCGTCACGAAACTAAATAGTTATCTATTGTCTGACCTTGATGCTAATGCAAATACAATGCTTAATCTAAGTGTTAATGTGAACTCTTCCGACGCTGTGATAAAGAGCTATGCAGATTCTAATTTCACGGTAGCGGGTAATGGGTCAGTTGATTTCAAAGGCCAACCTGCTGGTAATCTTCATCCTGTAGTTACTCCTACTGATGCTGTTAATGTTAGTAAGTTAAGCGATTATGTTAATAAATCTGGCGATACAATTACTGGTTTTCTGTCTTCAATATTTTTAAGTTTCAGAACCTATATACATAATTACGTTGTTAATAATTAAGCAGAAATGATTAGTAGCTAATTCATGTTCTCTAAATATAATAAAACCTCTTTGTGTTTTGATATCGCATTTCCTTTCAATAAATACCTAGAAAGTAACCAACGAAGCTAAACAAGACCCAATAATTGTACTACTAGAAAATGATTCCGAAATAATTTCTAGCATTTCCTTGACTTCACCTCCTGATTTTTCTAAGGATTAATTATAATTATTAATAACAGAAGGCTTACTTCCAAACTTACTCTCATAGATAGAAACCAATCTCTTAATAAGTTAATTGAAAGTTATACCCTCACGTCTTGAAAATCTGTTAATCTAAAGCATTTCCATATTCTATAAATATTTTTTAAATTAACTTACCAAGTAACTTACTTTAAAAGAAATAACTATAGTACATGCAAAAAACTCACTAAGCTCGGTTGAATACGTCGAGTAGTATACGATTTCGACTCATGGCTGACTCACATTAATCTAAGACATTTTCAAATGAGGCCGAACCTCTGCAAAGCTGAATGCAGAAAATGTCTTGCATGAGGGCGAGGCTGCTATGACTCAAAATCACATACCACTATCCAAGATATCCACTCGCTCTCATTTCTTCTGGCTCACTCTCCCTCTTCTTCTCTGCTGGCGCTCTGGAGCTGCTTCCACGACTTTCTTCTACATCCGTAGGGAATGCTCGCTCTACAACACAGCCGTCGTTGACAGTACCACAGCTTGCTTGTGGGGGCACTTCATTCTTCGGCACTGCCATCTTGCCCGTGAGCAACTACAAATCTATGAACCTGACGATTGATTTGAACATACAACCTTGCTCGATCAAAAAAAACACAAAGCGAATGCTTAACTTAGCAACCGACCACCAACGACTCCACTGCAGTTCGATTTTATGCAGGCCGGTACTGCACCTCTGCTAAACGGCTGGTAAACAGCTATTTGGATCATCACTGAGTGGGGCCTGTTCACAGCTGTGGCCCACTTAAGATGAATCATCCGGTTCGGCCTGGGTACGGCTGTGAGTCGAGGAGGATCGAAGACTCAAATGGGAGAGAGGAGTGAAGGAAGTCGTTCTCCTCTCTGCACCGTGCTTCATATAATAAACTGTTGTTGGTAGTGTGCAAACGTTGTATGTGCCGTGCGAGCCAAGCGACAAGCTATTTCTGGGGATGGAGCCGATGAAGCTCTTGGAGATGTCTTGTGCAGCGGCCCAAAGCTTCAATAGCTTCAGAGATTTCGTTGGCTGGCTGCTGAACTTCGGGAGCCAGATCGAAACAATTGGCTGCGAACCGGGTGAGTGGTAGTTTTTTTGCTCTTTGCGATGCAAGGCGGGCCTTTACGTTTGCCTCGAGGCTCCCGCAGACAGTTCCAGACGATTACGCCAAGCTTCGAGAGGTCCCAGTGAGGGCGTTCATTTCACCGGCCGGTAGAGCTCGATTGTAGCTCGCTGATCGGGTAAAGGCTGGTCGGACTGGAGCGACCGAAAGCGGAAGCAGTGATCACCGACGGTGTGCCGGGCGACAGAGGTTTGCTAGGCTGCCTCAAGGTGGTGGTAGGCAACCACTATCAAGCGGTTAAGGTTGGTCAGGCTGCGATGGTGTGCCACGAGGCAACGGCGTTGTGCGAGGCAACGGTCAGCAATGTGGTTGAGGCATCAGGCGGCCATACGGTGCACGGAGTGGCGCCAGTGTCCGCGAGGGATGCGGCTGCATTGGTGATCGAGGCGGCAGCAGCTGTACGAGAATCGGTGGATTCTGCAGGAGAGTCGGCGGCGTCCGCGAGAGAGGTGGTAGCGTCCGCCAAAGAGGCAATGGTCTGGGATGAAGCACAAACCATGAAGTCGACGTTGGCGGGCGATGAGCCGGTGGGCTGTGACGCCGAGCAGGCAGGAGAGTCTGCATAGCCCGAGAATCCGAGCGGGCCGGAGAGTCTGTGCAGCACGGGAAGTCCGCTCGGGACTGAGAGACTGTGCAGGCCGGAGAGACTGTGCAGGCTGGAGAGTCTGCACAGGCCGGAGAGACTGTCGGTCGGAGAGTCAGCGCATGATGGAGAGGCTGCACAGGCCGGAGAAGCAGCTGTGCATGTCGGAGACGCAGCAGCAGAATTGGCAGAAGTGAATTGAGCGACGGCGGCCGAGGTCTGCGAAACTTTGGCTGTGGACGTCTGCTTGGTGACGATGGCCGGTGGCTCACCTTGCCGGCTGGTCGCGAAAGGCCGTGCATAAGCTCTCCCCCTGCAAGCAGCTGTAAGGTAGCCAGCATGCCTGTGGGGTCAGCTATTGATGTTGGCTGCTATGCCGATACGGCACTGCATGTGTAGTGTCGCATTTGTAGAGGCTAGGCTCGTTCAATATTGCCCTGTACATGGCAGCTACATGTGTTGCTGCTGGGAACTTGTGACCTTAAGGTCAAGGTGCGTGTAGGTCAATTGTATGGAGGCTGGTACTGCTCCTCTGCTAAACCACCAGTGAATAGCTGTCGGGAGCATCACTGAGAGGGGCCTATGCACAGCTGAGGACCACTTCGAATGAATCATCCGAGTCGGCCTGGGTACGGCTGTGAGTCGAGGAAATGAAGAGATTCGAGTGGGAGAGAGAGGGGCAGAGGAAGTCGTGCTCCCTCTTGTCCGTGCATCATATAATAAACTGTTGATGTTGGTTCTGTGCCAACGTTGTCTGTGCCGTGCGAGCCAAGCGAGATCGACTACGAAACTCGACGATGAACCAACCACGACCAGCTGGTATGCCCTTCACTACTTCGCAGCCAATCTGGGCTCCTCGGCAACGCCTCCCTACCCATATGTGCTCTCGGCTATGTCTCTACGCCACCACCGACCAAGCGCTTTTGGGTTCCGACTAAACAGCTATTGTGTACTGGTTGGAGACACATGCCTCAACGTAGGGGGTTGCACGGCTACTAGGCAGCCACCCACGGCTGTCGAACACTGAGCCTCAAAAAAAACCTGAACCGCGTCCGGGTTCATGATACTCTCAACTGCGCTTGACGCTCCTGTTCGAGAATATTTCGCCGTGCTTGTTTCAGTCGCTCGTCTCTCGACGAGAGACTGGGGAACCCTTTATGGGCGTGGCCGCGCCCACGTTCTTCCCCAACCGGACTCACACCACTCTGCTCGGCCAACGGGCGGGCTGAGTACCACCTAATTAGGCACTGCAGTTGGACAGTATCGGTTAACTAACCTGGATTTAATTGCAACGGGTCAGCAGTGGTTGCATGACCCACTAGTCCTACCGCGAGAACTTTCTGCCTGTGAGTCCGCCTGTAGGCCCACTATCCACTCGCTTTCCCTTTCTTGCTTACATTCTTTTCTTTTCTCTACTGGCGCTCCGGAGCTGCTTTCATGAAGTCTTCTACATCCGTGTATACGATCACTCTCACGAGTTTGCCTCGGTTTGATATAATACAGCCGTCAAGGTCAGTCCCAAAATCGCTTGTTTGGGCAACATAAATCTACCTTGCTCAGCCATCGTGCACACGAGCCCCTTTATCAGTAGGTGCGGCGATTATAGACTCCGTAGTTACCACAACCCAAGCGGCTATCATTCATCGATGCATTATCCCAAACGTTAGTCTTGCTGCCAAACAACGGTCACTTCCGCTATTTTAGCCAATATTAACATACCGATGAATGCGTATATCTGGAAAGTAAATAAGAAGTTGGGCCTTGAACAGGCATTTGTCGCACATTGCTATGAGCTGCAGAGGGTGACAGCACTTAGCCATTTTGAGTTTAGGCCTCTTGATTGTTTTATAACTATTAGTCAGAGGTTGACCTTGAGGGGCGTGTCATTTTGAAAATCAACGTTTTTTAATGTTTCAAAGTTATGTTCTGCATGTCCGTTTAAGGCCGAGTTGCTTAAATTTACAGAATTAATCAGAAAACCACAGTCAAGATTCTGTCATTTCTTGAAGAAATTCTTTTGTTGAGCTCGCCGAGCAACTTTCGATAGTAATGGATCTTTCAAAATAATTGTATTTATCTTGTTTCGGTCATCTGTCAACCTCAAAACATTTGGGTTCGCATTTATTTCTAGCCTGTCTTTTAATAGACAAATTACCGAGATTAAATTTTTTGACAAAACCAACCTGTCGCCTCAAGTTTTGGGAGCAGTCAGCCCATTTATTGTCTGCAAAACAAAATAACATTATTGAGCAAAGTCGACCCAGCATGATTTATTCATGCATTAAAGTATTACACAATAAATTTTAACAAAATAGTAATTGTTGCAAACATTTGGCACTGTCGATTTTCATCTGTAGAACTCATTTCGAAGATTAATTTGCCAAAGGTAGCTTTTTTATTTCTGCAGCGTTAGACTCATCCTTTTCACACGTTCATGAGGCGAACCAATTTCAAAGCACTGATTGTGCGAGAACACTGAGTATAATATTTCACCAACTTGGTGCTTATGATTTTTAGACTTTCTTAGTCAACGCAGATTGTTGTATCGAGTCTCTCCAGTGCGGAACGCAGGTGCCGAAGCTCATTGGACCATATATAGCAGGCTCCATAACAAGATCATTCCCTGTTAGCTACAGTCCAGAAAAGTAACCAAAGATTTTGATCATGAATAATTGAGTAGTTGCTTAATTTGTAGACACACGGTAGCTATATTTTGTAATTAATCCTGATACTTTATTCGGCTACAGCCCACCCAGGTTCTTGCAATCAAGGCATTTTGATAAGAGATTGACAACAACTTTTAAGATGTAAATGATAGTATAATAGTTTAAGTTTTTATATACTTGGCACATATAAAGGCTTTTTCGATAAGTTTACAATTTCTTGTATTTTCCCAAGTCGGTGTAAGTCAATGATTGCATCAGATTTGCAAGAAAAGTATGTGCAGAAATTGAAATACCAAAAGTATGATAATCGCCGTCATACTATGATAAATATTTAATTAATGCAAACAATACCACATATTTGAACCCAACAGCCGGCAACCTTTGGTTAACTACCTCAAAAAAGGTGATAGCCAGTCAGATTCTTCTGTTGTTTGCCACGCGTGGGTGTTTGAATAAGCAGGACTTTTATCCAATAGACTTTGTAGCTATTACTTAATGCAGTGTATCTCCTTCTGAAACTCCACAAAGCCATAAAGACTATGTGGGTGTTACACAGAAGAGTTTTGTATTGCCCACTGACAGCCTAAGCGGCTTTCGGTACGCATTCGGTAGCCAACAGACTTCGTCTCACGCAACAAAAAGAAAGTGGAAAGCCCAGTAGAGCCAGGAGAGCAATTGAGGTAGTGATTAGCATGGAAGTAGCAGCTCAAGACCGCTGAAAAAGATGTGCCATAGTCGGCAGTTGGAGAATAGTTGTCGTTACGAAAGAATTGTGGAAGCGAGTTCCACAGCCTGGGACCTGCAGAGCTGAAGCTGAGCTTAAGTCTACCTAGATCAACAGAAGAAGTCTGCCTGCCTTAAAGACAAGCTGTCTTCTTTATAACAGCTATTGGAACCTTGTTTGGAGAAGTTGAGTTGACTGCATTGCCGAAAAGTTTGGCTTAGCCTGCTTTGATTGTTCTGCCCATGATCAGAAAGCGAATATGGATGCAGAGAGTTAAACCTATTTGCAAGGCGATATGTAATAATCCCGACAATGAGAAACTGCCCTCTCACGCTTGGTGACGTCATCCAACCGAGGCAATGACTTATACAATTTATCATAGGCAATAGGCTTGAGTTATCAGACAAAGCTTCAATCTTCTTCACTAGTAGTCGAACCTAAGATGACATTAGGTGTCTGACTAAAAAAAAACTTCTGTTTTGCAAGCGTTAGAAAAAATGACACCTCGTACATGGTGGTGGACCTCCACAGCTTCGCCGAGCATTACATTGTCAGAATTATCGTGAGAGACAGAGACGCTACGAAAAACTAGAGAAAATGGCAAAGACAGCGGTTGCTTCAATTAAGCAGAACACGTTGCAGTGTGTACGACCGCTTGCCTGTATTTTGGCGCCTTTGCTCGATACGGCTGAATGGTGGAACGATTTGTGGCCCGTCTCGTACCCCTGGCTTCGCTTGCTGATTGCACATGTTTGGCGATCATAGAGCAATTAGGTAAGCGCTCGCTTGATGCAGGCGACCTATTATGTATTGCTGTGTGCGAGCTCGGCTGATTTAAAGCAGTCGCAATGGAGAGGTCTGGCTTTTTACCAGACAGAACAATGTCGGTCAAGTGCAAATACACTAAAATCAATTCATAGCCGGTGGGCAGGCATTGTGGCTGGCACCATTGGTAGTCACAACCATTTTGGAGGGGTCGAGGCAATCGATTTGGCTTCATGCAGGCATGAGCAATTATGCTACTAGCGCTGCCAGCAGGCCGCTCGGAGATTATTGGCAGCGTGTGGCATTGAAAAAGTACATACGCCTCCACGAAGAGGCGGAAGCACTTTCCTTACGGTCGAAATGGTTGCCAGAGGATCAATGTGGCATGCTCTGGGAGAAAGCAGCTAACAGTGGCTCGGACGGACGTGAAAATCAGCAGCCCAGTTTTTTCTCAGGCCAAATTTGAATGGATGCTGTTGCGGTTGGGAAGGCTAGATGCCTACAAATCCACTAGAGCCCATGCGACTGAATATAAATGTCGTTCAGATGTGTCATCTCTGTGCTTGAGTAAGAGCAACAGAAGCCAGCCCCAATGAGCCGTCTTCCTGAATATTCTCACATTTTTGCATTTCCAACCTTATAAAATGCATTTACACGCTGGGAGAAGTCACTTTCACTTCAAATAACCCAGCTGAATGGATTCTCAATGTTTGATAGCCATTAGACAGGTGGCTAGGCCAAGATTAGGTCAAAAAGGATGCCATGACATGACTATTTCTGAGTTGCCAATGGCATCAGAAGTTGAAGACCAAGAAAGTGCCAAACTGGCTAAGCCTTCAAAGTTAGTACAATGAGAAAAGAGAGCCTCCTGACGTTTCCTTTTCTTACTCATACAGCTTCAATTTTCTTAGTTCAAGTATAACAGAGATTAGCGATGGCTATTAATGAATGGCTTTGATTTAATAGCTGCAGTATGCCGGTGCAATATCCAGGGACTGCTGCGATTGCTACGAAATGTCGTTTGACTTCCACGTTCGGACATAGCTATGCTACAAGCACAGCACTCGTTACTATGCTCGTCTCAGCCTCCGAGCGAGCGAATAGTGGTGATGATTGCGCCTCATAGCATGGCGAACAAGCTGTGGGTGCAGCACCAATGCATGGAGGAATGCCGACCGTAGCCGAATCACGTCAGCTATGAAAAACTCTCACACCACAGCAAAACAGTCTATATACACAATGTCCATCTGCGTATTTGACAGCAACGGAGGGGTACAGGCGTACTACAGCAACATTTTTGACCTACTGCGACGGCTTGGTGGCATTCAGCTCAAATGGAGTCCCTCTCCGGAATACAACTTACTGCTAATGTGAATGCAGCGTCGGCTTCGAAGTGGTCTCTGCCATATTTTATTGCATAGTCAGCTCCTAGCCGTTGCAATGCATTAGCTGTGAATAATGATCATCAGCGGTAATCTGGCTGATTTAGCTCGTTACCGCCTTTTCGTGATCTCTGAGTAACTTGTTTCGGTTAGTACATAGTTCATATATTTTCTTCTTTACTAAAAGTGGTATTTTAAATGAAATGCTTTAAAAATTATGCTGCTGGATGCATCTAGAAAGGCTTGAGCCCTCTCAAAAGACTGCTATATATCTGGGCTGCTCTAAGGGTGCCTAACGGATAGCCGTTTTATAGCTCCTACGTAAGACGACTGAAACACTCCCAAAACAGATCCAGACGCTGAATGCTGAAAATGCACAGCCAGTCACATTTCAAATATGGAAGTCTCTTCAGAAGAACTGCACTCAGCTTGGGAAGCAGAACTAGAAATGGCAAAGAAGCAGGAAGGGTCTAGTGTCTCTTTCCAAAATTGCACTGCCGAAGAAGCAGCTTGCTACATCATCCAGATTACGACAGCTGAAATCTTCATAGTGCTTGATTCCTGACGCCTTTGTGATGATTAAGCGATACTCAGTGGTTGGACGGCATTTAAACTTAATCGTTGAACTAGGCAGCCAACTGCACTGCAGTTGTTGTGCTGAGTTGAGCTCTCGGCTTTAGGCAGTCCGGTAGTTGATGTACGTCGTAGTTTTGGTTGTGTAAACCAATAAAACCACGCACCCAAAACAAACCATAAAACCACAGCTTGAACCACCTACAATCATCCTTTGCTGTCTACTAAACTTTTAAACGCTATTTATATGTACTGGTTCCTTTAAGGTATGTGGGCACTAATTACCACAGCCGTTTTCGGCATATCTACGCTTAGTGCAGCACGTGTTTAAAAATTACTAGCCGTCATAATAATTTCAGAGTCCCACAGGTATTTGTCTCGCATCGGCTAATATTACCACCGTTATAAGTGTTGTGTTTAAGAGCAAAGGCCGAAAACACCTGTTTGTGACAG
This sequence comes from Cristatella mucedo, assembly GCA_009760855.2. NCBI lineage: Eukaryota > Metazoa > Bryozoa > Phylactolaemata > Cristatellidae > Cristatella > Cristatella mucedo. The sequence goes on from WPIO01000200.1 coordinate 357,826, forward strand.
CCTTTTGGTGAATAGGAAGTTAAGCATAAGATTTAAGCCGTCCGCATGTCTCTATTGCTCGCACTATGACGATACCCGCACTTTCGTCACTTGGCCTAAAGCAGCGCTCTGTAAGAGGGCTGTTCGAAAGGCATGCTGAGACCTGTCTAAATATAAAGACCTCTAAGTGGAGCCGCCGCTCAAAGCCCCTTATGGAAAGTGTACTGTCAGCAAGGGGCCTGTGATCCAGACTAATTGCAGTGGTAGTGCACACATTTGAGGAGAGCCTGAATCTTTCCACCAAACTTGATCCGCTGTGCAGACGTCTATGGAACAGTCTGTTAACAACTAACGCACCCGTAGAGAGCCGAAACCCGTGCGCCCAAGGGACGCTCGGCCGCCAGGCAACTGGGGACCTGTCCTTTAAGAGTGCGATGGCCATTGTCAAACGATTCGGTTGTTCATTTAAAGTAGGTAAAGTAATGAGATGTTATCAAGGACCCGGCTACCCGGTCACTACTCCACGCCATGCCACTATGAACCAGAGGGATGGATTTCTGAAGTATTTCATAATTTAGGACACCATCCCGTTTAATGCAAAGTCAAGCTGTACACGAATGCCCATCAGGTTGTCTAGGCGGCGCGTCAAAAGCATTGCAAATATAAAGATTGGCTTGAGAATCAAGCAAAGGTCTCGGTGAAAGATAGAATAATTGTAAAAGTTACAGAGGTCTTATAATAGGTCTGCCCTATTATATTAGCTACGAATCCTAGCACAGAAAAGCTCAGAGTGTGCATTGACTCAAAGGCACTAAAATGATGCAATAAAAAGCGATTACTACCATCAGCTCCAGATGTCTGAGGAGATGTGGCTTGCCTACTGGGCTCTAAGTACTTCAATACGCCAGTAGCCGTATCTAGGTTCATGCAGATGAAACTCGACAAGGTAGGCAGTCTTCTAATACAGATCGCCCACCGTTTGGATGCTATCGCTTTGCTCTGGCCATTTGGTATTCTTCAGCCACTAAGGTGTTTCACAGAATCAACTAGAGTAATTTTTGCGGATATTCCCGGGATACTTACATACACTGATGGCATTCTCGCCAGCCGATCCACAAGTGAGGACAATGACAGACACTCAAGGTAGGTTCTAGGGAAATGACGCGAGATAGACCAACGCCATTGCACAGAAGTGCAAGTTAGGCTACACTAAAATTTTTTTTATAGGCCACGTCCAATTAACAGGGTGCATAAGGTCGACCCAGTCAATGTGGATGCGATCACAGACTTTACTGAGTCTGTACCCAATGTTTGACGTACTGCGGCCTATAGGAATGGCTAGGTGTATAGCCAAGATTTGTCTTAAGTTAGCTGTGTTGTCTACCCCTTTACGACACTTGGCACAGGCAGAGACCTTGGTAACGGAACGCCATTTACGCTAAAGCATTTGACGACTTGAAAAGCCTTGCAAGTAATGCTCTTTTCATTGGCTTATACGGACTACCATTGCCGATTACGCTGTAGGTGGATGCTTCTCAACACAGCTTGGGGCAGTATTATTGCAAAACCACAGACCAGTCACCTATGCGTCTCAAGTATTGACTCCAGTTCAGCCACGATATTCTCAATTTGAGGAGAAGATTATGGTTGTCCCATACGGCTTTAGAAGCTTTTACCAACGTGTGTTTGGGCAGAGTAACATTATTTAGAGTGGTAAAAAAATCACTGATTGGCACCTTTTATAAGCCTTTGCTGAGGTCATATCACGATTGGAGGACACGGGACTGCACTTCCAAGGATATCACTTAACCTTCTTACATAAGCCTAGGAAAGAACTGGTTATTGCAGGCTCACTCACTAGAGGTCCATCCAAATGTCTTCACACAGACTGTGAGTAGCTAGACGAGGACCACATCGCATCTATTCTTCACCAAACCCTACTAGCTTAGGATCAAGCCTGGAGAACAGCAACCACTGACCACACGAATACTCAAGAATTCACTTCATTCATTGTGACAGGGTGGCCAAATAGGAGCCGAAAGCAGCCTGCCCAACGAAAGGTTTGTGGAGGGCTGTCACAAGTGCCCACGACCTCTACGGTGCATGCTGTCCCGAAATAGCTACATACAAATCTGGCTAGTGACTTAATCCGACTCACTGACAGTGATTACATCCTACATGTTGAATATTATAGCAAATGGTTGATTTTAGATGAACTCTCGGCAGATCCCGTGGAGGATGCCGTACAAATCTTTGATTCATTTTTCACAGATTTCAGGATATGACAAGCACTAGCAAGTCACCATGGCCCACAGTATACTAGTACAAGTTTAAAAAAAATTGAAGCTCGCTTGGTTGCTTGGATTAATGCCTGTCATTTTTTCCTTTGAGCATTGGGCTGGCGGATCACTTAATAAAAACAGCAGAGGGAACTATGAAACTCATTTTTTCTTCTTGGGCGAATCCTAAAGTGATTCCCTGAGCACTACGAGTAGTAGCATCCCCCATTGGGTGACTGACTTCCAACTGTACTGCATAGTCACCAGTTGAGGACAAACCTGCCTCTAGGTGAGCAGGTGCTTTTACCTTGTTTGGCCGCACCGTCGGTATTTAAATAACTACTTTTTTTCTAGGAAATGTTTCACGGCACTCATAAAGAGACTCTTCATTAGTTTGTATTTGGTGAACCGGTATCCGTAAATTTCCATACAAAGTAGAATCCCAACGCCACCACAACTCCCCAAAGTGTTACTTGTCAAGATTATAAAAAGGCAAAATAATTAACCAAACGGCAAATAGACGGGCGGCTGAGATTGGGACTTCTCAACCTTCTGGCTCAAGGTAGCAGGAATCAACCTAAAGCTCAGTTCCTAAATTTCCGGGTTCCGTTAATGGTCCTGTCCCTACAGGCGATCCGGTCACACCTATTCCACCAAACAGAACTGGGACAGGCAGACGTGTTGACTGTAGAAATGCTTCTGACATTCCAAGTGATGGTAGTGCAGCACCGTCTTCATTCCCGGCTGGCCCCATTGAGTGGCAATCCGTTATCTTTCCTCCAAAATATTCGTATTCGGACAGTACAACCACGACAAGTGGTCTAATGTCGAGGTGGTCTCGCCAGCACGAGTAGCATGCAGAGTAGACTGCTGATTTACACTGAATTCCTTGGTTTTTCCTGTGCTTATACAATGAATTTGTTTTTCAAGCAAGGGAGGCAGCTGCAGTACAGCCCAACTCATGCAACGGGCTGGTGCGGCTGCCTTTAAGGTGACTAGCTGCTAGGAAAGGTTAATCGTGACGGCATCTATACCGTAGCTGACCCAACGATAATAACCAGCATCATGATTAATGTTTTAGTTGATGCTCTTGAGAAAGTAACTTCACAAGTTGCATGAAGGAATTGATATGGTATTATAACTGGAGAACTTTGGAATGCTTCCGTTCTTGCAGTCATCCTATCAGAATTTACTCAAGACTAGGATGGCTATAAATGCGGAGTAATTCAGCATTGCGAAGCTTTTGAATGTAACAGTCATCCGAGGAATCTCCCAAGCACGGAGTATCGCTGGGCTTGTCACTTTGTCCACTTTGGTCCTCACAGCATACTTTAAATCTTAGCCATGCAATCGCCAAATTAGTCCTAGGCTCTCATTGCTTTGCTGATGAGACACAGGTCTGGTTTTGTCTTTGATCCATCCCTGAATCAAGGCACGTCAAATTCCTAACACTCTCATGATGCATGTATTTCTGACATTCATACTTTAATGACAACAAACTTTCTTTAATTTAATAAGAATGCAGCTAACTTACTGGCTAAAGAAAAACCATGTGTTGCTCCTCAGATATTGGCAAACGTATCCATCAAATGGACTCTGCCTACGTATCTCCTGCAACCAAAGCAAAATTTGGATATCCTATTCCAAAGTGACATTTTATTAGAGGACGCTCTCAGCTCCACATTCAAGTTAGACTGCTTTAACTAATATGGAATTTCAAAAAATCTGGCCAGCTTAGACAAGGATACAACATACAACTATTTGATCTATTTTTTGATCCCTTCTCGGCGTCTGTAACTTGCTACTTGCCATTCGTCAGGCCTGTCAAATAAGGCGTTTGAAGTTGATGCAAAAAATTTGGGAGCCCAGCTTGCCTGTTTACCAGATTACGCCACTTATCACCGAGCAGCTCTGGCTCCACATCAAAAAGTGCATTGACTTCAAAGTTGCGTCGTCCACTTTTAAATCTTCTAATTTTTTTCAAGCCTACCTCTTCAAAGTATTATTCAAAATACCACCAGCTCTTCTGATTCAAGTTTTTTAGCTGAGCCTTGAAACAACCTGAAATCTAGAGGAGACTGTCGGTCTTTATGTTCGCACCTTACTACAGCCTGGAATTCACCTTCGACTGAAGATACGATATCCCATAATATTTGGTGACATGTTAACAGATACTAAAACGTACCAGTTCTTCGAGTCCTCAGTATTTGCTGTGTTCTTGTGAATTGACTTTTGCATGCATATGCGTGGTGATACTGTGCATGTTCTCAGTAAGCCTATTGACATGGTTCCTTTGCATTATGTTTAAAGTCCTTAGAAAATTATTGAGTTCCCCGAGCACCATACATGCGCACTATCGTTATTTATTTTTATTATATTGAGAAAGAAACAACCCATTTGTTATGACTGGTGAGATAAGCAGACATTTTAAATCTCATGCATCAACTGCTCGCAATGGCATAAACGACTTTTAATTTCCACCGCCTGTACATTTATATGGCTTGCCCCATACCCAAAAGGACTGGCTCCGCTACTGATCATTAACCCTGGCAGCCATTACATCGGAAAAGTTACGGCGGCGTCGGAGGCCTATAGTATCATACATCCTGCCTGGTCTCATTTTTATTAGATAAAACGGATGACTAATCTGCGGCTAGCTTTGCTATTCAGAAATCCTGAGCTGATACTTCTAAGCTACAGACTATCCCAAATGTCTCTCATGACTCATGAATGCCTTTTGGCATTTTATTTGTTTGCTGATATGAATTGTGATGGCAACTGAATGAGTAGCGAAAGCCAGATGGGCTTTGAGCGGGCTGTATACAACTCTCCTGCTTATTGCCCACATAGTCTTTGCGGCTTTGCTTAGTTACAGAAGAAGATAAATTTCGATACATTGCAATGAGTCTGCAGTGCTTTCGTGGTGCTTTCGGAACTAATATCTTTGAGCACTGCAGACGCAGAGTGGCTTAGCCTCAGTGCACAAAAGTGGCCTTAGACATTGCATTTGCAGCCAAGAATGCCAAGTCTTCGTTGACTATTACTCATAACCAAGCTGAGTTGCTTCAGCTGACGTCAATTTTCCATCATAGGCATGACATTTAAGATCCCTATTACTTAACATTGGAGGACCATAAACCGTAGACCATGTTTACGCACTGGCTCTTCCAATCTCAACATGCTAATAAATATTTCATGGTGCCGCTCAGAGCATGCATGTATTATCATGAGCGCTTCCACGTCTTATTGTATATTACGAAGGCTTAAGCAGTTCTTAGCAAGCATAAAATATTACTTATGCTATACAACTATGAAGAAGTTGCATATTTTTCCTGTATATGCTTAGTATGACATGGTTCGACAATAGCTATTGTATTTTAATTGTGAAAAAGTACATCGTTCACAGTGTGACAACCATCACGTACTGTGCAATAGCAAAACAGCAGCTTAAGAAGCGCTTGATTTTTGACACCAATTAAAGTTCTTGAAGAAGTGAAGTATTATTAAGCTTCCCTTGATGTATGATAGCTGATTCAGTTAGTGTAAGGTTCCCTTGACTTCGCCGGCTGAGTGTGCGTCTTTGGTGATGAGAGAAATCGGATAAGGGTTGTTTGATGCAAGCAAAGTTTTCTGCGTGGGCTTTGTGCTAGCTTTGCTGATAAAAGGCTACTACAATATAAAACTCACTGGCAAGAAGCCAGAGAGGACAATGCATGTCGAATACGTCGAAGTGCAAATAAGCTAAACAATAAGTCAAAGTACTGTAGGCAGCCATTGTGGCTGGCACTATGGGAAATCCATGCCATTTTGGGGAACAATTAAGCTCTATGCAGGTATGAGTTGTTACCAGCTCGTGATGCCAGCCGGCCACTGGGTGATTGTTGTTGGCGTGTAGCCCACACAAGGTACACAAGCCTTCACCAAGATATAGAAGCAGTTGTTATACGGTAGACGCGGTGGCCAGAGGATCGCTCTGACATGCCCTGAGCCGGAGAAGCTCAGGCTAGACTCGGAGGAGGTGCGAAAAACAGCTGCTACCAGCTCAATTTGTCGCAGGTTAAATTTGAATACATCTTTTTGTTGAGGACGCTATGGAGCAGTGCCTCAAAATCAAGTACTGGCTAAACGACTAAATATAAAAATTGTTCATATGTGTCACTCTGGAATTGAGCCAGAGCGAAAGACGCCAGCAGCATTGTTCCGTCTGCCTGACTATTTTCACATTCTGGTAAATTTAAAAGCTGAGAGAAGTCACGCCTAATTTAAACAACCCTGATGAACATATGATTTCGAAACGGCTAATAGCCATAAAACAGATGGCATTCCCGAGATTGGGTCAAGAAAGGTACAGACCTTGACCCTTTTGGGATAGCCAATAATAGCTAAAAATCCAAGGGGGTGTCATTGTCAAGATGCCTAGCAAATCCTTAGAAGTCGTGGCAAGAAGTGATGAGAGTCTGCTAACTTTTTCTTTCTCTACGAAATGGTCATCCAGGTGCCGTCTCCTCAGTAAAAAAGTGTTGCTGAAATTATCGATGGCTATTGTTAAATGGCGGCGCTTGGAATTTCATAGCCATATCACTCGGATGCGGCATCCAATGCATGTTACGATTTTTACGCAAGCTGTGTGAGAATTGCAAGCAGAACTGAGCCGCAAACGCAGCCGGTCGTAAAAGTGTGCTACGTCTTAGTCGACGCACGACGCTGCAGCCGCACTCGGTTGCTGTCAGAAATACCAGCACTTCACTTAGACGACGCTAGCCACCGGGCTAGGTTCCGAGCGCCACCAAATTCGTCACGCGTCAGCTGAGACTAGCTTTGACGCGAGCACCGCGTTGGCGGTCTAGCTCTGTTTGGATGTAGAAGCCGCATGAGCCTGTTTGTAAGAAGGACCGCATCTTAGGCAAGTACGAAACCGAGCATATAGAGGCACACTGCCCGCACGCCTCTATATGCTTGGTCCATAAAGAAAGCGAATCCACCGTCCTGCTAGCTTGATGCGATGCTTTATAAGTGCACCATTATACAGGCTTACTAGATACTGTCTAAAAGTAGAGGATTTCCCGTAGATACTCAGCTTGAAGCCATGCGCATTGGGCTGCCGCCGGCAAGTGCTCAGTCGTTCATACTAAGAGAAGCTTTGGCGCTCGAATTTATTGAGAACCTGGAAAATCGCACCCAAGTCATGCTAAATACACCAACTTCAGCTTTCCTAGGAGCAATTTTGGAAAGTTTTAACTTAGGTGCAACTTGGGAGCAGTCCTTACACTATGAGCGCGTTGCCAATAGAGCCGAAAGCAGCTCGCTCAAGAGGCGTTCCACGTGGCCACCGAAGACCGCTCCGGTGAGAGCGACAGCTATGGCCGCTCCTAATGGGCGATTGACTCCTTAAAAATGTTTGGCGAGCGTTCCACCAAAAGTGAGCACGCACTTTCTCGGGCGAGTGAGTAAGCCGTTTTTTCAACGGGCGCACCGTCGGTCAGCCCCCGCGGTCAGCGTCGCACTCTCTGGTGAATCGCCCGGCTAGGCGGCTCTCCCCGCGGAGAGCGAGCCTGGACGGCTAGAGCCTATTGGCAGCCTCCTTGTCGATCGAGCCTCTCGCTCTCCACGCGCCAAGGAGCCCGCCGCCGGGACGGCTAAGCAAGGACTTCCGGCCAACAGCAGAGCCAAACGTTCCCGTCCGGAAGCGGAGCGCCTGCCGGGCTCGCTTTCCAGTGGCTTCCCTCTCTGGCAGGCTGCAGGGAGGTCAGTGCGAGAGAGGAGCTCGACGAAATCTGCACTACTACAGATCTGTAGCACCCGGGCGACGGACGAGCGTCCGTCGGAGCCACTTTGCCGCCACTATTAGTTGACGGCCCGCCGCCGCGGCTTGGCTCCTTCGCACCTAGCTGAGCTGCTGCATCAGTTTCAGCCTGTTCGCCGCGCCCTCAGGTTCCGCGTGGACAATAAATTAGCTGTTTCAGTCCTACGCTTGAAAACAGTTGGCGACAGAAGCTTTAGTTCTGCAGGTCCTAGACTGCGGAGTTTGCTTCCACAGTTCTTACGCAACGACAGCTACTCTCCAACTGCCGATTATGGCACGTCTTTTTCAGCTGTGCTGAACTGCTACTTCTATGCTACTCACTACCTCAACTGCTCTCCTGACTCTGCTATGTTTCCCAATTTCTCTTTGTTGCGTGAGACGAAATCTGTTGGCTACCGAATGCGTACCGAAAGCCGCTTAGGCTGTGAGTGCGCTATACAAAACTCTCCTGCGTAACACCCACATGGTCTTTATGACTTTGTGGAGTTACTGACGGAGATACATTACATTACAAGGGCTAATGAACCGAATGCGCTAACAACCTTTAAAGCGACGCTGATGGCTCGTTAGTCGATTTAAGCGGCTTTCGCACGCTACCCATTGGGGGCTGTGAGCATGAAGTAGCCGCAAGATCGGTTGCAACTAGCGTCCTCTCGTTTCTGCCACCAGCCAAAGCCAAAGCCTGCGGCCATTATCGGCAGATGCATTCATCCAGAAGTCGCTCTCTCTCTCCCTCTCTCTCTCTCTCTCCCGCTGGCGCTCGTTCGACTTGCTCGCCATGACTTTTGCAATTGGTTTACCGAATAATAAGTGAAGGACACGTTCAGATAGCAAGATAAATGATGCACGCACATGCTTTAGGAGAAACTGCCAAGTTGTGACTCACAGAAATTATGGGCATTCAGCAACCGCGTTTATAATGCCTTTGTTAAAGCGATAGAAGCTCCGGAACCCATCGGCCCTACGGTTTCATTATAACCAACGACGTGCTCTAATATCCACATTCAATTAGTCTTCACATTTTGTGGAATTTAATTCAAATTATATTTCAAAATACGAAAGTGTTTCCTGTGGCGATGACAGTGATTGTACACATGAAAAGAAACCTATTGGAGAAAGAAGTATTGACCTCCCTAGCTCACTGACATATTTTACTCACTGCTGCACTGTTACTACCACCGGGTGAGAGTTCGAGCTAAAACGCGGATCTTTTGCCACATCAATGTTTTTCAAGTTTAACCATCACTTTGTTTCCAGTGCTTGGTGATATCATAACAGACGAAGCAATAGCATACCTAGTACTGCCCTGTAATGAATGCTATCTCATTTCGCCTGAGTGAATTCCAAATTTCTTGGAAAATCTCATACAACTAAGCGGGGCCCTACAGTTTGGTACGCATGCGATAGCGACCGTTGCCAGGCCACACTTACAAAGGCAGTGCAAGGAGCGACGAGAGCTTGATGCCTTTAATTTTCCCTATGAACTGGTTATACAGTCAGTTACTGTTGCCTCAATACGATCGTACTGGAGATCAGCGGTGTTTATTATTGAATGGCAGCACTTTGAATTCCATAGCTATAGCACTCGAATGCGACCCCCAATGAATGTTATGATTGTTACAAAAGCGATGTGAGAATTACAAGCAGAACCTAGCCGCAAACGCAGCGGGTCGTAACAGTGAGCTACGTCTCAGCGGACACACGACTAATAGAGGGCCTAAGCCTCGTTGCATAGTTAGCGAGTCGTGGGCGCCAATACATGCAGGCTTGCAGGACAAAGACAGTGGTGATGAGCGCTTATATCTTAGCATACAAAGTTCATATCGGCAATTTAGATAAATCTATTTGACGCCACTAGAGGGTGACAGGCATTCATTAGCAGCAATGACGTAAACCGAGAGCTTGATGGCTTCGAGTTCAAATGAGGTTACATTCCCAGGCTAACTCCGGAAATACAACTGACCACCTATGCTACGCGTCAGCTTTTAAGCAGTGTCGGCCATATATTATCGCATAATCAGTTCCTATGTATTTAAAATGTAGGTACCCGAAAACAAGATTATCAGTCACAATCTTACAGATTGAGCTCGCAGCCTTTTAAAGACTCCCAAGTGACTTGCTTTTACCGGTAACATAGTTTACATCTTTTTACTAAGGACGGTTTTAAAACTGAAATATATTATAGAAATATGTCGCCGGAGGCATCTAGAAAGGCTCCAGCCCTCTTGAAACACTGATTTGGAACTGGGATGCTCATACGGGTGCATTCTGGATCGCCTTTTTAACGCAGCTGTACGATAGCCGAATCGCTCGAAATACTAACTCACCTACTGCATGCTGAGAATGCACCGCTTGTACAACCTCTCATGACCGTGACATGCAAGGAGTTAAGGTGATCGCACTTAACGACTGAGGTCGTTTGATCAAATCCTGCAGTGAGCAATCCCGTGCTCCCTACGGCAAGCGGTAGTCATAGCAATTAAGGCTCTTCTGCCGCTCTACAAATGAGGCTGCTAAATCAGGAAATAGTTTTTGCGACCACACGGGGAATGTGAAAGTCTCTAGGAAGAACTGCAGTCAACTCGGGAGCTAGGGCCTAAAAAGGCGCAAACTAGCATGATGGTTCTCTTGTCTGTTTATAAAATCGCACCACTGAAACGGCTGCTTGCTACGTCAGCCAGATGAGGACTGATGAAATATTCATTGCACGCGGTTTCTAAATTTTAGCGGCCTTGTACCAGTTGCGTGACAATCCTTGGTTAAGCAATATTGATGTCAAAGCCATGCAGTCAGTAGGCAGTCAGTGGCGCAATAGCAGTCGTGCTAAGTTGTACTCTATGCTGTAGGCTGTGCAAGAGTTGTTGTGCTTCGAGGCTGCTGTTTGACGCCTACAAGCCTCCGTCACCGTTGACTATACCCCCGACATTATTAACGTTGAGTAGATCTCCCAACATTATATACTATTTTGTATCTTAATTGATATGATCTTACCTATACCGATTAAAGTGAGAAAGTCTGCCTCTCGTGAGGCAAGATTGTATCCTTCCGTTACGCAGTAAGACGGCACAGTGTTGCTTCCCTTGAACGAGAGAGCTCACTGCCTGTAGACTCGCTTCACTGCGTAGTATAAGTAGGCATTAGATGTAGATGTTATAAGTACTCATGGTATAGTCACGGACGACATCGCTGCGCCATCATGCATCGTGACGGAAGGACTTGCTTTAATTAGCAGAGCTACTATAACTAATTCCATTATGAATCGGCAAAGCGAGTCCACGGGAGGCGGTAATTACTGGATACGGATATTTTTATCTTTAGGTGAGAGGATTTATGGTGTCGCTGCCGCGTTCGGCTGCTCTCTGCTTACCTGCACTCGGGTTGCACCTAAACGTCGCTAGCCACGACGCCAAGTTCGAAGGGCCCCCAGTACTAGTCGCACGCCGGTTGAGACTAGCACCAATACGAGCATCTTGTTTTTAGCCTAGCACTGCTTGGAAGTATGAGCCGCAAATGTCCACTTGAGACAGTATCGAAATTTAAGAAAAGTGCCAAACCAACTGTCGGATGGGTGCTTCCCGCGCGACGCCATTAGCTCATTCTAAGAAAGCGAAACTCCTGTACTCCTGGCTGAGGGACATACGCTTAAAGCACATGGTCCAACCGGCTCAACAGTGATCCTGTCTAAAAGTAGAGTATTTCCCGGTGGATGCTCAGCTTTGTTACAAACTTGTGCGGCTTTCACTTCCGGTCACGTGCCCGCCGGTCACACAGCTCTTGTAACGGAGCTAGCCTCAGTCGACGAGCATCGAATAACGACGACGCCTGAACCTTGTAGCAAGGCTAGTTACTTGACGGTGCTGCACCAATGCATGCAGTTATACTGACAGTGTCAGTAACACGGCCATGACTTCGAGCGCTCGTACCTAAGCATTTAAATTCTATAACCACAATGCAGGCAATTTTATGTAAATGCAGCAGACGGTTACAGACGTACTCCAACGACGATGTGGTCTAGAGCTCACGTCAGCTCCAATGCCGAAATAGCGAGTCTCAAATAGTCACTGCCACCCATATCAGGGGGCAGGCCTTTTTATTAGCTTCAACAATAAACCGTCACATTATCTCATAATAATAAAAAATCACAGAATCTCATAATCACGAATAGTCGCATAATCTCACAATTGCGAATGACAGCTATCCACCATAACTTTGGTGGTTTAGCTCGGGCAGACATTACCGCTTGAAGCCGTGCTCAGAGGGCATGCTGTCTGAAAGTGCTCCCTAGTTCAGACTAGGTGAGGCATTTGCTCAAGAATTTATTGAGAGCCTTAAGTATTCGGGCCGAAGTCACGCCCGAAGTAACCAAAGTCTGCTCTGCGGGCATCTTTGGAGCAGTGTACATAATGAGCGCATCCGGCGAGAGAGCTGAAAGCTATGAGCTCAAGGGGGCCCCGCCTGGCCCCAGTAGATCTATCTAGTAAGAGTGACCACGATGCCCAGTCCAACCGTGAAATTGCCCCTTAAATAATGTTCGAAGCTCCTTCGGACGGAAGCGTGCACACACGCTTACTCAAGCGAGTACGTAAGCCTTTCTTCCAAAGAGCGCCATCGGTCAGCGTCGTGCTCACCGGTGTAAAATAAACCCAAGTTAAAGCTGTAATAGCTACCTTGTATCTTTACTGATGTTAATACAACTTTCTCTACTCGTTATCCCTGTTAGCGCTATTTTGCAGCAATTATTGAAAAGAACGGTCACGTTTAAGATAAGCGGCTAATGCCCACTAGAGAGCGCCGTCTACGCTAAGACTGGTGCAAGTTGAATTGCTCTAGGAAGCGTGCCGCCGCATCGCCAAGTCGCCCCCCCCCGGGTGCTTCCTATCGACCAGGTGCGCTTGGCGACGCTGCGAGCGGAGCTTGCGTACGACAAGTAAATACCAGAATGCCTACGCCCTCAATTGCCCACGGCAGTTCGCGCCGAATCTCGTGGTTCGCAGATCGAATCTTAGCGGTCGCCACGTCCATAGGCGGGCGGGCATCTTACGTCGTTCGCGTCCAGGTTGACTGGCAGTTTTCGCCGGAACGCTGTGCAGCGAATAGTCGGAGGGTGTGTTGGCGTGCGCCTATGTATAGGAAGTGCTGCAATGAGCTGAACAATGCCGCGGCAGGCTTTCGCGAAAAGAGGCACTGGCGCCACGTAATTCGGGATTCGCCGACCCAGGTTTCCCGGGCGAGCTGCCGTAGCTGACAGGCGAGCTCTGCACGCCGGCCCCTCTCCTGAGTAAACTGGCGCGCCGCTCGGCTGACCGAGCCGGTAGCAAGGTGAAGCCGTGGGCCACGGCGCTACGTAGACGCACGTGGACCTTGAGGCTAGTGTGTAGGCGTCACTCTAAGCTTATGCTCGGCGCCGGTGCACTGTCGCCGCCGGCGTCGAAACTTCAGCGGTCGCGGCTGCGGGCTCCGCCTTTTATCACAAAACCTTTCTGGCAAAGCAACTCGCGCTGCCAAATGTCTCAATGAAAACCTAATAGACAACGAGTTCTAGCCAACCGTCAAGGAAGCAGATGCGGCCTCAAATGGCGACGACGCTAAGAATAAAGCTAATATGGCCGAGCTTCCCGAGACCTCCAGTCTGTGCCTTTGTTACGGCTCCTCGAAGCGGCTCGTTCCGAGTGATTTTTCCTTTGCTTGGCCTTTAAACTGAGCCAGTCGTGACTAAGTACGTGTGCGCTACATTTCTGCGGTGCAGAGCTCCAACGAAGTTGATCTCACTGGGAGGCACTTTTAGAACTAATATGGGCACAATTCAGTGCGTGTCGCCATGCCAACTGGTGGTCCGACTAGCTTGCTGCCACGAGTGTCTACGTCTTTGCTTTTGCATGCTTGCCTTAGCATGATAGCTTGCTTGTCAGCGGAACTTGGGTATTGCTATATATACAACGATTTATAGAGTACTCGACAAGAGATTCCGTTCTACTAGGGAGCTACGCAAAGGAGTAATTATTATTAATATCAATATCAGCGATTGGGATAGAGATTTTTTTCAGGCCGATGCGCTTTGCCCCGCCCGCGTCGCAGGGAATTGGCTCGTTGATGCAGCGGCTCCAGGGCGATCCACCTCCAACCAATCTGATTTGGAGACTCACTAAGTGATGTCCTAGGTCAAGACGTTAGCCTCCAGCTTTAAAACTTAAGTAGCGGGCTCAACTCATGTGGCATGCATGCCCTGGCAAGAACGTTGCCAAAGGCGTGAGCTGCATTAGATGCGAATAAACAACATCTGAATGTGACATAAAATTTTCAAAAACTCAATGAAATATGGTTCATATGCTCATCAAAAAGATTAATAAATATATATCAATTTTGGATATTTAAAAAGAAGTATAAAACTGCTATATATATATATATATATATATATATATATCGTAAGGAGTTTTTACCATGATCAGATAGCAGTGGTACAGTCGAGCTGCAGCCCGCATGTCGTCAGAATACTGGTGGTGGGTTACAGTTTTTAGAACGCCAAAATACCTTACCACAGTTATTAAACTAATAAATGATGCTATGAAAAGATCACATATTAGAGTGCTATAGTGAGTAAAACAGTTTTACCGAGTGCAATCATGGCTTCATTCACGGGAGTGCCTATTTTTGGACTGCATGCCACGGGATTTCTAAAATATTTTTTATTTAATATAAAGGAGCCCCAAAGTCAACACAATTAAGCCGCATCTTTACCAGATCTAGAAAAGATTTAGTTTAGATTTAATACCCTTTTACTTACACGGCCTTCGTAGTGCGATTTTATGTATATAAAAAAGGATTACGTTTATGAGGTGACAGTGGTGTGACTGCCCATGGTACTACCATACAACTGACTTCATTTCCCAAATGGCTCTCAGACACGCAGTGGCAACAGCTCCCACAGCCGCGCCGCTGTGCCAGAGCTGTTCAAGTATTTCGACAAGTGCACACGCACTCCCATACGCAGGGGAAGCTGAGGTGATTGGGCAGAGTCTCCTTCAAACTGCCAGAACTTACCGAATCGCACCAGCATCAGCTGCAGCCCAGGGACGCGACAAGTCCTTCGACGCGAGTCAATACGTGATAGATAGATTAATGAGTATTTCTTAAATGTTTCTCTTACGAGCTGGTTACTTCAGGGTCAAGCTCAGCATGTTTTTTCACTGTGCCCTGATTCCACAAAAAGCATTCACACTCACTGTGTCGCTTAAGCTAACCGAGACTTACGCACACATTTCTCGTCGGTCGAGGTGCAAAGAAATAAACCGCAACTCGAATATGAAAGATTTGATGAAAGATTTGATGGCGAGCAAGGCTTTGTTAATGGTGCTTCAGCCAAAGCCAAGTTTAACCGCCGTCAGAGAAGCAAGACTTACGGTGCTCGGAATCTCATTTCAATGGGCCCTCGCTTGGCTCCGTACTGAAGACTTGCATGAGTAGTGGCCGGTCTATGTAGGACAGCAGAGAAGACGGATGCTGTTTGGCTGTAGCTCTCCCTCCTAACGCAACAGCCTGAGCCAATCTTACAAGGGGACACATTCTGGGCAGACTGGCTCCAGCTCCTATGCATATGGAATTCGAAACTTGCTACCGACTGACACCAAGGCATCTCTTGGCTTGCGCAAGACGTTAAGTTAGCCGCAGCACTCCCTTGAAACTGTTCACCTCCGGGTAACTATGCATCACCGACGGCAGGAATTTCACTGCCCTAGCACTGCTAAATCTATCAGCTGCCATCGACACAATTGGTCAAGATATTCTTCTTGAAGGATTAAGGACAACGATCGGTCTGGCAGACGAGGCACTGGAGTGGTTCAAATCGTACTTGTCCGATCGTGTTCAATCCGTGTCGTGTGGGGTTCAGGTCATATCCATCAGACTAGTCTCACGCGGAGTCCCACTAGGGTCCTTCCTCAGGCTTTTATTGTTCTCCATTTACAATCAACCTCTGGGAAAAGTGATTACAGTTCGTGAAATTGGCTCTCACTTTTACGCTGCCGGTACTCAGAGCTGTATACGTCATTTAAACTGTCGAAATCTGAAGCAGTCACTGATAAACTGAAAGCTTGCCTTGCAGACCGTATAAACTGGATGTCGGCTAATTTCCTTGAACGTAACTGCAATAGTAATAATATTTATATTGCACTTGATAGAGCGCTCTCAGAGAACTCAATCTCTTTCTTGGCGCTTTACATTTGCTGAAAAGGGAAACACGATTGAATGGTGAGTAATATCATGCTTAATAAACAACATGAATAACATGGTTAGGGATGATATGCACAGGGTCAGCATGCAAATGTGGTTAGTTGCAGCATGCACAGTGTCAGCACCCATAAACACATGAAGGATGAATCACAGGGACCCACTAAATAATGTCTAAAATAAGTGTGTTTTAAAGTTCTTTTTAAATGTGGTCAGGTCAGGGAATGTTTTGAAGTAAGTCGTGATGGAGTTCCAGCTTTGGGAGCATACGAACTAAATGCACGGTCTCCACAAGATTTGAGGTTTGTACGAGATATCGGTAAACTGTTGGATTCCGAAAAGCCGGTGGTACGATGCTTGGCCTGATGAGGGAGTATATCTGAGAGATAGGCTGCAGCCATAGAATGAAGGGACCTAAAAGTGAGCGACAAAACCTTAAGTCAATCCGTTGCTTGACTGGTAGGCAGTGTAGGTTGGCGAGAAGTGAAGTAATGTAGCAACTGCGACGCTCACGAAAGACAAGCCTAGCTGCGGAGTTTTGCACAAGCTGCAATCGTCTGATCGCACATGCTGGTATGCCAGCAAGCAGTGAGTTACAGAAGTCAAGATGGGATGTCAAAAATGCATGGACTAACTTTGACGTGGTATCCTTTTCTAGGCAAGCTCGAATTTTAGCAATTTTATATAGCTGAAAGTAGGCAGACCTGACTGTGGAGCTGATGTGGTCGTCTAACGAGAGGCCACTTTGGAAAATGACACCTAGATTTTGAGCTGATTCAACATGACATATGCTGGTAGAGCTAACTTTGAGCGTCAGCTTTTCCAATTTCTGAATCGCACTGGGTTTGCCCATAACTAGTGAGTTAGTTCTACCATCGTTTAGTTTTAGAAAATTTGGTGCTATCAATGAACGGATATCACACTACTACTATGCTACTTACAGAATACCCCAGGAGCGTTGGTGGACTGTAAGAATTTTCAGTTCTAAAATGGTGATGCTGTTGTGAACCACTTCCATGTGCTCGGAATTAAGGTGTCGTCTTAGACAGCTGCCAGAAATGGGAAAGCTTCGTTTTGACCGCCTTCACACGGACACTTCCGCTTTCTGCATAAGATTAGGAAATGTCTTCGACAGTGCTGTGCAAAACTTTTAGCTAATGGTCTGGTTTGGTCTTGGCTAGATTATGCAATCCAATTGGACTGGGCTATCGAAAAAGCAACTAGGCCACTGCAACTAGTCATGAATGTGGCAGCAAGGCTGGTATACAAATCCCAGAGGTTTGACCGTGTGTTTCCTTTGCTGAAAGAGCCTGGATGGCTACAGGTTGATCAGTGCATCCAGAGCAAATTTTATACGCTCACTGAAAAGATCTGCCATGGCTGGGGTCCTTCATAGCTAACTGAACGGTTGTACCAGTTTTTGCCAAATCGTTCCTTCAGGTCCCGTTTGGACAATAAATTAGCTGTTCTCTTCCTCTGCTTACATGCCAATGAAGACAGAAGCTCTTTCTCTGCAGGTCCTAGACTTTGAAACTCACTTCCAAGATTATCAAGCAACGACATCCAATCTACTGCTGCCGAATATGATTAATCCTTTCCAGCCATCCTGAGCTGCTACTTCCACAGTACTCACTATCTCAGCGGTTCTCCTGGCTCTACTATGGTTCTCACTTTGTCTTTGCTGTGTGAGATGAAGAAGTCTGCTGGCTATCTAATGCGCATATAAAGCCACTGAGGATTTGAGTGTGCAGCCGAAAACTCTCCTGCATGACACTCACGTAATCATTGTGGCTGTGCGGAGTGGCAGACTGAGGCACATTACGTAATATTACATAGGCGTAAGATCTGTCTCAATCCCTAAGTAAAATTTCAGCCTGTGGCCCTGTGGTGCTGCTCAGAACGTGCCCTTATTATCATTAATGCTGGAGTGACGATTGCTACCAAAGCATACACGGCTCTCAGCAAGCACCTACTGTGATTTCTACTGCTACAACAAATAATAATTAAAAACGTTAACCAAAGTGTTTCCCTATTTATGCTTAGCAAAGTATGATTCCACCGAAGCTATTTTATTTTGAAAGTCAAAGATTCCATTCAAAAGCTTTCAAACTGTCAGCTATACTGCAGTCAATATTGAAGTATTATTTATGAAAAATTCCGTTGGCAAGTAAACACTTAAGAGCTGCTTGATTGTTGACCTCCTTAAACGTTCTTGCAGCGGTACAATATTACCAAGCATCCGTCTCGCCGCCACCATGCGTGAAGGCTGCCTGGGCCAGTTTCAGATTCTTCAGGATTTTCCGTCAGAGTGCACGTCTGTCATGCACGAGCGGAGCGATTAATTAAGCGGTTCATGGAAAGCAGGGACGTACCTTGTCTACTTTATATGAGCTCTGCTTGTCGATGACAGCAACTATGGATAGCTCTGCCAGCCCATGCACGCTTGCTGAAACAATAGGTAATCCATGCCGCTTTGTAGGGGCAGCAATTGACTAAGCTTTATGCAGGTATGAGCTATTGTTCTGCTCGTGCTACCATGCGGCCGCTCGGATATCGGCGGTGGCGTGTGGCACACACAAGTACACAAGCCTTCTCCGAAAGGTACAAGCATATTTAATAGTGCTGACCCGGTTGCCAGAGGACCACTCGGACTCGCTCTAGGGGGTGTGGATCAACAAACAGTTGCTTGGAGGAGATGCGAAAAGCAGCTGCTAGCAGCTCAGTTTGTCTCAGGTTTAATTTGGGTGCATCTTGTTCTAGGGTGCGAGGGGGCAGTGCCTGTAAATCACCAACCAGCGCCCATCCGAATGTGCATAGGAATTATTTAGAGGTGTCAGCTTTGAGCTTAGTCGGTGCAGCTGACGCTAAACCCATGGTCAAGTCCACTATTTTCAAGTTCTCACATCTTAAGGAAACTGAGACCGAAAGCCGTTTAGGCTGTGAGTGTGCTATACAAAACTCTCCTGCCTAACACCCACCTGGTCTTTATGACTTTGTGGAGTTACAGACGGAGATACATTACATTATATAATCTTCGCTCACTTTAAATGAACGTAATAAATTCATATGTTCTTGCTGTTTTGTAGCAAAAGGACCAATGGAGTTGCCAAGATTAGGTCAAGAAGGGGCCAGACCTTGACCATTTTGGGGTAGCCAATAATAGGAAGCAGTGTAAGCTCGTGTGTCGGTCTCTCAAGATACCTGGCGCATCCTTAAAAATCAGTGCAAAGAGGGGTGAGAGCTTACTGCCTCTTCGATTCCCCTACGCTCGGGTCACTCAGCTGCCGTCTCCTTATTACAAGTGCAATGAAGGTTAGCGATGACTATTATTGAATGGCAGTGCTTGGAATCTCATTGCTATTGCACTCAGGTGCGACGCCCAATGGATGCTATGATGGTTACACAAGCGCCGTGCGACTTACAAACAGAATTATGCCGCAACCGCAGCAGCCGTAGCAATGCTGGTCTGAGGCGACGAACGACTAATTTCGTGCCTAAGCGTAGCTTGTGGGTGCAGCACCAATGCACGCTGGCATGCCTACAGTAGCTGGGTCAAGGCAGCGACTAGAAGCGCTCATATCTTAGTATAAGAAAAGTCCACATTCATAATTTAGGTCAGTCTATTTGACGGTAATAGATGCAATCACACTCACCGATGCAATCGCTAATCATGGTCCTAAACTCCGATTGCTATGCTGATGACACACAGTTGTGCTTGGCCTTTGATCCCTTTCTGACACCAGCCACATCAAACTCTCCCAACTCCCTTGATGCGTGAATTGCTGGCATTCGTACGTTGATAGCAACAGACTTTTTCTAATTTAATGACAATGTTACAAACTAACTGGCAGAGGATAAACCTAGTGTCGCTCATCAGGAATTGCAAAAAGTATCCAACAAATGGACTCTGCCTACATATCTCCTGTAAACACAGCAAAGTCTGGGTGTCCTGTTCCACAGTGACCTTTCACTAGAGGACGCCGTCAGCTCCACAGTCCAGTTTTTCTACATTCACCATGATATCATTTCAAAAGTTCCGGCCAGCTTAGACCGGAATAAAACGTACATATTGGTCCATGCATTTGTTGCATCTCTTCTTGGCATCTGCAATTAGCGACTTGCAGGTCGTCAGGCTTGCGAAAGAATAAGGCTTAGAGAGTTGATGCAAAACTCAGGAGCCCAGCTTGTCTGATCATCACATGACGCCACTTCTCACTGACCAGCTCTGGCTACACATCAACCGGAGTATTGACTTTAAGGTTCTGTCACCCACTTTTAAATCTCTTCATTTTTTTGTTCTAGCCTATCTTTTCTAACTACTTTCCACTGATACTATTCAACGTACCACCAGCTCTTGTGATTCAAGTCGTTTAGCTGAGCCTCAAAACCGACCTTAAATCATAGGAGACTGAGTCTTTTTTGTGCGCACCTTTCTAAAGCCTAGAATTCAAATTTCACCGAAGTCACGACATTCCATAATTTGAAGAATGGTAGCAAATACTAAAACTAACCAGTTCCAGTTCTGATATATTTGCTCTGTTCTTGTGAATTGACTTCTGTGTGGTTGTACGTGGTGAACGGCCAATGTTGTAAGAAAGCCTATTGACATGGTTACTAAAACAAATAAATAGAATTCATTTGTATAGCGCCCCAAGAGAACTTAGTCTCTATTCAGGCGCTTCACATATGCCTCCGGGCTCGAGTCCACGACGTCAGCCAGACCTTGGTCGTGGGCGAGCACCCTAACCACTGGACCAAACTACTACTTTTCAGTATGCTTAAATTCCTTAGAAGGCGATTGAGTTCTTCAAGGCACCGTAAACATGCATTACCATTATTTGTAGTTAATCTTTGAGAAAGAAATGACCCATTTGTTACGAGTGGTGAGATAATAGCATAATTTTAATCGCTTCGCATCCACTGTCTGCAAGTCGCATAAATGACTTGTAGTTTCCACATTTCCTGTATCACAGCCTGCTTGGCTTACCCCATACCCAAGTTCTCTACTCCGCCATTGGTCATTAATGCTGGCAGCCACTACATTAGGTTAGTTAGAGCGATGTCGCTAGCTTCGTTTCCCGTGCCTTTGCTAACTTTTAATTTAAAAAGTGGCTGATTAGGCGTTCGTATTTGCTCTTCTAGCCGTCCTGAGCTGCTACTTCCAAGCTACACACTACCTCGGCTGCTCTCCTGACTTGTGCGCGCTCCTTACATTTTATTTTTCGCTGAGATGAAGTCTGATGGCAGCTGAATGCGTTTCGAAAGTTACTTGCACTTTGAGTGGGCTTGAGAAAACTCTCCTGCATATTACCCACATAGCCTTTGTCCCTTTGTAGAGTTACAGACTACGATAAATTGTGCAATATTAAAATTAGCTTCCAGCGTTCTCGTGGTGCTGTCGGCACACTATCCCGGAGCACTAGTCATAGCAACACAGAGTAGCTAAGCCACCGGTCACAAGAGTGGCCTACCGTTGCACTTGCCACCCAGAATGCCAAGTGGCCTTTTGGGTTGACCTTGACTAGCACTCACCATCTAACCGGAGTAGCTTCAGCTGACGTCAATTTTGTATTACTGAAATGACATCAGAGATCCACAATACTTAACACTAAATATGTCTACAACATGGATCATGTGTACGCACTGACTCCGCCAATTGCCACATGTAATTATACGTTTTTCTTGTTAGTGCCGCTCCTAACATGCATTTGTTATCAATGTTGTCTGGATATCTTATCATCGCCAAGGCTTAAGCGTCTCTTAGCAAGCATGAAAAATTCCTAATAAGACAAAACATTATGCAAAACTCGAATATGTTTCCGTTTATATGCTTAGAAAGAGATGGTTCGACAGAAGCTATTGCATTTTCATTTTGAAAAAGTCCATCTTACACATTGTGAAAACCGTCAGCTACACTTGTTTAGCAAGACAGCAGCTTAAGAAGCGGCTCTTGATTGTTGACCTCCGTAAAGACGGTTCTCGCAGCAGTGCAATATTATTAAGCTGCCCATGATGCACGAAAGCCGCCGCAGTTATTTTCAATTTCCCTCCGCTTCGCCGGCTGAATGCTCGTCTTCGGCGATCGGAGCAATTAGATAATAATAATAATAATAATAATATTGCACTTGATAAAGCGCCCTCAGAGAACTTAATCTCTTTCTAGGCGCTTTACATTTGCTGCAAAGTGATACGCAATAGAATAGTAAGTAAAATCATGCTTGAAAAACAAACAAAATGAATAACATGGTTAGGGGTTACATGCACTGGGTCAGCATGCAAATGTGGTTAGTGGCAGCATGAACAGTGTCAGCACGCATAAGCACATCGAGGACGAATCACAAGGACCCACTAAATGCTGTCCTAAATAGGTATGTTTTTAAGTTTCTTTTAAATGTGGTCAGGTCAGGGGATGTTCTGATGCAGGTCGGGAGGGAGTTCCAGGCTGTGGGAGCAAACGAGCTAAATGCATGGTCTCCAAAGGATTTAAGGTTTGTACGAGGTATTTATAGACTGTTGGATTCCGAAAAGCGAGTGGTACGATGCATTGCCTGATAGGGTAGTATATCTGAAAGATAGGCTGGAGCCATAGAATGAAGAGACCTAAAAGTGAGCGACAAAACCTTGAAGTCAATCCGTTGCTTGACTGGTAACCAGTGCAGGTCGGCGAGAAGTGGAGTAATGTGGCAACTGCGACGCTCACGACAGACAAGCCTAGCTGCAGAATTTTGCACCAGCTGCAATCGCCTGATCGAACATGCCGGTAGGCCAGCGAGCAGTGAGTTGCAGAAGTCGAGACGAGATGTCACGAATGCATGGACCAACTTGGACGTGGTATCCTTATCTAAACAAGCCCTAATTTTAGCAATGTTATGAAGCTGAAAATAGGCTGAGTTGACTGTGGAGCTGATGTGGTCGTCTAACGAGAGGTCGCTTTGGAATATGGCACCTAGATTTCGAGCTGATGCAACTGGAGATATGCTGGCAGAGCCGATTTTGAAAGTCAGCCTTTCCAATTTCTGAATAACACTGGGTTTGCCCATAACTAGTAAGTTAGTTAGATAAGTGCTCGTTTCAATGCAAGCAACCTTTTCTGCTTCTTCTGCTTTCTGCCCTTCGAGCAATCTGAGGATCGAAGGCTGCCGCAGCCACCAGGAGCTCGCTGGCTGTGAAGCCAGAGAGCTCCATCGAGCAAAAGTCAAAGTGCGAATAGGCTAAAATCTAGTCAAAGCTCAGTAGGCTGCTGCCATTGTGGCTGACGCTAGAGGTATTCCATGCCACTCGTGAGAGTAATCGACTAAGCTTCGTGCAGGTATGAGTTGTTAACCCCTGCTCGTGATGCCAGTCAGCCTCTCTGCGATTGTTGGCGGCGTGTGGCCCACACAAAGTGAGCAAGCCTCCACAAAGAGGTTGAAGCAGATCCCATACGGCAGACATGGTTGCCAGACGACGGCGCTGACATGCTCTTCGTTGGAGCACCTTTAAAGAGACTCGGAGAAAGTGCAAAAAGCTACTGATAGCAGCTCAGTTAGTCTCAGGCTAAATTTGAATGCATCTTGTTGAGGGTGCACAGGGACAGTGCCTCAAAATTAGTTTGGGCCCACACGACTGAAAAGAAAATCGTTCCGATTAGCCAAATTAGGGGCTGGAGTCAGAGCATCAGAGGCCTGCCCCATTTTACCGCCCCTAACTATGTAAGCTAAGAGAAACATTGCTTGCTGCAAATAACCATGATAAAAAAGTGGATCCTTAACAGCTAGGTAGCCCATAAGACAGATGGCGTTGCCAAGATTAGGTCAAGAAGTGGGACAGACCTTTATCTTTCCGGGTTGCCAGTAATGAGAAAAATCCAAGGGCGTGGTCGGTATCAAGACGCCTAGCACTTCCTCAAAAGTCAGCTCAAGGAGCGATGAGAGCTGCTGGCTTTTCCTTTCCCAATGCACAGCTCATTCACCTGCCGTCTCCTAATTACAAGTGTAGTGGAGATTAGCCCTGACTACTATTGAACGGCAGTGCTTGTAATTTCATAGCAATAGCAGTCGGATGCGACGCCAAATAAATGCTACGAAGGTTAAAAAACGCGCTGCGCGACTCACAAACAGACCGCAAACGCAGCGGTCGAAGCAGTGCTAGTCTCAGATGTCGAAAGATTAATAGCTGGCCTAAGCTTTATAGCACGGCTAGAGACTTGTGGATGCAGCACCAATACAGGCAGGCATGCCAACAGTAGCTGGGTCAAGGCTGCATCGAGAAGCGCTCATATCTTTGCACAATAAAGTCCACACCAATCTTATGTAGATCAGTCTATTTGACGGCAATAAAGGGTGGCCAGTGTTCAACAGCAGCAATGACAAAAAATCGACTGCTTGATGGCCTAAACCTCAAATAAGCTTAAGTGCTTCGGCCAATTCCTGAAGCACATCTGGCCGCTCATGTCATGGCGACGGCTTTAATGTTGTCTTAGGCATACATTATCGCATAATCAGTTTCTAATCGCTAAAATTTAGGAACCGCAAAACTAACGTCTGTCATAACCTAACTGCTTCAGCTCGCCACCGATTTACGATTCCTAAGCGAAATCTTTTTTGGCATAGACATATTTAATATTTTTTTTTACCAATAACGGTTTTAAAAATCCAATATTTTTGTAAATATGAAGCCGCAGGCATCGAGAAAGATTTCAGCCTTCTCAAACGACTGATTTGGAACCGGACTGCTCGTAGGGGGCTACCTCCCGCATCGTCTCTTTCGCTTCCCTTTATGACGGCCGAAGCACCGAAATACTGACTCAGGTACTGCATGCTGAGGGTGCACCGCCAGTAAAGCCTCTAAAGGCCGTGATAGGCCAGGAGGTAAGGTGCTCGCTCTTCACGACCGAGGTCGTGGGTTCAAACCCTGTAGTGCACAATCCTTCATTCCCAACTGTAAGCGGTAGTGATAGCAAACAAGGCTCTTCTGCCGCTATAAAAATGAGGCAGTTCAAACAACAAACATTTTTTGTGTGACCACCCAAGGAAATATGAAAGTCCGCCCGGAAGAACTGCATTCAGCCCGGGAAGGAGAGCCCGAAAAGGCGCAAAATAGCATGAAGGTTCTCCAGTGTCTTAATAAAATCATACAACTAAAACGGCTGTATTCTACGCCAACCAGATAGCGACTGCTGAAATCTTCATCAAACGCGCTTCCAAAATTACAACGGCTTTGTACCGTTTACGTCACACTCTGGTTAAGCAGCACTAAAGCCGAAGTCATGCAGTAAGCAGTCGTGCTATGTTGTGCTCTAGACTGTCGGCCGTACGAGAGTTGCGTACGTCGTGGCTACTTTTGGACGCCTAAAATCCTTGGTCGCCGTTAAGTATACCTTTCTACGTTATCTCTAGTAATTACAGCGAGAAAGTCTATCAGTCGCGCGGCAAGATGGTATCCTTCTGTCACGCGGCTAGACGGCGCTGTGCTGTCTTCCGTGACCAAGAGAGCTTAGAGCTTCTGGACTCACTTCGCTGAGTCATTGTAGAAGAGTTGTAGTGTGGTCGAGGGAGACAACTCAGTGCCATCTTGCCGCGTGACGAAAATATGCCCTCTTGAAGCGTGACGGATGGACTTTCTCGCTTTAATTAGTAGATATACTATGATTATTTCTAGTATGACAGCGAAGCGAGTCCACAGGTAATGATCATTAATGGATATGGACATTTTTATCTTAAGATGAGAATACTTGAGGTATCGTTGCCGCGTTCCATGTATTCGGCTGGGGCTCGCAGCCAAACAAGCTCGTGGGCGTTCACCCCCTCCGCCTTCTAACTGCCCTTACCTTCCGCCCCATTAAGCTTTTGAAGACACTTGGCTAGACCAAACGTCGCCAGCAATGTCTAGGTCTTGGCGGCTTCTTTCCTCCGGACGTCAATGGAACAGAATTGTGAAGCAAAATATGGGACCGTAAAATGCTCTTTGCCACACGTCACGACTCGGCACTATAGACATTACTGGAACTCATGTTTTTCATTCTCAGCTATGGAGAAGATGTGTTCCTATTTTTAGAGTTGCCTTACAAGTTCTTCCCTCTATGGCTGTATCAGTTGCCAGTTGAAAGCGTCCCTTTAGAAAGCTGAAGATTATCCTGTCTTATCTGAGAGTGGTAATGAGATAAGATTGACTCCCCGATTATGCCTTGGTAAGCGTATAGAAAAAAAACACCGGAAAGTATTGACTTTAAAGCTGTAATAGACCAGTCTGTCGCCTTCAAGGCCAGAAAAGTTAAAGCAGTGATTGCCACTTTGCACCTTTACTGTGGTTAATAAAACTTTCTCGACTCGATATGATTGCTAGCATGTGTTTTGGGCATTTACTCACTGGTGGAGTTAATTTGCAGCAATTATCGACAAGTGGAGGGGGTGCCATTTGCAGCTTTGTCCCAGGGGGCGCCGAAAGGTCTCTCGCTACGCCTCTGGCGCCCGGATGCGGCGCCCCTGCCGCGTTCGCTTCGCAGTAGCCCTCCGGCTGCCGCTGCAGGGAAAGTGCGAGGGAGGAGCTCGACGAATTCCTCAGTGCGCTTGCGCGAGCGAGCTGCGAACGAGTGACCGTCAGAACCACTCATTCGCTGCGGCCATTGTTCTGGGCTAACAAACCAAACGAACTGTCGTACGCCAAAGCGAGGCTGGCCACTTGTCAGTCGATGAAAGCGGCGCTTGCGCTCAGAGCATTGCGGGTCGCGAAAATGGTGCAGCCGCCGCACGCGGCGGTCGTGGCTTTCGCCCTCGCGTTTATGCTACCGAGTAAGTAAAGACAGCGGCTGCTAGCGGCTAACGAGCTCATCCGGGTGTCGGCTCGAGTGAGTGCTCGCTCGGCTTGCTCGCCGTGACCATCTCAGATTGCTTGCCGAATATCAGATGTAGGGCGCTTTCAGATACCAAGGTAATTGACGCGTGCATATGGTTTGAAAGAAACTTCTGAGGTGTGACTCATACACGTGTTGGACTTTTGGCTGGTGTATTTATAATGCCTTTGCTTGCACGATAGAATTACCAAAACCCTAAAAAATACTAGCTCATTTAACAGCCTCTTTTGTACAGTGGCAGAAGAGCCTTTATGGCAATAACCGCTGCTTGCAGCGGCGATGCAGGATCGCCCATGGCAGTGTTCGAACCAACGACATTGGGACCAAAGTCATGAAAAACATAGTCTTAAGATGCCATTCACATTAAGAATTTGGTTAGCTGTCTGCATTCCAGTAATCGTCACATTTTTGGTAGACCTTTAACTCAAATAATGTTTTTGAATAGAAAAAAATGCCTCCTGAGGCAGTTAAAGTGCTGGTAGAACTAAAAAAAAGGCGCCATAGGAGACATCAAAAGGTACCGCGCGTGCTCAGCAGAATCGTATGCTCACAGCTGCTCTATTAGCGGGGTTCTTTGGATTAAGAATGCACTCGAAGAAAACAAATCCTCTGCCAGTACAATTTTTCAAAGTTTAACCAACATTTTGACCTCAGTGCTTGTTATTGCTACCAAAGACGACGCCCATTGCACCTCTAGCACTGCCTTGCAACGAATGCTATCATATTTTACTCAACTCAATTGCAATAATTTTTATAAACGTTATACAAGCAAGCGGGTGTGCCGTTTAGTGCACACCTACATGACACTGACTGTCACCAGGCTGCTCCGAGGTATCCGCGTGCTTTAGCTGTGCTGTCAGCGGCGCCCGGCGGGATAGACCAATAGCGACCTCAGCAGGCAGCTGGTTGAAAGAACAGCGGCGGGCCGAGCCGAATGTTTGTATATCGTTTCTCGTGCTTCCGCAATCCTGCATTACAATAAATTTACAATGGAATTTCATCCCTCAGTAATGCCAAACATCTGTTAGCCATGTGAAGTTCGATTTTAGGAAAGGCTATCACTGCATAATTGAAAGCGTCAATGCCTCCAGAATGGCACGGATGGTAAGCTTCAACGCACAGAGTCGCGTCGATAGCAGGTCTCAATAGTTGTCGGCCGGTTGATTGGGCGAGCACAAAGTGGCCCGCGGTGGCGGCAGCTGCAGAGGCGCGTCGCGGCTATCGAGCGGTCGATGCCCTGCCGCCGCCGCCGTGCGTCTTGGTAGCAGCTCCGTGTCCCTTTTCAATGGCACTTGGCCGTGTCGTGCTCAGTTGCTATTATGGCTGACTACGAATTGACTGCATCAGGCAGAGCGCAAGGCGTGCCGCCCTGGCACATCCTGGACGGTTGGCATTCAGCGGCAGCGGAACGAAGCAAATTTCCTGCAGTGCCGCCAGTAGGCTACTTTCAGAAGCTGATAGCTACACAAGACGTGTCTGCCGCCATGTTTAACTGGAACTTATCAAAACAAGCAAAGCTTGGCTAGGATATGCATTCTTCAAAATTTTCTGATTCATTGTTTTACTGGATCCTTTCGCGGTAGCAGAGGCTCCAGTTACGTTACCAGTCAAATATTTTGGTAGGACTTCGCAGGTCTAGCTGAATTATCGTGGAAAGCAATAACTGCGAGTACGGAGTAGGTCCAGCCACTGTTTACTTGGTTTTGAAGCTGCCTGAGTTTTAAATGTTCATAATAATTAAACTAAAACAAACTCTCTCTTAGTTCCGCTTTGCTAACCATCACAGGCAGTTTGTCATGAATGAAGTTACTATTTGCTA